>CM059192.1:12879568-13212242 GCA_030323885.1 Branchipolynoe longqiensis | reverse complement strand
CTTCGGAAATGTCAGACAACGCTGTCTGACTCATCACTTGGGTGGAAGGATTTCCGTTTCCTCGACTGGGGATGATTGTCAGCATCCGTCGCTCAAAGACCATACAGTTCCGGGAGGGCGTCCTCGAGGTGCCAGTCGCCAGGTGCCCCAACAAGGCCCTCTGTGTGGCATTCTGGATGGAGAAGCACTTTGCCCAACTCCCTGCCCCCTCAGAGGCCATGGCTTTCCGGCTTCCTGCCTTGGGAGGTGCCTCCTCCCCCATGCTGTACACCATCTATCAAAGCTCTTCTCATCCCAGGCGGGGTTGGACCCTGACACCATCTCCTCCTGCTCGCTTCGCAGGGGGGGGGGGGGGGCAGCACCTTCCTCTCACTAAGTGGTGCTACCCTAGAAAAACTTTGGACCAGGGGTGACTGGTCGAGTGACACTGTCTTCCTCTACCTGAAATCGCCTCTGAGCTTCTGGATCAGGAACAACATCTGGGTAGCCATAGCTCTGCCTGTTCCATCTTCTGCTCCAGAGACTAGTGTTCCAGATATTTATTAGGACTCTGACAGGTCTTGGTTTGGTTGGTGGCATCTGGCGATGTTTGCCATATATTCTCCTGCCAGAGAATAAACTCAACCCAATCCAAGCCCTAGTCTTCCTTCTCATTTGTGAACAAACTATTTATGTACTATATAATTTATTATATGGATATAAATAACGGCAGCCCCTTAAATGTTTCTCTCTAACCATCTTATCTTCCATGTTATTTGCTGCGGAGGATATAGTCAATATACTATTATATAGGGAACTGAAGACAGATAGTGTCCTTGTTTATATTCCCATAATAGATTATAGAGAACATATATATCAGAGAGCATGCAAATGAAGTTGACATAAAAATAAATCGTGAAAATCATCAAAGAAACTGCTAGGAATACGGGACTTGGCACTAGGGTCGCACTAGAAGTCGGTAGGTCATGGATAATCATCGTTTGTTTGTTGGGGCTTTACATCCCAGCAACATCTAACGTAATATCAGCCATCAAAGATTATCTCATGGTGGCTTTATAGTGAGTGTTGTAATGTATTGTGGTTGTACGAACGCCCCCGACAGTGAGACTGCATGACGTCATGATCCAGTGTTCATAATAAAGTCAGTTCCGTTACAAGAACTCACGGTGTCCACACGTACTTTACATGGTGTCAGATGTGATGGACTAAGCGGATGAAATGGCGCTTCACGGATTGAACCCACCTGGACCGCTATATTTGGACGAACGAATGGCCATAAATTGGAGATCTTGGTTGCATTCATACAAAATTTATTCAACAGCAGCAGGGATACGATCTAAAACAGAGAAAGTGCAATGCTGTGTGCTGCTGCATGTAGCTGGCAGTGAAGCACAAAAAGTTCATCGTACGTTCAAATTCGAAACGGCTGACAAAGACAAGATTGGACCACTAATAGCAGCATTTTCAAAGTATTGCGAGGGAAAAACAAACATCACTGTGATAAGGTATGAGTTCAACTCATTCAACCAAACAACTGAAAATATGGACACATACATTCGCGAGTTAAGACATCGTATACAGTTTTGTTGCTATGAACAGTTGGAAGCTTCCCTTTTATGTGATCGAATCGTGTGTGGAGTAAAAGATAACGAACTCAGGAATAAGTTATTACAAGCACCGAAATTGTCATTGGAAGACTGTGTACAGTTATATAGATTGAGTGAAAATAAATCGGCACAGGTACAATTGTCTTCATCGAGTCAAGTGGATGCAGTATCCAAGGGTTACGGACGACGCGCTGAACAGGGACCCAGGATATCTCCATGGAAACAAGCATCAACAAATCAATATCAACAAGGCCGTAAGATGGCGGCTTCCAGTTGTGGACGATGTGGATATAATCACCGGGATGGGAACTGTCCAGCATGCAGAAAGGAATGCATGGGATGTCGACGAATAGGTCATTTTGTAAAAATGTGCCATATGCAGAAGACACAGCCAAGGGAAGCACCGCTATATGAAATTAATGTTGATTTGGAAGCCGAAAATGAACAAGTCGGGCGAGGTACATTCGACAATCAAGTTCAGGAACAACATGACAGTGAGGGCTATAATCTGTTTGTCGGTTCAATATACAATTCTGATGACGACGACAAAGATTTGTGGTATGAGGTGTTCGTTATCGGTGGTATGGAGGTCTCATTTAAATTAGATACAGGATCCGAGGCCAATATTTTACCATTGGAAATTTACAAGACAATGGAAAGTGCTCTTTTAAAACCGTCTAATTGTCAGTTGATCACATACGGTGGACATAAGATCAAGCCGGCAGGAGAAACAACATTGATGGTCAACGGACAGGCTTTACGAGATTGCCATTTGGAATAAAAACTGCGGGAGATATCTTTATTCAGGAGATGAACGAAATTTTAAGAGGGATGCCAGGTGTTCATGTAATATCTGATGACATTTTGGTACATGGAGTTACAGAAAAAGAACATAACGACCGATTAGAGGCAGTTTTAAGCCGTGCACAAACTGTTCATCTCAAATTAAATCCTAAAAAGTCTAGAATTTTCAAGAACAGTGTTAACTATGTAGGGCATGTAATTAGCTCGGACGGCCTAAGTCCTAACATCGACAGAATACAAGCGATTATCGACATGCCCAGTCCAACTGATAAACCAGGTATACACCGATTTTTAGGAATGATTGGATATGTTAGTAAATTTATTCCGAACCTGGCTAACATAACAAAACCGTTAAGGACGGTAATTCAAAAGAATGTGTCATGGCACTGGGAAAGAGAACAAGAAAAGGCGTTTCAGGATTTAAAGAAGTTGTTAACTGAAGCACCAATACTCCAATATTTTGATAGTACACAAAAAGTTATCATTCAAGTGGATGCGTCTAAATATGGTTTAGGCGCCACTTTGTTTCAAAATGAATTACCTGTAGCTATGGCATGAAAAGCATTAGATAAATCACAAATAAATTATGCGGTAATTGAAAAAGAATTATTAGCCATATGTTTTGGCTGTAAGACGTTCCATCATTTTATTTATGGTAATGAAGTAACAGTAAACACAGACCACAAACCCCTAGTTGCAATTATGCTTAAACCAATACACGAGCTTTCAGCAAAGATGCAACGTATGCGCATGAGATTGCAAAATTATAATATTACAGTATCATATCTGAAAGGGTCGCATTTATATTTTGCAGACACTTTATCAAGAGCGCATACCTCCAGTATAGCCCCTAAGGATTTGTACGACCATGACATTTCGGTTGGGGCTATAGATTTGGATATGGATGTTGTCCATCGTATCAAGGAGGCCACCAAGGTAGATCAGACGCTCAACACATTAAAAAATCTAACGTTGGAAGGATGGCCGGATAGTAACAAGCATATTCCTAATAGTGTGAAACCGTATTATACGTTTAGACATGAGATAACATGGGCAGAGGGAGTATTACTGAAAGGTACACAAATAATAGTCCCTAAAATTCTACAGACTGAGATGCTGAACACAATACACGAATCACACTTAGGGATAGTAAAATGTAAGCAGCTCGCCAGGGATAACATTTTTTGGCCGGGAATCGGTAGACAATTGGAAGACAAAATATCCAGATGTGATACATGTCAGGAATTTAAAAATATGCCACCCAAAGAACCGTTGATAAATCACCCGATCATAGATATACCATTTAACAAAATAGGGATTGACTTATTTCATGTACACGGTAAGAATTACATCTTAATTATTGACTATTATTCCAAATTTCCGGAGTTCATAGAATTGGACAGAATATCTACTACAGCAGTTATTGAGGCATTAAAACAAACATTTGCCCGGTTTGGTATCCCCAAATATATAGTATCAGATAATGGTCCACAGTTCACGAGTCTCGAATTTCAAAAGTTTGCTTCGTTCTATGGGTTCGTATCGCTATACTCTAGTCCGATGCATGCCCAAAGTAACGGACAAGTTGAGCGATATGCTCAAACAGTCAAACGTATAATAAAAAAATGTGTAAGAGACAGTAGAGATATACATATAGCCATGCTAAATTACAGAAATACAACATTGAATGGGATTGGCGCATCCCCTGCGCAACTATTGATGTCACGAAAATTAAGATGCAGGATCCCGGTACTAGATCGGGACTTGATGGCAACAGTACATACATCAAAACTCCACCAAATACACCATAGTCAGCGAGTACAGAAAGAATACTTTGACAGACATGCCAGTAGGATTCAGCACCCTTTGAATAAGGGTGATAACGTCCGTTATAAGGACCACAATGGTGACTGGAAGAAAGGTAGTATTGTAAATACTAATGTCGACACTCAAAGAAGTTACGATGTGATAAATGAACATGACCATATAATACGGCGGAACAGGAGATTTATTCAAAAGTGTCCTAGTCACCGCTCAAATAAAACTGCATGAGATGCAACATCTGTTCACGTGAATAAATCGCAGAAAATAAACGTACCAATCACATGTACTACACGTTATGGTCGTTTAAGTAGGCCACCAGTTCGTTACGGTTTAACTGTACGTTAATTAAAAAATGTTAAGAGATAGTTATGTTACCAATACTTACTGTTACATGTGCAGTATGTTCCTCATTCTTAGTAAGGTAAGTCCATGTATGTATATTGACGCATCTTCAATATTGAATCAAATAACATAAGTGAACGGTTTAACTGATGTAAACCGCCCAGACTGGGGACACGACAATGTCATAACATATATGTGTCAAACCAAGAAGGCACAAAATGACCACAAATCAAGAAGCAGCATACCGAGTCCATTCAATCTAGAAGCAATTATACGTGTGTCACAATAAACATTTTGTTTGCAATCAATTGCTATATACTAAGTTCATGTAATAATATGTTGAATACCTGTTATCTGTAAGAGAGGGGTTAGGATAAGGAATGAAATATTATATATGTATATGTTATGACTTGATAATTTGGATAATTTGGGAATAAAGGAATTTGTATAGCTGTAAGTTGTATAGCTCTAAGTCAGTACAGATATCAATTCAAACAATAAGGTAACATTAATGATATTTAAAACGGTCCATATGTTACTTAAGTGAAAGGGGAAGATGTAATGTATTGTGGTTGTACGAACGCCCCCGACAGTGAGACTGCATGACGTCATGATCCAGTGTTCCTAATAAAGTCAGTTACGTTACAAGAACTCACGTACTTTGCAAGTGTTGTCCCAGTGGGAAACAAGGCCACTGTCAGCAAGCATAATCCGATATCCCACTCATTCACATTATTTTGTTACTGAGCAAACCAATCCTTGCCCTATCCTAATAATGCTGCGCGTCAGGCAAGGTAGCAACACGTATTAATTTTGTATGTCATTGGTTTGACTCTGTCAGGATTCCAACCCATGACCTCCTGTGCGGAAAGCCAGGTAATGCTGTTAACGAGTCAGCTATACCACCCGGTCGGGACGATCATTGGAAGGACACCCGCTTTTTGCTTGGTGTTCTTTTTATTGATGGTTTATTTACCCATACCCATTGGTATGTTAGTATTGCAGGTATAGCAATACCTCAGGGAGTTTGACGCCCCTGCCTTGCAGAGTTGTAAACCACTGCCTTGTGGTACAGGTTCTTGAGAGAACCGAAGGCTAAGGGAGCAAACCCTAAACAGAAAACCATGTCACTGTGGAAGCATTAAGGGCGGTTGATGTATGGAACTCCCAATATCTCCCGACCAGCCACCGCAGGGACAAATAGTTTTGCGCCTCTCTTGACATGTTCTTGCCGGTGTGAAACCTCTATTCGCTCCCCGAGAGAGTGCTGCTGGTAACTTGCAAACGCCAGCAGCACTTCAACACTTTTGAAGGCAGCTTTCATGAAATGTTTGCTACAAAAATGCACCCGTGCATTGAAGTCAGACTGGTGGGAAATGAAGGCAGAGGAGCTGCAGAGAGCTGCAGACAGAAACAACATGAAGGGCTTCTACAGCGGACTGAAGGAAGTGTAGGGACCCATGAAGAAGGGACCTCTTCACCTGAAATCAACAGATGGAAAGGAGACCTTTTCTGACAGCAAGAGAGTTGTGGCAAGATGGAGTGAACACTTCCAGAAGCTACTCAACGTTCCTGGTGACATAGATCATGAAGCTCTGGACAACATCCAGCAGTGCATTACCAAAACATGCCTCGATGAGATTCCATGGATGAGATGGCTAGAGCAATCGCCAGCCTGAAAGATGGCAAAGCACCTGGGGTTGATGGAATTCCTGCTGAAGTATGGAAGCACAGAGGAGACAATCTGTTCAACAGACTGCACCAACTAATCACCAATGCCTGGGAGGAGGGTTCTGTACCCCAAGCATGGAAGGATGCCAGCATTGTAACCATCTACAAGAAAGGTGATCGAATAGACTGTGGGAACTATAGAGGAATCTCTCTTCTTTCCATAGCAGGCAAGATCTTCGCCAGGATCCTCCTCAACAGACTATCTATTCACATAACACCTGATGTAGTTCCGGAGTCACAGTGTGGCTTCAGAGGTAACCGGAGCACCGTGGATATGATATTTTGTCTCCGACAGCTACAAGAAAAGTGCATTGAGCAGGACCGACCACTGTACATGGTATTTGTCAATTTCACTAAGGCATTTGATACAGTCGGGAGGACCTGGCTATGGCAGCTACTGAGGAAGTACGGATGCCCAGAGAAGTTCACAACTATGATCGAGGCTCTACATACAGGAATGATGGCGAACGTTAGTGTTGTAGGGGAAGTCTCGGAATCGTTTGGGGTTACCAATGTGGTCAAGCAGGGTTGTGTACTGGCCCCCACGCTCTTCTCCATCTTCCTATCAGCAATGCTCGACAAGGCTTTCCGAGACATGGGGGATGGCATCTATATACAGTCCAGACAGAGCGCTGACCTATTCAATGTCGCACACTTCAGAGCGAAGACCAAGACTACTCAGATACTGGTGAGAGAGCTACTTACTATTCGCAGATGACAGTGCACTGGTTGCCCACTCTGCTGAAGAGATCCAGAAAATAGTGGACGCTTTCTCCGATGCATCAAAGAAGTTTGGCCTGAAGATTAACATCAAGAAGACGGAGGTGCTGTACCAACCCAACTCTACAAAAACCAGAGAGGAGGAGATCATGGTTGACGGAAACAAGCTGAACTCTGTTCCGGAATTCACCTACCTCGGAAGCACTATATCAAGTGTTGGACGCATTGATGCTGAAATACAGAGGAGGATGGCCAAGGCTAGTGCATCTTTTGGCCGACTATGCCAGAGACTCTGGAACAACCACCATCTGTCCATTCAGGTCAAAGGCAAGATCTACCGTGCAATCGTGCTATCCACCCTACTGTATGGAGCCGAGGCCTGGACAGTGTACAGACGACAGGTAAAAAAGCTGCATGTCTTCATGATGCGACATCTGCGTTCAATCATGAGGCTAACCTGGAAGGACAAAGTGACAAATAAGGAAATACTCGAACGGACGGGGCTGCCCTCTATGGAAGATCTTCTGATCAAAAAGAATCTCCGGTGGACTGGACACCTCATGAGGATGTCATCAGACAGGCTACCAAAGCAGATCCTCTATTCTCAACTGTCTTCTGGCTACAGAAAGAGAGGGCGCCCTCATCTCCGGTTCAAGGATACCATCAAGAGAAACCTGAAGCTGAGAGACATTAAGACCGACTCATGGATGGAACTCTCACAGCAGAGAGCTAAATGGAGAGTGGCAGTCAAGTAATGAAAGCAGTCTTTGTCGCATCGCGACCGACAGCATGATGATGATGATGATGATTTACCCATACCATAACATATAAGTTTATGATAGAACTTGCTTTCAATGCTGAACAACTTGAGTCATTAGTTTGTGGATTATTGTTTTGTATGATTAATTTTCAAGAGCGTTCATCTCGGAGCTACCTGGTCCACAATTACCATTCTTCATCATGGGTAAGATGTTGACACACCGAAACCCTCTAATGGCTATGTTTCTATTGGTTCCTGGGGTAGGGAGTTGTTTTATGTATGTGTTGTTTTGTAATTGTATGCTTCAGTGGATTTTATGTTTCTGGTTGTGCTCGGTTGTTCATTCCAGATGTGTGCTGCCATAGATATGATGTTTCTGTTATAGCCACAGTCGGTCTGCTATGGGTTATTATAATTTATAGGCACAACATTTCTTTGGGTACTTCTTGGTGCTTTATGAATATAATTTGTGTCTCTACTATAGGTGAATGCCATAACTTTTCGGTGTTACTCTTCTGGTGGCTAATGTTGCTATTTTGTTTGTTTGATGAAGAAGGTGTACACTACACATCATTCGTGCTAAGACAGATAGCGGAGGTACGCGGATATCACACAACAATCAGCTATAAGTTACTTGCGATTTAAAAAAATTATATTTGCTGACAACTAACTACCAAATGTAAGTGTCATGTTCACACTTGTAGAGTTTTGTCAGCAAATGTCTTTAACAGAGATAGCTGGAGAAAGAAAGAGCGAGCGAGAAAGAGAGAGAAAGCGAAAGAGAGAGAAAGAGAGAGGGTAGAGTCACGGGTTTACCATGTCTGCTTAAATTACTCACGGGATGAGATACTCAATCAACAAAAAGTAGCTTAATCTCACTGCTATAACAGCCAATAGTTACGCTACCACAAACATTTTTGGATTAACATTAGCCGATCTCTGACATTCCCAATTGAGCCGATCTCTGACATTCCCAATTGAGCCCATCTCTGACACTCCCATTTCAGCCGATCTTCGGCACTCCCAATTCAGCCGATCTCAAACATTCCCAATTCAGCCCAACTCCGAAACTCCCAATTCAGCCGATCTCAAATATTCCCATTTCAGCCGATCTCCGACACTCCCATTTCAGCCCATCTCCGACACTCCCAATTCAGCCCATCTCCGACACTCCCATTTCAGTAGATCTTCTGGCACTCCCATTTCAGCGGATCTCCGACACTCCCAATGGGGGACATTGCGATGTTGTAGTGCAAACAATTGCCGTTGATGTCGCCACTGAAGTAGTGGGCTTGATGGTATGGTCCCCTGTACTGACTACTCCTGTATACTGACATACTGATGGTGTAGTTCTGTCTCCTGACTGTAGTCTGATGTACTGACATACTGACGGCATGGCCCTGTGTACTGACTAGTCCTCTGTACTGACATACAGACAGTATTTTCTTGGGTACTGACATGCTGACAGTATAGTCTTGTGTCCTGACATACAGATGGTATAGTTATGTGTCCTGACTGTAGCCCTGTGTACTGACTAGTCCTGTGTATTGACATACTGACAGTATTGTATTGTGTACTGACTAGTCCTGTGCACTGACTGTAGTCTGGTGTACTGACATACTGATGGTATGGTCCTGTGTACTGATTGTACTGACTGTAGTCCTGTGTACTGCCATACTGATGGTATGGTACTTTGTACTGACTGCAATCCTGTGTACTGACGTACTGATGATATTGTTCTATCTACTGACTGTAGTCCTGTGTACTGACATACTGACTGTAATCTTCTCTATTGACATACTGATGGTATAGTTCTGAGTACTGACTGTAGTCCTCGCACTGACTAGTCATGTGTACTGACATACTGATGGTATGGTCTTGAGTACTGACTCTTGTCCGGTGTACTGACATACTAATGGTATTGTCCTGAATACTGACTGTAGTCTGGTGTACTGACATACTGACGGTAAGGTCCTGAGTACTGACTGTAGTCCTGTGTAGGCCTACTGATTGGCCCAGTGTACTGAGATACTGGCAGTATGGTCCTCTGTACTGTCAGTATGGCCCTGTGTACTGTGTAGTCCTGTGTACTGACATCCTGAGTACTGACTAGTCCTGTGTACTGACATACTGGCGGTATGGTTCTGTGTGGTGACTAGTCTGGTATACTGACAGTATGGTTATGTGTGCTGACTGTAGTCTAATGTACTGACTGCAGTCCTGAGTACTGATATACTGACAGAATAGTCCTTTGTACTGACTGTAGTCATGTGTACTGACTAGTCCAGTGTACTGACACTGATGGTATGGTCCTGTGTACTAAATAGTCTAGTGTACTGACCTACTGACAGTCTGGTCCTGTGTACTGACTGTAGTCCGGTGTACTGACATACTGACTGGTCACTGACATGCTGACATTATGGTCATGTGTACTGACATAATAATGGTATGGTCCTGCAAACTGGCTGCATGTTGTCTTGTAGTATCTCCGTTTAGGCCCACTAGTACCGATGCGCCACCTATAGTCGAAAAAACTAACTATGCTAAATGTCCACCATTTAGCGGATCTCCAACACTCCCAATTCAGCCAATCTCTGACACTCCCAATTCAGCCAATCTCCGACACTCCCAATTCAGCTGATCTCCGACACTCCCATTTCAGCTAATCTCTGACACTCCCAATTCACTTGGAAAATGCACAGATGTGACCGCAAAATAAAGTGGTTTTCACATAGCAGAAACCAGTCTATTATTCAGCGTTCGCGATCACCGTGACTATCGTCATCAATCAGGGATACGCCAGCCTTGAGGTGCTGATCACACACGCTTCAACGGTTAGCGGACTTGTAATGGAATGCGTCTGGGCTCCCCTATGCGCATACGCGAGACGGTCGTTGCAGCCGACTGACAAGTGGAATTGACAGTAAGTAGTCAACGACCTCTCGAACAGGAGGCGAGTGCTGTGCCTAGCTTGCCCTCCCGTCCGGTAGTAACCCCCGGTAAATAGGACGCTATATGTCGGACCATTCTAAGAGGGCACTGCGCTATCGTACTTCCGTTTCTGGGAATGAGGATATCGGGCGGAAAGGCGGGCAGGGGGCCGGCTTCTAGGAAGATTAGACGAGAGGCGAGCAGATGTGGAGCATTCTCTGAAACTGGGCACTAAAGTGTGACATGGAAACCCAAAGTGAAAACCTTCCAAATAATAGCAGAATCCATGTTCATGTGAAGATTTATGTGTTATGCATATGTCGATTTGTTGTTGTTGTTGTTGTTGAAGTATTTCACTTTTGGATTTGGATCTTATACAAATTGAGGAATGTGTTAATATCAATTGTGCAACATGGAAATCAAACACACATTCAGAACATCATTTTAACATACACAACAAATTCAAACAAGATGCTACTGATTACAGTTAAACAAACAAGATTGTCTTACAAGAAAAACAAGTTTGCTTTTTAATGAAAAAGTTAGTTTTTTAAAGAAAAAAACTAAGGTTTTTTGGGGGTTTTTTAAATAAAAAGAAAGTTTGGGTATATGCATTTTGTTGATGTGTAAGTTTTCACATTTTCACTTTAGCACAACATCATATGAGCATAATTGTTATATATATTGTGGGATAGATTAAATATATAGAGTATTGCGAACATACTCAAGACACAGAGGCAACAATACTTATTTGACTTGCTACCAAAAGAATGAGAGAATTAATTATTACCATCATAACATGGAAACCAAATATGTGGTGCCGAGTTTCGGAGAATGACCCATTTACCATCACACTGAGGAGTAGGGTGCAGCAAACCCGGGTAATTCACCGGAAGTTGGCACCGTTCAAGCCACACCACCGGAAGTACAGCCAGGTGACACTAATGTATGTGTTGAAATATTGGTGAGAGGTGGTCTTTTATTATCATGATATGTCAGGATAGATGCTGATTGTGCAGCGAATGCTTGTTTTTGGAACTTATTAGATACTGAGCATTAATGGTTTGATGGGACCAGCTGCAAATGTGCAGGTTTCCGGGTTTAATGCTATGATAGCAGCAGCCGTTCTGGTCATGCCTATACGTTATCGTTTTAACAGGATCCATTGCAAATGTGCCGGTTCTGAACTAGCATTATGATGGCAGCAGTAGTTTCGCAGCGTATGCGCCGCCGGACGGCTCGGGATCATCCAGAGCCCGGCGCATTTGCGATGAATCCCGTCCAAACAATAATGCATAGGCACGACCAGAACGGCTGCTGCCTTCATAGCATTAAAACCCGGAAACCTGTGTATTTGCGGTGGATCCCGTCAAACCATTAATGCTGATGTAGCCAGCATGGAACGGCTGCTGCATTAGCTAATACAAAAGATCTGAAAATCTAAATTTTTCAAATGCACATATCTCACTCAGATTTTGGAATATAATAAAAAAAATTGGTTATCTGCCATGTTAAAACAACCAATTTTAACTCAATGATGTTTTAAGTGATTATAGTAGAGCACTTGATTCTTACATGGAGTCTGTGGGTTCTTTCTTTTTGCAACAGTAAACTGCTGGTAACCCGTGCTTGCAATGATAATCTACTGGTAACCAGTGTTGCAATGATAACCTGCTGGTAACCAGTGCTTGCAATGATAACCTGACTGTAACCAGTGCTTGCAATGATAACCTGCTGGTAACCAGTGTTGCAATGATAACCTGATGGTAACCAGTGCTTGCAATGATAACCTACTGGTAACCAGTGCTTGCAATGATAACCTACTGGTAAGCAGTGCTTGTAACAGTAACCTGCTGGTAGCCAGTGTTTGTAACCTGCAGATATGCATTGATATTTAACATATAACCTGTGTGCTGTATACAGTATGAACACACTGCATGGAGAGTGAGTGAATGAGGGTACTTTTCTAGATTAAGGGTGGCCTGTTAGTGGAGAATAATAGCAGTGTCCCAGCCAAGGCCTCACATCAATATCCGCACCACTACAATAACACTAGGCAACCAGCAGGCCAGCTGGTCGGCCACCAGCAGTAACCCACGGGACCACAATCCACAAATGACCAAACACGCCAAGAGTAACGACACTGTCTATTCTTGCATGTCATTGCTTGCAGCAACAAGATAATATAGCTTAATAACAATGTCAGGGGGTATGACATAGACTGGGAAAATGTCTTTGATTTATGTTAATTTATATTAATTTAGTCCAGAGGAACGTCCTTTGAGTTTTCCGGGTTTTTTTTTTTACGCAATAGCCAGTCGGTAAATGATCGGTGATATGGTGCCATGCTGGCATCACACCACGTGACCGGCGCATTGACATGCCAGGGACGCGTGTTATTACTAGTTCGCCGATCATATTCATATGTGTCATTAATAGGTCACCGATCATATTCATGTATTATCAATAGGTCACCCATCATATGCATACGTGTTATTAATAGGTCACCGATCATAGTCATATGTGTTATTAATAGGGCATCGATCATATTCATATGTGCTGTTAACAGGTCACCGATCATATTCATCACACGTATGGCCCTATTTAAAAATAAATACACTTCTATCAAACCACAAAACATAGCGTTTTTAGAAGTCATCTAATGGTTGCATATAGTAACGTCTTCGTGCAAGATTTAATAGATGTTGCTGAGACATTAAACCCCTATTAAACAAACTAGAACTATGTATTAATTTATTATTATTAAAAGATTGAAGAAAATGGTATTCAGGTGAGAAGAAAAACTGCTTTCCCCACCAAAAAAAAAAGGAAATATATCATATTTGAGTAATCTTGAAACATGCCTCTTCTTGGCAGGTTCAGGAAAGGACACAATTGAAATGGCATGTTAAGGGTGGCCTGTTAGTGGAGAATAATAGAATGTGGTGTCTCTGTGGCGGAGAGGTTAGAGTGTCTGACTTTTTTCTAGGTCAGACTCCTAATCTGAGGGTCGGCGGTTCGATTCCCCGTGCCCCCAGGTCTGCCAATTTGGATTTCCACCGCTGTGTATAACTTACAGCGTCATCAAAGGCCGGTTGCTTTCATACCATGTCTATGTGGTATGGGAGGTTAAAAATCCCTTGGGTCGGTAAAAGTGTAGGCTCGGGCTTTCTTTCGACCAGCAGTGGAATGAGGAAGACCAGTCGTCTATGACTGAAATTTCCCCTGCTTAAACAACGGCGGCTACGAGTCAGCATCTCCCGGTCCTTGATTCGGATTGGGAGGATGTATCGGACTTCGAAGAAACTGATTCTGCAGTGGAAATTCCCGGGCCGGCCACAAAAACAAAGAAACGAAAAAGAGCGGTGAGTTCGCCTGGTGACGAATTCACTAAGGGTAGTAAGGGGAAGAAAGTGAAGAAAGAAGAAGAAGAAGAATTCTTCTTCCGACTCTTCCTCGGACTCGTCGACTACTGAGTATGACTCGGAAACAGAAAGAGCTGGACTTTACGCAAAGATCGGCGGTAAAGTCTGTAAGAGGTGCCAGAAAGAAAAGGCCAAAAAGATCAAAACTACCACGATGATGTGAGAAACTATTAAAGGCCACTTTAATGCGTTCAAGCTGGCCGAGGTTATCAATAAGCTCCCTGAGCAGATCTCGGGAATAAAAGGAATTCCCGACACCGTGGTGAAGGAGATGGACTCAGGAGTCCATCTCAGTGATGACAAGCGAAGGTTCGAGAACGTTCTCTATACGATCCATAAGGCGGTGCTAGGAGCACTAACATCGGTGGCACCTATTGCCAACCGTATGCAAACCGAGAATAAATTCTCGTCCCTGGCATGCGCGATGGATAAGAACATCGCTTTGCTAACTGCAGCAAGTAACTTCCTCAGTTACAGACATTACGAAAATGTGTTCAAAGCTGTCACCACCAATGCTGGTAAAGAGGTGGCAAGGTCGAAAAAGGTGACAGACAATGACGGGAAAGAGTACACCCTCTTTCTGGCTCCAAGACCCGTCAAAGGCAAGCCACTTGACAAAAGCAAAATGTTCGGGGGCCAACTTCCTTATCTCTTTAAGGAAGTCGAAGCCGAAGCCAAAAGCGGCAAAAACATGGAGAGCAAGCGGAGGTTAGAGAACTCCTGCAGATGCCCCCGACCCCGAGAGGATTTTCGCAATCGCCAGGGTACAAGAGCTGGGAGGTCCGGCCCCTCCTACGGATATCTACCAAGAGGCAGAGGACGGGGAGACCGTCAAGGGTGGAACAACGGCAACCGCCCGTTCCGCAGGGAGTTTCCACCCAAACAACTGTTCCCACGCCCGGGGAACAAATAAACATTGCTACACAGACTCCGAAGCCAGTGGTAGCAGAAATGGTACCGGAGGAGACACAAACTGATGTAAGGAAATTTAACGCAGGGAACATTTCTAATCACATTTCAGAATGGGTTAAAATTACTAAAGATAGAGACATTTTAGAAATAGTTCCGGGTGTTCAAATTCCATTTACAGAATTGCCAATACAAACACAAATTCCTTTTCCTTATAAATTTGATACATTAGAGAAACAGGCATTAAGTAATCAAGTGTTACTTTTTTAATCTAAGGGTATAATAGAGAAAGTCGATCACACTCCTGGCGAATTCATTTCTAATATTTTCTATATTTTTCTAATATTTTCTATATATTTTCTAATATTTTCTAATACTATCTCTAGAAATAGATAAAAATTTGGCTTTGGCTTGCACAAAAGGTAATTTCGAACGAAAAATGTTTATTTCTGAAGAAGGCATGCAAGATATTAACTGGTGGTTTGAAAATATTCATGACTCTCCCAATCCCATTAGAATGGGAGAACCCAACACGGTAGTAACCACTGACGCTTCGCTAGAAGGTTGGGGAGCACATCGGAATGATGTTGCGACAGGAGGGAGATGGTTACAAAATGAAAGTTCGGACCATATTAATGCATTAGAATTAAGAGCCATTTATTTAGGACTAGCAAGCCTCATAAAAGTGCCACGAATGTTAGAATTCTAACTGACAATACAACGATTAGTTATACGAATCTTACCTTGGTATAGATGATGGATAACTGTTGTTTTCCCAAGGTATAAGCCTCGGATACACGTGGGCGAGGGCCCGCCCACCACACCCTTCCACATCTATTCTGTTGGTTTGTACCAAGAAAACTTCGCAGTTCCATCATTATTGTTAGTTAGATCATTTTATCCTGAATAAGTAGGTAAAAATTGCTGGACCGGATATGCTTCCCTCTCCCTCGCCCACGTCTATCCGAGGCTTATACTTCAGGAAAACAACAGTTATCCATCATCTATACCAAGGTAAGATTCGTCTAACTAATCTATATATGCTGTATAAGAATTATACGAGTATAATAAACCGGAATTCTATACTCGCTCCTAACACCCACCCATTAGTAATTGAGTCTCGGACTACTCATCTACTACTCACACCTACTCGCCTCAGCTCCGACGGTAGCACCACCGCTCGCCTGCTCATTATCCTACTCACTTACCACTGAAAATGTTCTTATTATATCTATATATATATATATTTATATATATATATATACTTCTTCCCCCAATTGGCCTCTTTTGGTGATCCTGACTCATATATATATATATATATATATATAGATTAGTTAGACGAATCTTACCTTGGTATAGATGATGGATAACTGTTGTTTTCCCGAGGTATAAGCCTCGGCTAGACGTGGGTGAGGGAGAGGTAAGCACATCCACAGCAATCTTTACCTACTAATTCAGGATAAAATGATCTCTAAAATTCTAAATACTAATGTTTCCTTGGTACATGCAAGGGACTAGACGTGGCAGTGTGTGGAGGGTGGGCCCTCACCCACGTCTAGCCGAGGCTTATACCTCGGGAAAACAACAGTTATCCATCATCTATACCAAGGTAAGATTCGTCTAACTAATCTATTTTACCTCGGTATATAGCCTCAGGCTAGTCGCAGGCTAGGGAGACTTTACGTAATATCATTTTATCCTGATATTTTATTTTATTTTATTTGTTTATGTTTTGTGGTATGGAACGTTGGTTAACCTTATATGTTTGTGACAATGGTATGTTCTCACCTTTTTTGACTTTAATGTTGTAGCAGTCGCCGTGCGACGCCACTTGGCTTTTCCAATCGCTTGTTATAATGTCTAGCAAACGATCGTTCGGTCTTCCATCCTGCATGCGCTAGTATGCGCTTGACCGAAATGCCTAAGAGGCGTGCCTTTGACACCATGGCTCCTCTTGTTGAGTGTGACGCATATTTGTCCATATCCACTCCTGCCATCTTTAGGACATTAATTGTCCATCTGGCGAGCATATCTCTTGATATGCCCTTGTGTGGCTTAATAAAGCTTATCAACAATTGTCTTGAGTTTCTAACTCCTTGTGTCTTGGATATATATGTTCTGATCGCGGAAACTACACACAGTTTCGGATTGTCTTTGAATTGTGTTACATCAATTGACGACTAAGGGTCACCTAAACGATTAGATTTTAACAATGTTGTCAAATCGAAGGTCGCTTGCCTTCTATCTATTTCCAGTCCATCGAGTGAAAGTGCCACTATAGTCTGGCCTCGATGACCTGTGACTAACAGTAATAACAGTGCTAACTTAAACCCTAATTGTTTTATATCTAGAAACCTACTATGTGGCCAATCGTTAAACATTTTAAATACCAGTGACACATCCCAAAATCGGTCATATTTTGGTTTAAGTGGGTTTCGTTCATAAATTCCCTTTAGTACCCATGATATAACATGGTGTTTACCCATTGTATCTCCCCTTGTTCTGGGAAGGATAATCGAGAGAGCGCACCTGGCAGCATTAATTGCGCCGTAACCTAGCCCTTCTTGTTCTAACATTCTAAAGAATCTACACACTTGGGCAATAGTTGGGTTCATGGGTTTAACCTTGTGAATAAGACAATAAACGCCCCATTTTTTTCAAATATGTGGTATACATTTTAACTGTTCCTTTTCTCCACGCATGTGACACTAGCCGTTCTTGTGTAATTTTGTCTAAACCAAATTGTTCTAGGTATTTATTTAGAAAAGGAATGCAAGCAACGGTGTTGTTGCTACGTTGCCGTGATGTTCCAGAGGGCCTTGGTGAGTTAGATTTCCTTGGGATTTTGGGAATCTGAGGCAATCTCGGGCTGTCGAGGCTAGTCCTGCTAGCCACGGCTGTGTGTCCCATTCGGGGACGATCAGGATGGCGTGAGACCAGTCCATCTTTATCTTTCGTGCCACTCTGGTAATGATGTTGAAAGGGGGAAAAATATAATAAAATTCATTTTCCCAAATCAGTGAGAAAGCATCTATGTGCCAAGCAAATGGTTCTGGGTGCCATGAAACATATCTGTTAACTTTAAAGTTATTCCTTGATGCGAATAAGTCAACCGTAGGTGAACCCCATTGACGACAAATTTTGTTGAAATTTTTATATTCAAATTCCATTCTAAATGGTCGTGAAAGACTCTACTCTTTTTGTCAGCCAGGACGTTTTGCGATCCTGGGATATGTGAAATGGTTAACCATATTTGATGTTTTTGCGCCCAGTTCCAAATACTTTGTGCCAAGTTATTGCACTCTTTTGACTTTGTACCTCCCATATTCCTGACATATGCCATGGCCGTAGTGTTATCTGTAAGCAGTTGAACAGTATTTTTGGGTATTTTTAATTAGGCTTAAGAGGCCTAAGTAAATCGCTCTTAATTCAAGAACATTAATATGGTCTGATTTTTCGTTTTCTAACCATCTCCCTCCTGTTGCTACATCATTTCGATGAGCTCCCCAACCTTGTAATGACGCATCGGTAGTAACTACCCTGTTGGGTTGATCCATTCTAATGGGATTGGAAGAGTTATTGATATTCTCGATCCACCAAGATATATCTGTGTAACCATCCTGGGAAATGTACATTTTTCTTTCAAAGTTACCTTTTGTATGTGCTAACGCTCTATTCTTGTCTATTTCTAGAGACTTGAAGTGCGCCGCCCCATAAAGAACAGCCGGCGCATATGAAACCATTATACCGATAAGGACAGCGACCTGTCAAATCTTTGGCCTAGATATGTCAAGCAGCTGGGAGGCCGTGTCATGAAACTTCTGTAGTTTCTGTTCCGTTAATGATACGGTCATTGCTTTGGTGTTGATTAAAAACCCCAGGCATTTTAATTCCTTATTCGGGACAAAAACAGACTTTTTGTCGTGTATGTAAAAACCTAATTCTGTTAATAAAGTACACATATCATTCACTGCCAAATGGCATTTGTTAAAGGATTCTGCCATAATAAAGGAATCATCTATGTATGGAAACATTGTATGTCCTAATCTTCCCATAACAGCAAAAACAGGTTTTAATAACTTTGTAAACAGTCGAGGTGCACAGGCTAAACCATTGGGCATGCAAGTAAATTGGAAAAGGGAACCGTTCCAAATAAATCTAAAAATTTGTCTGTGTTCTTTGCAAATAGGAACTGTATAATACGCGTCTCTTAAGTCTACACTGGCAAGCCAGGCATGCGGCGTAATTAAGTCTCTCGCCGTTTCTAATGAGAACATTTTAAAATGTTTATATGTTACCAATTTATTTAACTTAGTCAAATTCAAAATCATGCGAATTTCGCCATTTGGTTTGGGCCTAGAAAAGACATTAGAAATAAACTGTCCTTTTGTGTTTTGTACTCTTTCAATAATACCTTTTGTTTCAAACAGCGAAACCTGAAAATCTATTTGGCGTTTTTCTGCTATGTTAAATTTGTATGGGAACGGAACTCTTTCCTGTGTTGGTATGTCTGTGAAAGGTATTTGAACTCCTTTTACTATATCCAAAATTTCCCTATCAGATGTAATGTTAACCCATTTGTGCAAACAGTTAAGGATGTTGCCTGCCTGAAACTTGCTTACATAAGTTTGTGTCTCTTCAGACACCGTGTTGAGTGTAGGTGTCTGTGTCTCTACTTGGCTCCTGGCCGCGGGAATTGGGGTTTGGGTGTAAACTCCCTTTTGTATCCGCGGTTGTCGTTCCAACCCGTGTTCTGGCATTCTCCTCTGCCTCGTCCTCTGGGATTGAAGCCGAATGAGGGACCTCCTCGTCCCGGCCTTCCTCCTCTCCGGAAGCGAAAATCCGAGCGGGGGCGTCGGAATTTGTTGGTGTTGTCAAACTTTTTGGTGCCATCCGTGTTTTTAGCGCTTTTAGTCTCTACCTCGACAGCTTTGAAGAGGTGCGCTAGCTGACCGCCAAACATTTTGGTTTTGTCCAGTGGCTTGCCTAGCACCGGCTTTGGCGGTAGGTAAAGAGTGTACTCTTTACCATCATTGTCAGTTACTTTCTTCGATCTGGCGACTTCTTTGCCAGCATCTGTTGTAACCGCCTTGAATACGTTTTCAAAACGCCGAAACGTCATGAAGTTCGACGCTGCGGTAAGCAGCGCAATCCCTCTGTCCATCACTCGTGCAAGCGACGAGAATGTATTCTCAGCTTGCATCCGATTCGCTACCGGAGTTATCGATGTAAGCGCTCCGAGCACCGCTTTATGAATCGTGCACAACGCGTTCTCATAATGCCGTCTTTCATCTGAGAGATGGATGCCTGCATCCATTTCTTTACTGATGGACTGGGGAACTCCTTTAATTCCCGAAATTTGTTCCGTCAGCTTGTTGATCACCTCCACAGGTTTGAAAGTGTGGAAATGTCCTTTCAGCATTTCCCTCATCATGGTTGTAGTCCGCAACCTCTTTGCTTTCGCCAACGGGCATTTCTTCTTGATCTTTGCCCCTATCCTGGCATAAATGCCCATTCTCTCCGTCTCTGAATCGGAGTCAGTTGTGGACGAATCATTTGATTTATCCGATGATGAGTCCTTCTTCTTTTTCTTTTTGTTTTTCTTTGTCTTCTTCACTCGTTTCTTATTGACCTTGGTGAATTCATCACCGGAGCTACTGCCAAGTCTTTTCCGCTTCTTGGGTTTCGGTTGCGGAACCTCAAATGCCGATTCGGTTTCGTCATCTGAGAAATCTTCCCAGTCATCGTCTGGGATAGGAGGAGAAGGGGGCCGTGTGGCTTGTGTGTTATATTTGCCCATAATCCGTAGGATTTTGTCTTCCAGCTCCTCATCCCCACTATCCTTGTCCAAAGGATCAGCCCCCGGCTGTGGAGACGGCGGTGCCGTCTGCAGTGGTGAGGAATCGTATCCAGAAGGCACGCGGCCCTCTGCCGCTGCCGGCGGAACCTTGTTTCGCTTGGTGGCCATCGGTTTCTGTAACGACAAAGGTTACTTAGTACCGGTATCATCTCAACATGTTCACAAAGTGAGCTAGAGTGAGGTATTATTTCGTATGGTATATAGTAACGTGTTTAAACCGTTCTGTATACAGGCGTTAAGCTAAGTTTTGCCGTAGGTTTTATGGGTAGTGAAACCAACCAAACGGGGGGGGCGGCCATTGGGACGCCCGCTCTCTCTGTTTCGTACACTTCTCCCACCCGCGGCATTCTGCGCCAGCAAGTTGAAGAAAATATTACGAAACTCGGAGGCTCGCCTCAAAAACCGGTCTGGGGAGTCTATAAAAGAAAACCAGGATCATCCCCAACATAACCCTCTTTTAGGGTTCGGAGGAATTTCCTTAGGAGATGCAACTCGGGTTAACATCTCTGCCTGTCTGAACACAGGTTTCGCTATGTCAAGCGGTATCGGTTTCGGTTATGCACATTCTTATCCTCGTGTTTTTTATAACACCTTTTATGTCCAAATTGGACCTGAGAAAGTTCTAAGCTTTCATAATGGGATGCTATAAACCATCCTTAAGAAATTGAATGCAGTTTCTCAATACTTACAGTTAGTTAAAGTGTTCTAGTAGTTAAATACTGCTGGAGCAGCTCAGCGAACGTCCTCCCGCCGTGAGCTGCTTATGCTAATTGCTGTACCCGGATGTGCTTACCTCTCCCTAGCCTGCGGCTAGCCTGAGGCTATATACCGAGGTAAAATATATATATATATATATAATAAGATAGATATATTTATGTATATATATAGCTCCTATATCATTTGGGTAGGGTGGGGCTTGGGCTGGGTTTTATTTGCTTAGTCCATTGGGACTCTGGAATGAGTAGTAATCTCAGCTCCCCTCATTCCAAAAGGCTATTGTACCCCCAGCCTCATATCAGGCAATAATTACTTATTATTGAATGAAAAAAAGGCATTTGTTGTTGTTGGGTTTAAAACAAATGAAGCCCGCAGGTACTCATTCGCATGAGAATCGACTTCTTGAACGGGTAGGGTACAAACTTGGTGGAAGCTTTTTAGTGCTGCTTCACCAAGATCATGTCTCACTGACACCATGTTACAATATTCAACTCAGCATCGTTATCCTACCACTGATCTAGCCAGTTCTGGCTCTTTCGGGCTGTAACCAGGTCCCATGTGATGTACTGACAAATATCACCCTGCTTACTCTCTTTGCGTTGATTAGATCTGGAATCGAACCCACGACCTCCGACACTGGAACCAGACACCATGCCACTAGACTACCTACCCTCTCAAACCAGGCTTCAAGAAGGTGACTAGCACAGTTGCTATCCAGACCTCACTTCGTCCACATCTTTCTCTATCTCCTCTCCTCTGGCCTTGCTCCTCCTTGATTATGTCTGAAAAGAGTTCCAGGAGGGGGAGCCGACCAGCATTATACTTTCTACTCTTATTCCGTCTGTGTCTCTGGCTCACCAGCTGGTCACCATAGAGCAAAGAGACACAGCCCTTTGACTCAACTCTCCTCATTTCTCTTTCCTACACTCTACCCTTTTTTTTCCTCCCAGGCTTACTTCTCCCCCCGATCAAGAGAGTTGTTTGCTTGGGTGGGTACCTTTTCGCTCTCTCGCTTTTTCTTGTTGCTGGAATCTGCTGAACACGCCTTTACTCATCCCTTCCTCCTAAACCCTTGCTGCTGTTGCTGGATACGAGCACGTGCTACCGCAAGACCAGAGAGATTTGGGGCCGCCCCAATGATTCAGCGTTTGATTGTTGTAAAAACATCCCCAGCTTCTACAACCGTCTCACTTGAAGATTAATCTCGGACCGATTTATCGGTGCCTTTCTATATTGCTGCAGTTCTGCAGCCAGTAACCATCGTACGGTGACAAACACCCCATAAGCTAAGGTGAATAGCAGCAGCCTCCTCTATTTAGACATCGACTGCAATGCTTCGCAGGTCACCCAGTGTGATAAACCTGATCTCTCGGTACTGCTATCAATACCTTTGTGTTTAGCTGTCGGTACATCTAGCAGTGATACATTATGGACAGGCTGCGTTCGATTTGCGCACATTCAGCAACAATACGCGGACGCAGCCTTCTACCAGATGGAGCCACGAGCAGGATTCAAGAATCATGTCCTCGGGTCGGCATTTTGTAATGGTTGTTTTTATTAATGAAAAGAATATGTTGTAATACAATATTAGATAACTAAGAAAGAGACATGCATCTAAATACAAAGGTGGGCTAATGGTTTGAGCATTTGTTTCCCGTGTAGGAGGCCAAGTCAAAGCGGAAAATTACTAAACTCACACTTGTCGCTAGTTTGCGTGGCACTGTTGATGTTACTAGGATAGGGTAAGGGCTGGTTAGTTCAGTGTCAGGATAATGTGGCTGAGTTTGGATATTACGACATGTTGCCAGCAGCATGGTATTCAACCGAGGAATCATTATAAAGTTATCATGGGTGTGTGCTTCCTGCATTGTTTTTTTGTGTGTCATTATTTTGTGCAATAGATGCATTTACAGCACAAATCCGGTCTTTCTTTTCTTATTCAATAAAAATAAAACCTGTAATTGTATCTGTAAGGGTTTCTTTTTTTGCATAGTAAACTTTGAAGGGATGATTGCATTATTGAGAATACGGTACCCCATGATGTTAAATCGCAAAACTACCTCTAGAATATATACATGAAACAGATAAGCTATTGCGCAGTCAAACTCACAGCATTTCCACTCCAAATCGATTAATTTTGCGCTCACCATTTAAAGGAATAAACAGGCCAAGTACTGATTAAACGAAGCATGGATCTTTTTTGATACAAGTAGACATGAAATATGCATTACATGATTACCAAACTGCTGCATTTAAATAACGTTAACGAGAGTTTATCCAGCACGGTGGTAATACTGCCTACATTCGCTAGCATTTACTTAGCATCCAGCTGTTCCCCCTTTTCCCCTTTTTGGAGGGGGGTACATTAGTTGTTTAAGCAGGGGAAATTTCAGTTGCAGACGACTGGTCTTCCTCATTCCACTGTTCCTTGACCTATCCTAGTAATGCCGAGTGTCTGACTAGGAAATGACAAGTATCAATTTTTAAGTCATTGGTTTGACTCGACCAGGATTCTAACCCAAGATCTACCATACCGGAGACGGACGCTCTAACTCATTCGGCCATCCCGTCTGGTTATATATTATACATTGAATCGCCGGGTTATACGTAAAGGCTGTCTCACACTATATGATAAAGCAGAATTGAAAAGTTATTAATCGAGTATCACCAAAATCGCCGAGTAAACTGTAAAGGCCGCCGTACACTAAATAATAACCAGTCTTAAAACCTCAAAGATCCGGGTCACTTAAATATAACCGATATAACTGTAAATGCCGATTCACAATTCATTATAATCACATGAAATCCTATTGATCGGGAATCACTGAAATCACCGACCTTACTCTAAAGGTAGGTGGTGTTCTCTGTGGCAGAGTGGTTAGAGTGTTTGACTTTTTTCTAGGTTGGACTCCTAATCTGAAGGTCAGTGGTTTGATTCCCCGTGCCCCCACCTCTGCCACTTTGGATTTCCACCGCTGTGTATAACTTACAGCATCATCAAAGGCCGGTTGCTCTCATACCATGTCTATGTGGTGTGGGAGGTTAAAAATCCCTTGGGTTGGTAAAAGTGTAGGCTCGGGCTTTCTATCGACAAACTGTCTAATGGTGAAAACAAGTCTATTCCGACTTATCCATGATATGCAGTATAAATCTTCAATCAATCAGGTCGCCTTATATTAAACAGAAATTAGGGTTGAAACCCAACTGATCAGGGCCTACTGAAATAAGTGTGCTAACTGAAAAGGTCGCCTCACATGAAATAATAATCAGGTTTGAAACTCTATTGATCAGGGACAGGGAATGTGTTTTCAGGAGAGAGAGAGAGAGAGAGAGAGAGGGAGAGAGAGAGGGAGAGAGAGAGGGAGAGAGAGAGAGAGAGATAGAGAGAGATAGTGTTGATATCGCCACATAGCTTAGTTAGCAAGTTATATCCATTGGCATTGCACTCCGACCCCATCCCCGATGTTCCATATGAGATGTCGACTAGTGTCCGCCGGGCACAGAATCTTGCTAGCAGCAGTACAAAAGAATTCTTTGTGTTGGTGATTTTGTGAAGTGGGCCCATTCCAGTTGGAAGAGACCTAACCAGAATCTTGCTAGCAGTAGTACAAAAGAATTCTTTATGTTGGTGAATTTGTGACGCGGGCACAAGTCAGTTGGAAGAGACCTAACCAGCGATAGGCTATCTTGCGACTAGTGTCCGCCGGGAATTACATTCACGTAGCACAGAGTCTAGCTAGCAACACAAAAGAATTCGTTGTGTTGGTGAAATTGTGAAGTGGATCCATTGAAGCTAGGAGAAACCTAACCGACAATAGGTTATCTACGCCCAGCAGCCCAAATCCAGTTAGCATCGAGATATTGAATCTACCCGACAGCTGCGCGAGGGTCACTTGATACGGCCATTTTTAAGCCCCGGTCACATACACTTTAGTGAACGTAGTTGAAAGTAGTTAGAATAATGTGGGTGAAACGTGCTGTCACTACGTTCAAATACGTTAAGGTACGCCAGATTTTGGTTGATGACCCACCTAATGATACGTACATTACAGTACGGATCCCGGTACATTACAGTACGGATCCCGGTACGTCCAACTACATTCAACTATGTTCAACTAGGTTACCCTCCACTACATTCAACCTCGTCCACTAACGGCTATGCGACCATGGCAAAACGGCCAAGGTGTTGTGTGGGTCAAAGTAAGGTGGAGTACGCTAGAGTACACTAGAGTATGTTATCATCATGGAGGCTATGTCTGCCTCAAACATAGTGCTCTTTTGAACATGTCCAAAGCTTAAATCGGAAATCACAGCCCACAGATGTTATTATCACGTTATCATCACGGAGAAGTATGGATGGCGGTATGTTGCACTACTTTCAACTACTTTCAACTACGTTAGCCTCCAGTACGTTCAACTACGTTCACTAACGTGTATGTGACCGGGCCTTTTCATGGCCAATTGTTCAATAAGGGCTGCAGTAAACATTTCATATTGCACACATGGCTTGTGAATGCAAAGAGCGCCGTCGGTTTTTGTTTTATTGTTGCTTTTGCTGATTTCCAGGTTTTGATTTAAGTTGAGTTGAGTTTTATTTAATCACAAACATGTATGTAGTAAGTTGACTGTATGCCTTCCCGAAGGGGCGATTTTCCAGCCAAGCAACCAATTTTCTTTCTGCGAAAAACAAACCGGCCAGTCATTATTCGCTGGATAAAATACATTTAGTAAAAAAAAAAAATAGGCGAAGCATGGTCGGGGATTCGCAGAACAGTCAGATTTCTGCCTTTTTCCGCTTCTTTTTTTTTTGGTCAGAGGCAAATGTCATGTTGGATACGTTACGAGCAGATACACTCTAATCAATCATGTTCTCCCTCATATATGTCATTAACATTCCATAATCGTGTCCGTAAAATGTGCGTCTATTAATTATAGTAATGGTGTCTTTCCAGCATCCGGTATGCGCACCCTGTATTGGGCATTAACTGCTTATTACTAATTCAACAACTGGCTTCCATTTAATACATCCCTTCAGAGATACAAAGAATGTTACAAACACAGTCCTAGTTCCGCCCCTTGGCCATGTTCCTGTGTGATACTGCAGCACAGACTGGTATGCTTATACACAGAAAGTGGCATTTGATCTCATGTAGAATATTTACTATCACTAACACAATTTCACTACATTCCAAACTAGAAACAAATTTAGGCCAAGAACCATACCAAATTTGGTCATCATGAGACAGGCATGTATGGGTTCAAAGTGAGTTTAAAGCATAGGCCATATAGTGGTGGATAAGGCTTACAGGTAACACCCCACTTCCGGTTGTGTAAACACACCATGTCCCAGCTTCAGTCACTCCACAAGAACCAGCGGTTAGTAATTCACACAACATGTAGTGTATCTGTGTTTATTCATGGTGCTATACACAACAACCCTAGCATCTCCCCGCTATTATACCCCACTTCCGGTTGTGTAAACACACCATGTCCCAGCTTCAGTCACTCCACAAGAACCAGCGGTTAGTGATTCACAAGACATGTAGTGTATCTGTGTTTATTCATGGTGCTATACACAACAACCCTAGCATCTCTCCCCTATTATATGTCATGTTATATGTCATGTTATACTATATGTTAAAATATGTTATTTTATATGTACTATGCTATATGTTATGCTATATGTTATCTTATGTTATATGTTATATAGCCCTATCTGCATAGTGACCGACATGTGAGACGCAGTGCTCCATGGGAAGTCAGCGTAATGCTAGTTTAATACACGATTTCCATGATTAGTACGACATCTGGTGACAGGCAATGACACTAGTGCTGTGAGTCGACAGTGTGTCACTGTGTTGTTTTACACTGATGATCGAGCTTTTCAATCAATCAATCAATCAAACAACCAATCAATAGGATACAGTTATAATTATCAAAAATGATTCAAAAATGGTAACTATGTTTTCTCTATGAATCCACATTTGTGCTGAAAAGACTGTGTCAGTTGCTCAATATGAAGCCAGTGTTAGCAGAGCTTCAATTGCCTCTCCATAGATGCTGTGACCCACAAGTCAAGTCTGGATTATGCTCTGCGCATGCATCGTGGAAATCGTGTATTACCTCAAACAGAGCTGCCATTAGTGAACGCTGTCGTCCTGCATCACAATGAAGGCGCCGGCTCACTGCGCATGCGTCAGTGCGCCAGGCTCAACTTTGGCACACCAGCTTTTTAATTGTCGTTGTTTGTTAGGGGGGGGGGGGGTTTACATCCTTGACACATCTGAGGTCAAATCATGGTGAGTATCGACGTGTGAGAGTGCATACTCAAAAGTGGCTTAGTAGTGTTACTCCACTGGGATCCCAAACCGCTGGCACCATGACCCGATATAACGTTATCCTGACACTGAGCCAACCAGTCCTTGCCCAATCTAAATAATGCCACACAATGTTAGAGACCAGTGTCCATTTTGTTAGTCAGGGATAGAACCACGACCTCTTGTCAAATATTGCGATATACGGCAGGAGGGGGTGCTATTATGTGAGGCGTTATTCGTATACCTAGCCAAGTGAGCTTGTATGTATATGTATATGTATATATGTAGTGAAACGCAGCAACCAAAACGACAAAGGGCGGATACCGTTATTTATTCACAAGACAACCGTTCTATATAATGAATCCAACCGTATATGGCTGGGCAAGCGCCCGACCGAGTTTAATGAAATGAATTTTAGTAACATCAAATCAATTAATAATCGTAATGATAATATAAAAATTCTTTTTTTTTAAATAAATAAATAAAAAACACAGGCAGGAGCAGGGGTGGGCAGGTGGTCCGGGCGACGTCCAAGGCAGAAGTGGGATCCAACCCAGGTCTGGGATCAGAAGGAAGGGGGCAGGGGCGGGGGCGCCACCTGGTGGATTCGAACCCAACCGGGGAGCCAATAACTCGGGTACCTATCGAGAACACCAGGGGGAGGCACTGCGCTTCACCTACACCGGCATATCAGGGATATATACGAGTGTAGTGAAACGCAGCAACCAAAACGACAAAGGGCGGATTCCGTTATTTATTCACAAGACAACCGTTCTATATAATGAATCCAACCATATATGGCTGGGCAAGGCATCAAGGACAGCCCGTCCACCCAGCCACTAAGTTATCGCGAGCGCTGTCGCGACACGCATATCCGTCAAAATACGCTCGGACAAGGGCGAGCAAATATATTTGAACACTGTATCCGAAGCCCAATCACCCCTGGTTTTGATCTCCTCCAATGACGCACCCTGCATAGCCAAAAAAGTACATCCTCCTCTACGTAGAGAATGGCATGAATAATTATCGGAATTCAGTACTGCGAGTTCCGAAAAATGCTTAATAGAGGACTGTAACGCCTCGTAAGATAAAGCGGACAACGTCCCGTCTAACGACAGTACCAAAAAGGCCGGAGCGTCACTAGATGCCGGCAATTCATCAAAATGTTTTGAGAGCCAATGAATATCACATAATTCAATATTTGCGACTTTCGCGATAGGTAACAATAGTTCACACTGAAGGAACTGAATGGTTTTAGACTTTCTTACCGTTATGATAACTCCCCATTCATAGAATTTAAAGTCTTTGCGCAGTAGCATAGAATCCGATGCGGTAAGCTGGCATTTCCGCAACAAAGCACGAAAACCAGTCAATAGCGCCGCCCTGGTGGCTGTATGGCCCGGTGAGGCAGAAAAATTGGAAAATATAGTTATTAACTCCTTCGGTAACAATGGGGCCGCTGTCTTTACCATGCAACCTAGCTTGTGCTTCGCCCCACCGAGGACTGTTCTAACCAGATGCGAATGATAATCAATGGGTTGAAATCCTTCAGCCTTAAGGAAAAAATTTAAGGCGCCTAAGTAATTGGTAATGGACGAATATTTCAAAAATTTTGTTAACCAAGTTATATATAATGTGACCTGTGTCGCCGGACATGGCGTTGGTTGAAGAATGCCAGCAAATTTGTCAATAAAGCGCATGTAGGTGCAGACTTGCATGCTACGCGTCCATCTGGAACTCGGCGCGTAATACTGGTCTTGTAACAGCTTCATGTCCCGGTGCAAGCCTAAAAACCAATTATTGTTAAAGTAGAATTGTAGAGCATAATTATTAATCAAATAGATGGTTACAACAGAGTATGCTAGCCACATCAGCTGAATTCAAACGGATTTTAGATTTGCGACCCGGTCCCCTACTCAATGCATCACTGACGGAGTTATTAACGCTCTCACTGTAAGCAGAAGAAATTTCGAAATTGTAAGTACATGATGCCCAGAATAACCTTTTAATCCAATTCATAATTACTTTATTTTTCGATTTGCCTGAATTTAGGGCTGCCTGGACTACCTTACTGTCCGTCATGAAAATGATTGAGCGATTACGCCAAGACGGCTGCCAACGAGATGCACTGGATACAACCGCCCACATTTCTCTTACGTTAATGTGAGCGTCTGCACACGCGTCATCAGACGCTGAAAAGTGATGCTCAACTTCTGTCGACAAAATGGCAGAATCGTCGTCTTTGAAGGCGCCCACACACCAATCGTTCAGGTAAACCAACCGAATCCGAAATTTGCAATAAACTGAAAAAAACGGAGCATGCCTTCCAAGGATCTGTGCATAGCCGTTGAATTGGTCGATGAAATCCAACCACCAACTTATTTCCTGCCTAAAGAGGTTTGTTAACCGTAGCCGGTAATAAGGGCGCTTTAATGCACTTATAGTGTCATATATCCTACCACAAAACGAACGCCCACCACGGACGACTGTGGCATAGTGCGCCAACTGCCCAGCTAGGCACTCCAATTGGTGCCTTGTCGCTCTACACATAACTAGGAATTGTTCAAGGTGGGTTTTTATTTTGGCAATTTTATCTGCTGGCAAGCGCAATTGTAATCCAACCGTGTCAATCTCTATACCCAGAAAGCGCGTACATTGATTAGGGGATTTTAATTTAGCAAAGTTTATGTAGAAACCCAAATGGCGTAAAACCTCCATAATTATCACTTGGTTATTAGCACATGAATCTCGATCTAAATCCAGGACAGCGAAGTCGTCCAAATAATTAATTACAGACTTAACGCCACGGCGAGTTGCACAACGAACGATAAAGTCACCAATTTGGGTGAAAATGTATGGACTCGAAGATAAGCCCATACACATACAATTGTCCAGGAACAGCTCCAAGCCACTACCAAAATTAAAACAAAGTCCCTGTTTAGGACGCTCCAGAGGGTGAATAGCGATAGGGAACGGTATGCATTTTTAATATCTGTGATCGCAATATAATCGCCTTTGGCCATTTGATTGACTAATGAATCTACACCTTTGTATGAAAAGGTATGTGCGACTTTATCTACATAATTATTTACTGAATTTAAATAAGGTTTAGAGCAATCGACGACTAGTCTATAACCGTCATTGGGCTTCGGTACACAAAACATGTTATGAATGCACTCCGGTTGACACGTAACTGGACTGATATAACCAGCATGTAACTCCTTCAAAAGCCTATCATTAATATACAATTCTTCATCTGGGGTCAATTTAAAAGCGCGTGGCACGGTATAATTGCTTGGACAATCAACATTAACAACATGAAAACTGAAGACAATACCGTGCAAAATATAATCCCAGTTCCAATCCAAACTACCTCTGAAACATAATTCACAGAATAGATGGCATGGCTTTAACTGTGTTAAACAATTCGCAATGTAATGAGTACAGTCACATTCGCCGGAATTACAATGTGATGATATTGTAAATGTCTTTATATCCATATTATGTGTTTTGTCCACTGCGGTGACTAACAGATGGGTATCACACTCAGTAATTGTCAGCCAGTCGGCCGACGGCAGAACGCATCCAAGTGGAACAAGGCTGCATAACTGGTCTCGTGGGGTGTTGTTTGGGCGTGACTCAGTACCATCGAAGTCTATTAATAGTTCGCTGCCAGCACCGGCGGCATGGTTTGAGTTGACGGTTGTAGCCTGAACTGGTATTGTTGTAATATGCAGGGCAACTTGTGGAATTTCAGAGATCCGGTCGCTATCAACTAGAGGGCAATCCCAAAAAAATTCAAGAAGTCCCTCAGCAAAACCATTTTCTGACACGCAGCCAGAACTGTGGTCAATTGCAGCGTCGAATCATTCTTTCTTGCAAGTCAAGGACTTATGCGTCGACGAGCCACATTTTGCACACCAGTGGCCGTATGTGCATTCCGATGAGGTTGTTGGGCAGCTGCCATCTTTATTGTACGCGTAACATGGGCGTTTCCCGTCTTTCGTAAAGGCGCTTGCCCCATGAACTGAACCAACCAGAGTGTCTTTACGCGTCCGAATGTTCTCATACGCGTAATGGTACAAGGCATGTTCTGCGGCCCCTGCGCCAAATGCTTCGAAGCCGATCTTAAATGCGTCTTTCCGTACCGACGTGTCATAACCCACATGAGCGGCATACAGAAACCTATCTGCCCATGCTTTACTTGACATGTAAGCAATGTGTTGCAATACGCACCAACAATCGTCCAAAGACGCACCCTCATAATCTAAAATCCACCGACAGTTCGCTTCTATCAATTCGTGTGGGTTCAGTTTGGAGACGCTTTTGTTGTCTTTCGTATGGTGTTTCAGAGACCACTTACTTTTCATCCTATGCTCTCTGCTGGGGGTCCGTTCACTCGACGTTCCTGACGATGACCGCATTCATTGATGATGCCGTCTTATCGGTTTGTGCATTGTCCTTGCTCGGTCGTCCTTATCCGTTAACTCTAAATCCCGCACTTCATTCTCCAACCGCTTAGTTTTTGCCGCCATTGTTGCCAAACTCTTGCGTCGTTCCAATACGCGCAGTCTGTCTTCTAAAAGTCTCTCTTCGTCGCTAAATGCGCTGTCGTCCACTGCTACTGCAAGGACTGGGTGCAACTTGTTGACCGACTTTCGTTCTGCCTTAACCGACTTCTCCTTGTCGGCCATATTGGTTTGCACACATGTCGACCGCTTTAAATGAGCTTCACCTCTTTTACACTTTGCGTTCATTGGCGGTTGGTGAGCAGTACCACAAGGCCCACAGTACGGGTCCGGCATAAGGTACGGTCCACTGCCGGTGTCACTTCAAGCATCGGGTGTGCTTGAATAATAACCGGTAGCACGTGTTGGTGACAGCAAAAATAGGTTATCAGTTTATAATGCACTGTGTGCTGGCGTGTGTGCAAACTCTTCAGGTCAGAACTATTCCTTAGGCATAGTAAGCCAGAATAGCAATTGAGGTGACAGTAGCACGTGTTGGTGACAGCAAAAATAGTTTATCAGTTTATAACTCACGGTGTGCTGTCAGTGGTAGCACGTGTTGGTGACAGCAAAAATAGCTTATCAGTTTATAACTCACTGTGTGCTGGCGTGTGTGCAAACTCTTCAGGTCAGAACTATACCTTAGGCATAGCAAGCCGGAATAGTAATTGAAGTCACAGTAGCACGTGCACAGCAAAATAGTTTATCAGTTTATAACTCACTGTGTGCTGTCACCGGTAGCACGTGTTGGTGACAGCAAAAAATAGTTTATCAGTTTATAACTCACTGTGTGCCGGTGTGTGTGTGCAAACTCTTCAGGTCAGCACTATTCCTTAGAAGTGACAGTAGCACGTGTTGGTGACAGCAATATAGTCGGTGACAGCACACACAAAAACACAGGCAGGAGCAGGGGGAGGCGGGTGGTCCAGGCGACGTCCAAGGCAGAAGTGAGATCCAACCCAGGTCTGGGATCAGAAGGAAGGGGGCGGGGGCGCCACTGGCGGATTCGAACCCAACCGGGGAGCCAATAACTCGAGTACCTATCGAGAACACCAGGGGGACTGCGCTTCATCTACACCGGCATATCAGGGATATACGCGAGTATATATATATATATATATATATATATATGTATGTATATATATATATATATATATATATATATATGTATATATATATATATATATATATGTATTGGTTGGGTTATTAACTGAGTTCATGTGGTTGACATAGTGAGTACTAGCAGGTTGAGTGCAGTGGCACTCAGGACCTGACCCTGAGTAGGGGTCAATGCAATCCAGTAGGGGTCAACACAATCAGGATGTGAGGAGCAGCCAGAACAGTGTTGGTGGTGGCCAGGCAGCCACTGGTGGTGGGCAGACTACCGGTTGCCATGAGACTGGAAATGCTGTTCTCCTCCCAGGGAACCTATATACTATAAAAATAAAGATAGAAGGTTTGCATTCCCTTACTCTCTTAACTCTTACTTTCTCTTTCTTCTTGACTGTATCATATTTCCCTACAGCCTACTTGCACAACCACAGATCCGAGTACCAACTCTACACTCTGACATGGAAGGCGAGTGCTTTACCCAGTCAGCCATCCGGTCTGGGCAAACTGTAGTGCCCCTGACGAATCTGATGCCAGCGCCGTACCACTCGTCATCCAGCTTTGGTGACATTTCATCGAATACAGCCTTCATTTGTCTACAAGTGGACAATTTTTCTAAGTGGCATCGTGTTCTTTAGGTTTCCCTTTCTTCGTTGTCTTTGTTGTGTGTGCTTAAGCCTGGTACACACCTCCCGTATAAAACCTAAAAACGGCCGTTTTGCGACTAAAGTTCGGTTTTTCATCGGTTCCAGCCTTTAGGTGCGTGACCCCCTAACACACCTGAGGCTTCCGATTCGCGCATAAAACTCAGTTTTAGGGCTTACGACTGGAATCTTATAAGATTTGAAAAATGAATCGAAATGGTATATGTGAGCGGTCAGTCGTATCTTATACAGTATATGTGCGATACCCGCCATCCGTTCGCTGTCCAAGTCTTCCATTCTCTTACCCCTCTTCAGTTCCCCACATTTGCCCCTCTTGCATTCCCCCCTTTCTATTCCCCCCTTTCCATTGCCCCTCTTGCCTTACCCCCCTCATCCATTCCCCCTCTTGCATTCCCCCCTCTTGCATTCCCCCCTCATCTATTCCTGCCTCTTGCATTCCCACTCTTGCATTCCCACCTCTTCCGTTCCTCCTTTTCAGTCCCTCCTCTTCCATTCCCCATTCCTGACCTTCCATTCCCCGTCTTCTGTTCCCAGTCTTCCATTCCCCATCTTCTGTTCCCTGTCTTCCATTCCCCATCTTCTGTTCCCCGTCTTCCATTCACCTTCTTCCATTCCCCCTCTTGCATTCCCCTTCATCCATTCCCCCTTCTTCCATTCCCCCTCTTGCATTCCCCCTCTTGCATTCCATCTCTTCCATTCCCCCCTCATCCATTCCCCCCTCTTGCATTCATCCTCTTCCATTCCCCCCTCTTCCATTCTCCCTCTTCCATTCCCCCCTCTTCCATTCTCCCTCTTCCATTCCACCCTCATGCATTCCCCCTCTCTTGCATTCCCCCTCTTGTATTCCCCCGTCTTCCATTCTCCCCTCTTGCATTCCCCCTCTTGAATTCACCCTCTCTTTTTTTTGGTAAATATGTTTATTCTGCTGAATAAGTCTTTTATCAGTGCCGAAGCACTGGTCTTCCAGCCATTTTTCAATTCAGTGTTATTTACACAAAAGGTATATAGAATAAGGTGTACAATACCTGTTGAATAGACAATTTGCACCATGTAACACAATGAAATTCTGAAACCCAAAAGTTCCATAACAATATGGTACAGTAGTGTCATATAACTAGATCAATATTAGTCAGATCAATGTGAGTATTTACATAGTATTTAGAATGTAGGCAGAAGTTATCTTCTGTATTCAGTTGGTAAACTTGTAGTAAGTTTTAATGTTCAGTTGCAGTTAGGCAAGCGGTATATAATTGTTGGTTTGTTAAGAAAATTCTAGTGTAACTCTAATGTAGCTAGTTATGTGAGTTTATGAATTATGTTGTTGGGGTGGGGTTGTTAATAATACACTGGACCATCTGTGATCAGTGAAGCAGTGGGACCAATCCGAGTGCATTTAGGTCTTAAATTTTACATTTTTACCTGGACTGTCTCTGTCATCGTGCCTGAATGGAAGAGGAGGAATGTAAGAGGGGAATGTCAGAGGGGGGATGGAAGAGGTCGGAATCAAGAGGGGGGCATGAAGGAGGAGGGAATGGAAGGGAGGATGAAGGGGGGAATGGAAGAGGGGGAATGGAAGAGGGGGAATGAAAGAGAGCAGAGTGAAGAGTGGGGATGCAAGTTGGGAATGGAAGGGTGGAATGCAAAGGGGGGGGGGGGGGGGAATGCAAGAGGGGAGGGGGGGTGGAGGGGGAATGGAAGAGGGGGGGAATGGAAGAGGGGGGGAATGGAAGAGGGGGAATGGAAAAGGGGGGAGTGGAAGAGGAGGGAATGGAATGGGGGAAATGGAAGAGGGGGAATGGACGAGGGGGGAATGGAAGAGGAGGGAATGGAAGAGGGGGAATGGAAGCGGGGAATGGAAGAGGGGTGTCATAGCAGGCGCTCATGTTGCTCTAGTTCAGGCAAATGACACCAGGTGTCCGGAGACCAGTCGCAAAACAGACGGTATATGTGAGCGCCCCAGTCTTTAGCAGTCTGGATATGTGTATTGTCCCCCGTTTTCAGTTTTAGTTGGGAATCGGGTCGGGTCGGGCAATGGGTTTTAGCGCGTGAATCGTATACGGGAGGTGTGTACCAGGCTTTAGTATGATTGTTCTAAATTAGTTTAGATGCGAAGGTTTTGTTTAGTGCGGGTTCGTGCATTTTACCTGACAGCAAGCTATAGTTGCAGACAGCACATATTAAACCAGTCCGACCCGCTATAGTTTGAGTTAGGTTTACAGGATTTGCATCTAATACGCTTTTTAATTTTTACTATTAACATCTTTGGTCTCTCTATTTTAAGCTTTCTTTTACTTATTTTGAACATTCTTTATGCAAAATATACAAAAGAAAACTGGAAAGCTAGTGAGTGCAGCATGATTTTTATCAATACCATCTAGAGTTAGTTTCATCGGGACATATCTTCTGGATATAGTGTAAGACTGGTGCGTAATGAGGAAAGTGTTTCTATTCGCGCCAAATGTAAAAAGAAATTAATGTATTGCTTTCATTGGGTTCATTATTATTCGCCCAGGTAGATTAACGAGAGACATACTTGGGATGAATGGTTGTTGAATTTGATGGGCGGCGGTCAGTGTTATGGGTTAGGATTGTTATAAATATTATCGGTTTTTCTCCTTCATGGTCTATGTGTTTAAATATATAAATAAAATACAAGTATGGCGTTTTGATTATTGTCTAGTATTAGCCTGCGACTGATTTGATTATGTACTAATTTACTGGATGGTTTATTTTAGTAACTGAGGCTGTGTCATTACTGATATCATTGGTAGGTTTAACCTTGGATCCCAGCTATCCTATTTGAAGTACTGGTACCGACCAATGCTTCAGAATTTAGCTTATTTTAGAATGCTCTGTAGACACAATGTCGGTTTCATCGCTGTATATGTTCTGAACACTGTACCAAACTAGCACAGTGTAAACTCATACAATTGAGATGTTAGAAATCAGTGTGCTTACATTGGTAACAATTTATATTTTCTTGCAGTCAGGCCTAATTGTAAATATAGATCTAGAGAAGCTAGGTGTATAACTAGATATGTTCAGAGTTCTTATTCCAGTTGTTGCCAGGAGTTTATTCTGCTGATTAAGAAACTAGGGCAACATTACACATTTTAAGTAAGTCTTTTCTTATTTTGTTTAGCTGCCAAACTCAATTAGCTTATAAGCGTGTTGTATGTGTGAAGTCAGTGTCTCTGCCAGTAGCCATGTCATACACCTTAATAAAGCCCATGTAACTCGTGGTATACAACTCATTCTGCCATAGCACATGGTCTCACGGCTGGTCAGGTCAGAGGAGGGGTTCGAAGTCGGTCACATCACACCAATGACTTAAAGATTTATATTTGTGGCCTGGCAATCGGAATTACTAGGATAGGGAAAGGAACAGTGGAATGAGGAAGACCAATTGTCTGCGATTGAAATTTCACTTGCCGAATTAAAGTTGCATGGTCCGATGAAATATTTATTTTTCAAAACCAAAACATGTATCTTCATTTGATTATATATATCCAGCTTAGATATTGGTGCATTAACTAATGATTTGGGAGAGCATATATAGAATAATCAGTGAATTTAGTACGTTAGGTGACCAGGCTATTTTTGATTTAGGTCATTCCACATCACGTGGTCATCGTGAGATGTCAATACCAGTCATAGTGAGAGGACTTTTCGAAAGCTTTTCGGAAGTATTTAGGGTTCTTTCAGCTCAAATTTCTTCAAGACTAGCCATTTTTCATCAAAATGACTCTGGACTAATGATTAGTAGGCCATAATGATCAATTTGATATATTTATCTAAAAAATATGACAAAAATTCAAACGCGATCGGACTATGCAAATTTAAGGAATGTGAAAAGAAACTACTTTTTGTCCTTTCTTTATTTTAAGAACAATATTTCCTTTTTTTGCGCCATTTGAAACCATTGATTAACATTCGCTACCAATAGTACCAGCAGTATTCAGTATATAATGATTCCCAGTGGAAATTCATTACTCTCAGTGTAGAATACTGCGTTGGGGTGATGTAAACAAAGGAAACATGTTGCCTGAAGTGGGATTCGAACCCACAATTCTGCCATTCCAGGACTAGCATACTAACCATTAGTCTACCTAGGCTCCCCGATGCAATGATCACATCCTACCTGTCTCTGTGGCTCCTTGCCTGTGATGACAGTGCAGACTACTACACTTGTCTCCCTGGAATTTAAATGGTTTACGTCCAGAAGTTGTCTAATGCTTAATTACACACATTCCGGAAATGCACAGACATTATATACACACAGGAGAGGGTAGGTTCACCAAGTATACAGTGTCTAACTTGTACATGACCCTGGACAGGTCAACTAATTGTAAAAATATACGGATTTTCGGTTCGGAATTATATATTGGCAGAGAGCATTATTATTCTTGGGTGACAGAGTGGGGACAAAGTTATGTAATCTAAAAGCAATGGTGCCCCACTCACATTATGACATGATATAAGCTATGTGAAATATATGTTCATACATGATGCCTAGGATTAATGAAGAGATGTTCTCATATAAGAGACAGTTCATGCTTGGTGAAATGTTCCACTATGCATTCATAAAGAATGCAATTGGAGAAAAAGGACATTTTTAATATATATATATATTTGTAACTGTCTGCAACTACCTGTCCCTACCGGACCTATGGCCAAGCACACCAGCCATACCACATTCCTTAGGGCCACACCCTGCAGGCTGGGTTGGGTGGCAACTCCCCATATTAGGGCATTGCACTGACCAGTCTGTAATGGGGTGTCTGATTGGCTGGCTGTGGGAGGTCCACTCACCTGACCCCCTTGGCCTATCATGACCACACTAGTCTCATTCTAATTAATTATTCCAGAACCATCTCCAGACACACTGGAGAGATCACTCTAGTCCTAGCTCTTGAGTGAGACACACCTACTCTAGAGCAGGACCCCAGACACTCTGTCTGATGCTACCAAAATTCATATATCCAAATTGAGCTGTGTGCAGGGGACTCCGGTTCAATGGGCTGTAGGCACTGACTCCTATATATAAGAGAGGCAATGAGACTCTGTGTTGGCAACAGGTAAGGGGTGAGGGTGATAGGTCACTAGTGGGTTAACAGGAGTTGATGCCAATAAAGCACAACTTCTTCACTGTTAATCTTTCTTCCTTATGAGTTCTTGAGGAGTTTGTTTAAGGGTTGATTAAGGGAGGCATCACAGGTGATATGAAGTGGAAGAGTTTTATGGTATTCTCTGGGGCTCTGAGCGGCCGAGTAACCCAGTAATACTATATATTGTTATGAGGGGGGATGCAAAGACAGAGAGCATTCCACCTATAGTGGGATTCGCACTCATGCCTCTGCCAATCCTGGAACAGTGTCCTAACCATTAGGTTATCTAAAGGAGCTGATGGACTCACCATATTCATACTTGTCGATGTGGCTCTTTGCATGGGATATGTTGGCGAGGTCAACATGGGTAATTTGGCCACGAGGCAATGGCTTCGTAGGTTTCCTCGGTAACCCCTGTACTACCCATGCTCATTCCGCTCCCGCCCTCCGACCAAGCCACTTCACTCTCAACTTCAACACGCGCGACAGTCCAGCTTTAGTCTTTTGTGTGCTTTCGAGATAGCCCCTGTCAAGAAGCGCAGGGGTAGGCTGCCGACTACCGCCGCAGTGAGGAGGACTCAACCGGATAGGTGCACTAGAGCCCGATAAGCACAACAGCCGGTGGAAGTGCCTTGAAATATTACTCCCTGTCCAGCGGCAACAGCAGCAGCTTGGGAGTTGGCACAGCAACAAGGTACAATTCTTCAGCTAAGACAGCAGAAGAATCAGATGGAAGCGGATTTCGCCGACAGGTTGGACGCACTAGAACGGGTAGCGGCAGCGGCGGGTGTGCCCACCCCCCCTGTTCCCCTGCCCGCTTCCCCAGTCCGCACTCCGGGTCACCTGCTTTCATAGCCGCTTGCTCATTCAACACCAAGGCCAGTGCTTCCTCGCCTGTTTCCCGCTGCTTCACTCATGCCGCAGCGGTCTACTCCTGCATATGCAGCGAGTCAATTTCCGTATCGCCCTACGGGTCCTTCGGCTTCTTTGGCTCAGCACCACGTGGCCGCAGTTGGGGCACCACCCCAGGCGGTTGCCCAGCCACTGCACCTGTCAACGCAGTAACAACAGCAACCACCATACCCGCAAGTGACGGCGGACGTCCTGCTGGAGTCTGCTCAAGCTCTACAAAAACCGAAAGGTACGGTTAACCTTCAAAATCATTTTGTTACGCGTGGCGATGCATGTAGAAGATAGCGCTAGGGGAGGCCACGTGGGCAGAATATTTTGCCGCGTCAAGAAGAATTGCTGCACAGCCATCTTTCCCTAGGCATTGGGTACCTGCTTTGTTGAATCATGAGGAAGAACTCGCCATTATGGTGATTACATGGGACTGGCCAACCTGCAGGCAAGGCCGCAGGCTTACCATGTGCCTGAGTACATGCGTCAGGCCGCTCCTTCCCCTTTTAACCTACAGGTGGCGGCACCGGCTGTGGCAGCGGCAGGCATACCAATTAACAGTAGGGATGATTTCTCTAAGGAGGTAGACGTTAAGCTGTGTTACCTTTGGAACTGGGGCAAGGAGTGTGGGTTTGCTGCTTCCCATGGTGTCCTTCCCGAGCACTATCCACACATTTGCATGTGGTGCGCATGCAAGTTCAAGAGGCAGCTCGTACACAGGGAACAGGACGGCCTAAAAAAGAGGCGGTTCACTGATAAAAAAGCAGCGTCTGACAACCCTTCAGCAGTACCCCCTGTAAGTGTTTATAAATGTGTTTGTGTTTTGCCATTGTCCTGTACATGTCAGTTTGCGGGAGCTACTGAGCGGCCGGACCACATGGTGGCAGGTAATATTAGCTCTTGGTCTCACACCCCACCCGCCCTGCCCACGGCCCTCGCCCCCCTCCCACTCTGCTCTCAACCGCTCCTTGTCCCCACCCCACCCTGTTTCCCCCCTCCCACCCGGACCCCTCCCCTTCTCATAGCAGCCACGTGGTCGCGGGTGAGGCGCGGGCGGCAGAAGGGGCAGCACACGAGTATGCAGCCTGGTGCTGTGTTGTTGCAAGACAGTGCGCATGTAGTAAAGGTGGTTGATACGGTCGTGAGTAAAGTGAGGCCGTCTGCCTCTGTCAAGCTGGCTAGTGTTATTGATATCCCACCTGTGACCTTTGACTGGTTTGGCATACTGGTCGGTGTAGCATTGTCTCTTAATAATGATTCCTTACCTAAAGTAGCAGCTCCCCCGCCTTCCCCAGTAGATTATAGCACTACTCTCCTTGGTTTCTGGCCATTCACCGAACCGCACGTCTGGTCTCGGTGTAATGAATACATGTTGATCTATGATGCGGTAAGGGCGACAGGCTTGCCGAATTTTCTGGAAGCGAGAATTCTGTTACCGTCGGGGCTTATTATTCCGAAATGGAGGGAGCTTTTGATTGATTTTCCGGATATTTCACTAGTTAACCATTTGGAGTTTGGCTGGCCACTCGATTATACTGCCTCCTATGTCCCAACTCCGACACTTAGAAACCATGCAATCGGAGCAGAAGTGGATTTTCACATTGTTAAATTTATCAATACTGAGTTGTCTCATAATGCACTACTGGGTCCTTTTCTGGAAGCTCCGTTTGCGCCGTGGTTTCAGTGTAGTCCAATGATGACCCGGCCCAAAAAGAATTCAGATGCGAAAAGGATCATAATTGATCTGAGTTTCCCACCTGGGAAGAGTGTAAATGCGGGGATAAGGAAAGGGTATTATTTGGGAGAATCCTTTAATTTTACCCTGCCCTCGGTCTCCACCTTAACAGATTGGCTAACTAAGTTAGGCCCGAATGCATGGCTCTGGGGCGCGGATTTAGCATGCTCATACCAACAGCTGAGGGTGTGCCCGCTCTCATTTCCGCTTTTGGGTATTTCAATTGATGAACATTTTTACATAGATCTGGCACCACCTTTCGGATGTAGGACCTCAGCGTTGGCTTGTGCTAGGACGACTAGAGCTCTGGTGTGGCTTCAAAGGAATGAGGGTTTCTTTGCATGGTGTTATCTCGATGATTTCATAGGTATTGTGGTAACACAGTGCAGGGCACAGCAGGCATATGATAGGTTCATGGTATTGACGCAAGAATTGGGTCTCACGCTGGCAATGGAGAAATGTACGCCCCCGGCAACTGTTAAAACATGGTTGGGTTTTGTTATTGACGCGGCTAAATTGACAGTTACTCTTCCACAAGAAAAAGTGAAGGAAGTTTTGCTGGATTGTACTCTTTGGTCTAATAAGAAGAAGGCGTCAGGTAAACAATTTCAGAGTTTAGCTGGGAAATTGCAGCATTTATCTAAATGTATAAAGCCAGCTGCACGTTTCTCTAATAGGATATTGACAGCATTACGGAACTCACCGTATCATGGCCTGCATGTGTTCAATTCGGACATCCTCCTAGATTTGGACTGGTTTGTGAGATTAGCAGAAAGATATAATGGAGTTCAGTTGCTCCCAAGTGCACCGAGGCCGGAATGGCTTATTGAATGCGACTCAACACTTAGGGTGGGAGGCGCGTTTTCCAAGACTAAATTTTACTCAGCAGAATACTCAGATAAGGTTATTCTATGTAAGTTCTCGCTGGCTCAACTAGAAGCCTTGAACTTAGTGCATGGTGTATCTATGTTGTTGCCAGCTCAGCAACTTTAAAGTGCTAGTCAATACTGATACCTAGGCATCACACCATGCGTTGGAAACAGGCAAGGGGAAGGATACTGTTCTCGGTGCGTAGTTGTGGCTGCTTGCAGCAAATTTGAATTTCTATATTGAAATAAGACACAAGCCAGGGGATACTCTGATCCTGGCAGATGCATTAAGTAGAGTCCCACACTTGTTGCTTAGTAAAAGTAAGGCCTCACAGCTCTGTAAATCATAGAAACTTGAACAGATCAGCATAGTGTTGAATTTAGATATTTTAGATTTTGCACTGTAAGTCTATGTTACCTGAAAGATATTTGTATGTGAAGTGGGCGAGACTGCTCGCCTTGGGCATTTGCCCAAGAGTGCCGAGTGACTCGCATCTAGAGATGCGTGCTACTCGGTTTCACCGGTGCGCAAATCATTTGCGTGGCCACGGGTTCTCGGCCATGACGCGTTGCTTGGATACGTCAGTTGCGACTTTCCAAGCAATGAGAGGAGGCCGGGCGTTCGGACCCAGACCCATAAGACGTGTTTTTGCACGCTCTGATGTTTTAGCCGAGATTTAGGCCTTGTTTATTGAAATTCTAAACTTATTTAATGTAATTAACCATGAGAGGGGATTTATCTATAATATTATAACCGGCTACTATGCCATCTTGTTAGTTTTGGTAAGAATAAACGGTCATGAGCTCTTGGAAGGGTGAATTGGAACGTTCCTTGCATTCTTTACTCTCTTCCAGTATTATTGTAGATTAACCGCAATGGAAAAACCTGATATTCGATTGCTTTATATGTAATTAAGGGCCTTATGTCTAAATAGGCCTTATGCAGCTGATTAACCCATTTGCGGGAATATAATAACAGACATATTAACAGAATTAATGTAGTGTTTACTTTTGGGCTAAAATAACGACATGCACTTAGGCGGATTAACCGTGACAGCGGCAGCAACACTAGCTTGACTGCTTAGTTCTGGATTAATTTAGTAACATTAATATACCCCGAACGGCGAGGGGACAGCCAGTTAGTTGAAATACCCTCATATAAATATCCTTTAGGCCGATAAATGCGTGCGAGGGCAAATCCAGTATTTAGACGAAACTCTGGCTGGCCGCCTTTAGTACGGGGCGGACACCGACGGAGACTGACTACCTGCAGACGGGACGAGAGGCTGCGGCAGCCCGCGGCAAGGTCAAGGAAATACACAAGGAAACAATTACATAATATTAACACGAAGGCTCGCCTTAAGCGGGGGTGGAATAGCCCGACGGTTAAATATGTTTGCATCTATCTTCCAGGCTACTCGTTGAAGCACCACCAGAGACTGCTCAACTTGTACTCCAGCGCACTGGCCGCACGTACATGGACTAATAAAGCGGGACACATCAACTTGTATATAAAATTCTGTAACTTGCATAATGTCACTGTGCATAATCCGTCGACATATGACTTACTCTCTTTCTTGCTATTTCTTAGTGATCATCTCAAGGCTTTGGGATCCGTGTTAAATTACTTCAGCTCTGTAAAAACCTGGGTGACATCGGTATCCCTAGATGCCTTGGTGTTTGAAGCTCCTGAGATTAGAACCATGAAGCGTGGCATCTGCAAAAACTCGCTCCATGTGACGGTAAGGGCTTCAACCCTCTCCCCTATTGCGTTAAAAGAAATAATCTCATTTCTGTACGATCTTTCACTGCCACCCAAGGTTCTGGTCATAGCACTGCTTATATGTTATTTGACGATGATACGCCAGAGTAATCTCGTAGTGTTTTCACATACAGCGCCAATTACGCCACATGTACTAAAATTTCAAGATGTTGAGCTGTTTGCCAACGCCCTCTATGTTACTATATGTTCAACCAAAACACGAGACTTGGCCTCTAGCCCTATTGTCTTCAGACTACCTGAAATACCCTCATCGCCCTGTTGCCCTGCCCGTGCATGGCGAAAGTATCTAACTACTATAACTCCGGTACCAAGTGCTGCAGCCCTTTTGTTGTCGTCAGGTCTACCGCTTACCGCGAGTACGTTACTTAGGGTGCTAAGAATTGCATCAGCATCGGTGTTTCACAAAGACAAAGGGTTCGCCCCCCATAGCTTGAGAAGAGGTGCAGCTCAGGCTTGCCAGGGTTCCGGACTAACTCTAGAAAGTATAATGAAAGCTGGTACCTGGAAATCTGATGTGGTAAAATGCTATCTAAAACCGATTCATATAGGTGCCGCTCCAGCAGCACTCTCTCTACTTTTGGTGTGAGTGCTGTTACTAGATATAGTCAACCGTTCTGCGCTATAATCATGTATTAATTTGTTATTAACCTGTACCTTTTCTGTCTCGCATTAGTACATGTCTCGGACCAAAACTCGGTCGACTGCGCACACAGAGCTCCTCAACTGTCTGACACGATGACGCCAACTATCCTGTTCCTTATCATGATTCGCGATCTCTCATCCATACTGGATCTGATTTGTTATGGCACTATAGCCGTTAGTAGTACCGCTCCTTGAGTATTGATTATTTTGTTACATTAATAATAAACTTTGTTATGTCCAAATACCTCTCTGATTTGTTTGCCTCGTGAGCCGAATTGGATATGTTGGCGAGGTCAACATGGGTAATTTGGTCACGAGGAAATGGCTTGGTAGGTTTCCTCGGTAACCCCTGTACTACCCAGGCTCATTCCGCTCCCGCCCTCCGACCAAGCCACTTCGCTCTCCCACCCACCCACCCAGGTGTGAGTGCTGTTACTAGATATAGTTAACCGTTCTGCACTATAATCATGTATTAATTTGTTATTAACCTGTACCTTTTCTGTCTTGCAGTAGTACTTGTCTCGGACCAAAACTCGGTCGACTGCACACACAGAGCTCCTCAACTGTCTGACACGATGACGCCAACTATCCTGTTCCTTATCATGATTCACGATCTCTCATCCATACTGGATCTGATTTGTTATGGCACTATAGCCGTTAGTAGTACCGCTCCTTGAGTATTGATTATTATGTTACATTAATAATAAACTTTGTTATGTCCAAATACCTCTCTGATTTGTTTGCCTCGTGAGCCGAATTTGAGGTCAGTGCAGACTACTACATCACTAATAGTCCTATTTGTGCAATATGCCTTGTGAACCGACGATATTCAGTCAGTGGCGAAAAGACTAATTCTGGCGGTATTCTGGGGATTAAATGATGATGCCATCAGTCTGTTCCCAGACTGCTGAGTGTGCAGTGTTTGAGTGCTGCGGGGTTTGTGTTTTCACAGTGGGTGCACATTACCAACTCATCACCCTGCAAAAGAAATGTTATTATCGACTGGCTTCAAATCGATCAAATCGCTAAGAATAGCCATAGCTCACCGTGTGTGTCAAATAATTTATATATATATAATATATATAACATATATAACATATATGGGTATGTGCGGTGAAAGCAAATCATCACACTTAACCGTCACGGACTGCATAAATACACTGTAACAAAAACAAATATGCAGGTGAATTATCTGGGTCTGAAAACAACAATTCAATGAAGGTTCTTTTCATAAGTATATGTTGTCTACATTTTCGGCGAGTCGCTACGAATGTGATCCGTACTTACCCTAGTTTCGGGCTTATATTCAGTATATAGGTCAGCAACTTAGAAAATACAATAGATATGTTCCTACTCAATGTCACAGGCTGTTTCGTTGCATTATTATTCGTGTAACTTATTGTGATATATGGATGATTTCTGCTGGTCGGAATGCCCAACAGAATGGCATGGTTTTAGTGAGGATTTAAATTTGTCTTAGCCTTTGGCTTTAAGCCAGTTTAAATCACTAAGACCTACCTTTATATAAAGCATGCATTTTATTGAATTTTGGGGTATATTCTATATGTGTTGAGAAATTCCTTTGAATTATTCCTACATTTGGTATTCATACTATATATTTATAAACGTGAGTATTTCTTTTTACCAGCAACTAGCTAGTAGTTTTTTTGAAAGCATACAGGTTTAATATCTGATGAAAGTGTAAAAGAAAATGGTTGATGTAAACTTACATTGTGTCTGGTACGCTAGTCTGAATGGGTCGGCAGACAAGGCCCCATACGTCACCGATAACATCAATAATTCTACACTGAGCACTTAGCTTTGTGTCTGCGCCAGAATTACAGGATCTCCATAAAAAACCCATGAGGATACTAGGATCCGCGCTTTGTAGCCACCGCGAGTAGACCTTACAATGTTGGAGGGCTTAAATAAAAATAAGTCCACCTGGCATCAAATCTGACCGTCCGAGCAGCTCTGGAGGCAGTAGTGACCAGACGCAGCTGGTATCAGAGTGGCCAAGAGCCACTCACAGATGGCCCCATAGTGGCAGAAGCAGGAACTAACTCCGATGACAGTATGCTAGTACTAGTAGTAGGTAATAACTAATATGTAGAAGAGAACTGATAAGTGGTAGTGTCCTTGTTTATATTCCCATAATAGATTATAGAGCACATATAATACATATATATATATATTTAAGGAGGAAACTCTCTTCTGTCTGTTGTGACAAATGTCAATTTTATAAGTTATTGGTTTGACTCGTTGGGATTCGAACTCTCGACCTTCCGCACGGGAAGCATATGCTCTACCGAATCGGCCACCGCGTCCGGTTTTCCTCCTTATGTTTAGAGAGAGAAAGAGAGAAAGATAGAGAGATCTAGATCCAGGGTCGCATTGCAGGGAAAATATGGTAAGTAATCACACGTAAATGACACCCCAGGGCGAAATGAAACTAGTATCATATATATATATATATATATATATATATATATATATATATATATATATATATATTTCTTCCTATAACTGCATAATAGGACATATATCTGAGTGACATGGTTTGTCGGAAGTGGTCAGTGAGGCAGACAGACGACCGTGGCGGCGCCACCGGTTTCCTTTTGTATTAAACAATGCAACAATTATTGAGCACTGTATAACTATAAGGTCAATGGCAAACCATACAATATTTAGACTCGCACAACCATGTGTCATATATAATGACGCATACTATATATGTATCTATTGCACAAACTGATATGATTATGTGATGGGCCTATCCAGAGACAATACAATTATTAATTAGTGCTTATATATATTATTTAAAATATATATGTATATGAGCCTGTCTCAAAAGGTGATAACTCTTCTTTTTTTTGTCTATTGTAACAATTGAACAAAACAGCACAGAAACAGTTACACTGAAAACACAAGGACATTTGCTTCAAATCAATATGTATTCATTGGGATTATGTAACACCATGTAAAAAACAAATCAGTTTATCCTGAGCAAATGTATAACCAGATAGTATGTTGATCATTACAATGGACAAAGTTTTGTCCCATATTGTTTAGCACCTTTTGAGACAGTCGCATATATGTATTATAAATAGGCATTCAATAAATAATATAATAATATATAAGCACTAATATATATAATACATTGCTGGACACGGATGTGCTTCCTTCTCACTGGGCTACGAGTAGCCAGAGGCTTAGTACCGGGGTAAAATAATACATATATAAGCACTAATATATGATACATATATAACCACTAATATATATAATAAATACATAAGCACTAATATATTTAATACATATATAAACACTAAGTAATAATTACATTGTTGCTTCTAAATAGGCCCATCGTCCAATCATATTACTTTGTGCAATGAAGCCTGCCTTTGTGTGTTCTCCTCGGGCGACTTCCTGCCCTTTTCAAAGCCTGTCCGCTAAGCCTTCACAATCTATCTGAATCCATCTTGGTCCGGAATGACGTCAGTTTATGGCGAGACGCCGAATCCGTCACCAGCCTTGACCTTAGGGCGAAACCGGAAATTGGGAAGCAGCGCTTCTCCGGCTGCCGGAAGTGTTGGGGGAGCCATTGCTTGTGCCTGGCGGTGGATCTTTTCAGTGAGTGTATGGGTGGGTGACGTCACCCACCCATAAGTGTATGGGTGGGTGACGTCGTGCTAGCGGGCTGAAATGATGGCGTCACACACAACACGGCCAACTGTTGCTGGGTCTTTGTTCTGGGTTAATAAATAATGTGCTAACACCTCAATTCAGACATTTTCCGCTTGACATTACATACTACACATTTAATGTGGCTTTTCTCCACAGGTTTTTGGCAAGCGATCTTTATTCCCTCGGATAATAACTATCTCCATTGAATAGAATGCCACTCGTTTCCTCCTTATAGTTTTGTAATCGCTATTTATAAAGCAGTAAATATTTTCCAGCTATAGATAATTAGTTGTCCCTATTCCACTGCTACTTGCTTTATCCTTGTAATGCCAGGCGCCAGAGAAGCTACTTCTGTTTAGCAAATTTATAAGTCTTTGGTTTGACTCAATCGGGGATTGAACTCATGACATCCAGCACGCGAAACCATCCTTTGAGACCCTTGATACCAGATGTACGAAATGTTGAAGGCATAATTTGCATCTTGGATATTTCGGTCTCTATTCTGCAATACTTGAAAAGTTTGTCACAGAGTTTTGTACTGCTCATTTTTCAAGAATCGGTCTATTCTAGCTTTAAAACGGTTCAGGGTAGGGCTTGAGATGACATTATCAGGTAGTGAATTCCAGTCAGTTATTATTCTTTGGATGAAGAAGTGCTTCTGAAGTTCCGGTCAGGTCAATCTTCTCTGGCACATTGGCGTAGGAAATTCAGCTCATGCAGAATGGAATGGTTATCCTGGGTAAATGGGCATTTCATACAGGGGGAACACACACGTTTATTGGAGGCGTGTGTGTGTTTGGTGGGGGGGGGGAGGTTCTCAGGGTAGGGGTGGTGTCTTGCCAGCATGTCATTGAACAAAATTCTTTTACTAAAGTGTATTTTATTCATCAAATAATATCACTTGTCGGCGCCAGAGCACTGGTCTTTCAGTCGTACAGTACAATTCATTGATACATAAATGAAATTATCAGTTGTAATAGTAACTGAATGTAAATCCTTTTTGATACTAAAAGTATTACACATTTTATCAATTAAATATCAGCTGTAGTAGTAACTGTGTAGAATTCAAGTAAGATGGACATCCACAGTATTCGAGCCATGCACGGAGCTAACTGCTGGACCGATCACCAGATGCTAAGGTCAAAAGTGGCATTCAGAATACGACAAAAGCACAACAGGCAAGGGACAAATAAACCAACAAAGCTCAACACAGCAAAACTAAGTACCATCAGTCACAGGGAGAGCTTCGAGCGGGAGATGGACAGCGCTCTCGCACAATGGGAGAAGAAGGAAAGTCCAACACCAGACGAGGAATGGGAAGCTTTGCAGCAGGTTGTATACAACACAGCTAAAACATATCTCGGCAAGCCAGACAGAAAACACCAGGACTGGTTCGACCCTAACAATCAGGAGCTACAGAATCTTATGAGCAGAAGACACCAAGCCCACCAGAGAGTGTTGCAGACCAGGAACACTAGATCCACCACTGCAGCATACAAAGATGCCTGCAGATTGCTACAAAAATGCACCCGTGCGTTGAAGTCAGACTGGTAGGAAATGAAGGCAGAGGAGCTGCAGAGAGCTGCAGACAGAAACAACATGAAGGGCTTCTACAGCGGACTGAAGGAAGTGTGGGGACCCGTGAAGAAGGGACCTGTTGACCTGAAATCAACAGATGGAATGGAGACCTTTTCTGACAGCAAGAGAGTTGTGGCAAGATGGAGTGAACACTTCCAGAAGCTACTCAACGTCCCTGGTGACATAGATCACGAAGCTCTGGACAACATCCAGCAGCGCATTACCAAAACATGCCTCGATGAGATTCCAACCATGGATGAGATGGCTAGAGCAATCGCCAGACTGAAAGATGGCAAAGCGCCTGGGGGTGATGGAATTCCTGCTGAAGTATGGAAGCACAGAGGAGACAATCTGTTCAACAGACTGCACCAACTAATCACCAATGCCTGGGAGGAGGGTTCTGTACCCCAAGCATGGAAGGATGCCAGCATTGTAACCATCTACAAGAAATGTGATCGAACAGACTGTGGGAACTATAGAGGAATCTCTCTTCTTTCCATAGCAGGCAAGATCTTCGCCAGGATCCTCCTCAACAGACTATCTATTCACATAACACCTGATGTAGTTCCGGAGTCACAGTGTGGCTTCAGAGGTAACCGGAGCACCATGGATATGATATTTTGTCTCCGACAGCTACAAGAAAAGTGCATTGAGCAGGACCGACCACTGTACACGGTATTTGTCGATTTCACTGAGGCATTTGATACAGTCGGGAGGACCTGGCTATGGCAGCTACTGAGGAAGTACGGATGCCCAGAGAAGTTCACAACTATGATCGAGGCTCTACATACAGGAATGATGGCGAACGTTAGTGTTGTAGGGGAAGTCTCGGAATCGTTCGGGGTTACCAATGGGGTCAAGCAAGGTTGTGTACTGGCCCCAATGCTCTTCTCCATCTTACTATCAGCAATGCTCGACGAGGCTTTCCGAGACATGGGGGATGGCATCTATATACAGTCCAGACAGAGCGCTGACCTATTCAATGTCGCACACTTCAGAGCGAAGACCAAGACTACTCAGATACTGGTGAGAGAGCTACTATTCGCAGATGACAGTGCACTGGTTGCCCACTCTGCTGAAGAGATCCAGAAAATAGTGGACGCTTTCTCCGATGCATCAAAGAAGTTTGGCCTGAAGATTAACATCAAGAAGACGGAGGTGCTGTACCAACCCAACTCTACAAGAACCCGAGAGGAGGAGATCATGGTTGACGGAAACAAGCTGAACTCTGTTCCGGAATTCACCTACCTCGGAAGCACTATATCAAGTGATGGACGCATTGATGCTGAAATACAGAGGAGGATGGCCAAGGCTAGCGCATCTTTTGGCCGACTACGCCAGAGACTCTGGAACAACCACCATGTGTCCATTCGGGTCAAAGGCAAGATCTACCGTGCAATCGTGCTATCCACCCTACTATACGGAGCCGAGGCCTGGACAGTGTACAGACGACAGGTGAAAAAGCTGCATGCCTTCATGATGCGACATCTGCGTTCAATCATGAGGCTAACCTGGAAGGACAAAGTGACAAATAAGGAAATACTCGAACGGACGGGGCTGCCCTCTATGGAAGATCTTCTGATCAAAAAGAATCTCCGGTGGACTGGACACCTCATGAGGATGTCATCAGACAGGCTACCAAAGCAGATCCTCTATTCTCAACTGTCTTCTGGCTACAGAAAGAGAGGGCGCCCTCGTCTCCGGTTCAAGGATACCATCAAGAGAAACCTGAAGCTGAGAGACATTAAGACCGACTCATGGACGCAACTCTCACAGCAGAGAGCTAAATGGAGAGCGGCAGTCAAGTAATGAAAGCAGTCTTTGTCGCATCGCGACCGACAGCATGATGATGATGAAATACTGGTACGCTCGTTAAAGCGGCTTAGTCCGATGAAAGACAATGAAATCGACAGAGCGCAAGCTTCGCGTGCGGAAGTTCGTGAGCTCGAATCCCAGTTGAGTAAAACCAATGGCTTACAAAATGTATACTTGTTACTAGCTAGCCTGGCATATGGTATTACTAGGATAGAGCCAGGACTGGTTAGCTCAGTATCAGTGTAATGTGACTGACTGCATGGGATATTGGGCCATGGTGCTAACAGTGTGATCTCCCAGTGGGGCAGCACTATGAAGACACAATGAGTATGCACTGTCACAAATTGGTACAGATAACCATCGATGTTGCTAGGATGTAAAACTCCAACAAAGAAACATAGTTGCAATGTGACCATAGCGATACATACATAGTGTATGATTACTATGAACAGTTAAAACATGGTTCATAAACGAGGGCTATTACAAATAATGCCACTGGGTGCACTGTGTTTGGTTTGTTGCTGATTTTACGTCCTAGCAACATCTAAGCTCATGTCAAGACGGCTACCGACTTGTGACATTGCGCATTCCTGGGTGACTTCCTTACTAGGATATCGTGCCTTTGAAATCATGACCTGAGATATCCCACTCAGTCACATTATCCTAACACTGATTTACCCAGTCATTACCCTGTCATTTGTGCATTGCCACAACAATGGCAGAATTCCCGTATGTATTTAGTTGTCTATTCACCGTGAAAAAATGTAACGCGGTATGTATTTTCCTATTCTCACTTTGTTTGTTTACCGACCCCCACCCACAGCACAAAACGTAAACAGCCGCAATTGTGTGTGTAGGAGGCATAATTCTTAAATTCATCACAAATATGAATACATCTTCAGAAAAGTTATAACATAGTGCACAATATCAAATGCATTTTTTTTTGTCAAGTGTAAATAACTGAGAACTAACACATCGCATAGCCGAAAAACAAGCGCCCCAGCCCTGAAACAGACAACTATTCAGAGGAATATAATTATTTAAAGAAATAATTGGATTGTGCTCAATTGTTGGACATTACAGAACACGTCAAAAAGATGTAGCAGCCATATTAGTCAGTGCAGCTAGGGATGTGTCAGATTTCATTAGGGCGGTGTGGTGCATGTGATTACGCAACATCCGGTATTAGGCGAGGTTATATAACTAGGAAGTATCATCAGTGACAGTTAACTACTGCCATACAGGTAAGTGTTAATATCCACGCTTCCCACATTCACAGCTACAGACTGCAGAGGCATATGACACCCCCCCCCCTCCACCTACTCCCCCTCCCACCATACCAAGATCTATAATATAATGATGTAATAAAGGCAAGCCCGATGCAATGGAAATTGTGTAGAAATAATAATGACGCGAAGGAGAGTGTGGGAATGAGCAGGCGTTAAAATTAGCTAATATGTTAATCAAGAGCGTGTCTGTATTTTTTAAAGCTGTGAAAAACGAGACTAACTAATACGCGGGCTCATATCAAAAGGCTGGTTATGCGGGTGTTGGTGGGGGAGCGTTCTATCAAAACGTAGTTTGTGAGGAGGGGGGCGTCGCCTTCGTTCAGCTTATGTGATAAAACACAGTTCGATAATGAGCTCAACGTCTACCGAAGGTTTGTTTGTGTTTTCTTTCCTCTTTGTGTGTGTCAATGTACTTTGTTCGGTTTTTGTAGGCGTTTTCATATATACACAACTGTATTGCTTTGAATGGGATTGTATCAATTTCAAGGCAGCATTGTTCCTATCGTAATGACGTCTTTGTTTTTTTTTAGATTTTCAAAGTTGTTTTTGTGTAAAACAGTTTATTCATCAACATATACATTTTTTTCAGCGCCGAGGCACTGGTCTTCCGGCCGTTTACATTACATTGTAAATAGGTAGATAATGATGAGGGTTTGTTTGTAATATGTGTGTGTTATTTTTCTTCGTTATTTGTTTATTTTGTTGTTGAGTGGGGATGGCGAGCGAGTACGTTAATAATAATTGTTTAAATGCCTGAATTGCCCCGGCAAGATTAGTGTTCGATGGTGTGTTCTGAAGATTTCTTTTATTGTAATGAGATGGTTGTCAGATGTTATCCTATGTCGTCGAGTACCTTGGCTGCATTGTTTATATATATATATATATATATATATATATATATATATATATATATATACACAAGGGCCTGTGTGATGGGCTGTAACACAGATATATGAGGGGATGTGTGATGGGTTGTAACACAGATATATGAAGGGTTGTGTAATGGGCTGTAACACAGATATGTGAGAGGCTGTGTTATATGGTGTAACACACGACATATGAGGGGCTGTGCAATGGACTCTAACACAGAGATGTGAGGTGATGTGTGATGGCTGTAACACAGATATATGAGGGGCTGTGTAATGGGCTGTAACACAGATATATGAGGGGATGTGTGATGGGTTGTAACACAGATATATGAGGGGCTGTGTAATGGGCTGTAACACAGATATGTGAGAAGCTGTGTTATATGGTGTAACACACGACATATGAGGGGATGTGCAATGGACTCTAACACAGAGATGTGAGGGGCTGTGTGATGGCTGTAACACAAATATGTGAGGGGCTGTGTAATGGGCTGTAACACAGATATATGATATATGAGGGTGTGTGTGGTGGGTTGTAACACAGATATATGAGGGTGTGTGTGATGGGTTGTAACACAGATATATGAGGGGCTGTGTAATGGGCTGTAACACAGATATGTGAGAGCCTGTGTTATATGGTGTAACACACGACATATGAGGGACTGTACAATGGACTCTAACACAGAGATGTGAGTGGCTGTGTTATAGACTGTTTGAGAGGCTGTAACACAGATAATGAGATATGTGAGAGTCTCCTCTCTTACCTGTGAATGCGCAAGGGATAGTGGTGAGGAAGATCTTCTGACAGCGGACCGGTACTCCCGTCTCTCCATGTTGCATGTCCCTAATGATCTTTTCCATCTGTGATTACAAATAAAGACAAAAAAAGACAAATCACGTCAGCAGCTTACCGCAGATTAATTTGCAATGCTTAAAAATAATAAAGGGTTATGAAGGACTGACTGATTTGTAGATTCTATTCAATACTGTGGTTGTTAATTCCACATGGCCTTCTCAAGTAAAGATACATTTCATATAAGCCAAGTTTGGGTCAACAAATTCCTATAATTGTTGTTTTCGAAAACATAGCCAACATCAAGCAAATCAATTATATATATATATATATATATATATAAATATATATATATATATATATATATATATACATACAATTATATAGATCTATATGATTGGACTTCAGAACTTGACAATCTGATTCTGTACTGAAGGTTCATAAATACGGGATAATTTATATGCAAACCATATTCCTGCCTCTCTGAACAGCAACATCATAAAAACAAAGACAAGCAAAAGTGCTGCGGGGCATTGGTATAGGATAATATCGATGTCTCCCTCATTAATTATCGTTCACATCCCCTTTGTAGATGCCGCCCTCCTGGTCGATATCTCAGGGAAGCATTACCATAGAAACAATACTCTATCTCTCCCTTAATTGTATATCTAATTGGATGCTATTGGCTGCAACATTTGAAGACATATGTATAGCTGTCATAGAGTCGTGTTTAGTGCAAACATGCGTTGAGCACATCCATGTATGTACGTAAATGTCCCAGCATCCAATTCGTTCACACAAATTAGAAGCCGACAGAAATTGGTGAATCTTGCGTGAAGGCCCTGTCACATTATGACGCATCTCGCAAGCACGCCGCCAATACATAGAATCACTTTTTTACATCGAGATGCGTCAAACTTTTCGGGGTGGGGGGAAAAGTTGGACATCAGCACAATGTAGTGGATGTAAGCATAGCGTCGGTCCAACGTAGTGGTAATGTATGTCGATGCATGAGAAAAAGAAAAAAAGGTTGGCCCACCGTGTGGCTAACATGCCTCTCGTGCACACGGCTTTTACCTACCATTGGCATAACCCGCTCCCAACATTCCACTAGTGTCCGTTAAACGTGTTGCACAACGTATGAGAACGTAGTGCCAGCACATGAGCCTCATGTCCAATGACAGTCCAGCGCATTTCGGCGTCGTGGCAAAGTTCACTCGACCAACCCGCACCTTGGGTATAAATAAGGCTGCAGTCTGGCTCTCTCCTCACAACACCTCCAGCATGCCAGGAAAGAAGACCTCATCAGCACCCAGCCAGTTTTGGCAGGGATCCGGCAAAGGGAAAGCGAAAGGCAGAAAGAGGATGACAGGGGAGACATCACCATCTCCACCACAATCTCCAGCATCTCCTCCTGTGGGATTTCCTCAGTGGACATCGCCATCTAGCCAGCCTGAGGAGACGATGGAGATGCAGTCCACGTCTCCTCGGTCCCGCCCCTCGTCCATCGCCTCCACTTCATCAAACACACAGCAGGGGCCAAAGAAGAGGAGGGTGAGGAAGTGCGACTGCACTCTGACCGCAGCAGATGAGGAGCTGATGCTGGAGTTCCTGCAGGACAACCCTGTCATATGGAACGTCAGGATGAGTGACTACCGGCGGAGGGACAACAAAGGGAAGCTTTGAGAGGACCAGGGCGAAAGGATAGGCAAAACTGTGGGCATCTCCAGGGCTGGTTCAAGTCCCGCCGTGACTCCAAACCGAGGCTGCACAAGAACAGCGGTGACGGGCCTCCCCTGCACCCCAAGAGGGAGCAGTGGATCTTGGACAAGTTTGGCTTCCTGAGTTCAGTCATGAGGCACCGTCCTGAGCCCTGCAGAACTGTAAGTACTATATATTTTACTGACATTGTAACTGGCAATGATGTGGATTTGATTCATTATAGACCTCATTCTGGATAAATCCATGTATATATTTTAATGGCATTATAATCTGCAATGATGTGCTTTTTTGTATTCTTTACCTCATTTTGGCCAATCAATTTGTATTCATGTTACTTATGATGCTTTATTATTGTGTCATGCAGGTGCTTGCCGCCATAGATGCAGCTCAGGGCGATCTGGGGGCTGCAGAGTCAGCCTGCGATGAGCTGGCTGGACGAGCAGCTGGGCAGACCCAGACCCCCAGCCACGGCCCGAGGCAGGGGGAAGGAGGACAGCAGTCTGCTGACAACTCTCCAGCAGCACGTCGATGAGTCAGGGGAGCTGCTGGAGACCATGAAGCCAGTTGCATCACAGGCCATGACAGTGGGGACGGCCTTTGGTAATTTCGTCAGGGATGCGATGAAGACTATGTCCAAGGCCCAAGAAAAGAAGGTGCAGGCAGGGATTTATCGTGCCCTGTCGGAGGTGCTGGATGAAGAGGAAGACAACGATGAGCGGCGCATGCATGTGGAGCCGTCCAGGTCCAACCCCTCCATGTCGTGTCCTGTGCGGTCCCCATCTGTGATGTCATGGCAGTCTACGTCATCGCATGCGTCGTCATACGTGAACATTGAGGCGCAGGAGCTGTTTTCTCCAAATGCAATGTGGTAAAAATAAATTAAATAAGACTTAAAATAATTTAGGCCTCTGCCCAGTTAGCCTACTTTACAAAAGCTAATCTGACATGTAACTGTAAATAAGAACCCTGCCCCCTTAAAATAAGTGACATGTTAAATTTGGCCCTTAAAAAGTAAGTAATCTTCCCAATAAAGTAACCTTCCGCACCCAAATTAATAAGTGACATGTAAATTTGTCGGTGTAAAAGTAATTTTCCCCACCCAAGTTAATAACTGACATGTAAATTTGTCAGTGTATATAATTGGGCCAAGAAAAAATTAAAGATACCTACCTGACCCAAATTAGTAACTGACATGTAAATTTGTCAGTGTATATAATTGGGCCCAGAAAAATAAAAGTGACCTAACCCACCCAAGTTAATAACTGACATGCAAATTTCTCAGTGTATACAATTGGGCCCAGAAAAAAAAGAAATAACTGACATGTAAATTTCTCAGTGTATATATAATTGTGCCCAGACAAAACAATTCTCCTAAATCTTCCCCCGCCCCCCAAAAATAACTGACATGTTAAGCTTAGTTCGGTATCAAGAACAGATATTGATACCTTTTATTTAAACCAATAGAACTATCACATTCTTTTACATATAAATATCACAGTAAATATCACAAATGACAGAGATCATGGTACAATAACATCACAGTACAAAGACATCACTAGATCATATTGTCCTGCCATTCAACTGAACCAGCGGGGGAGTTGGTCCAGTCCTTGAGGATATTCCGCTGCTCCTTTCCTGCCCTGGAGCCAGTCTTCATGCCAGGTACTTGAGCGACTAGGTCTGGCCCTCTCTCCATGCTCCGTGGATGATCTTGTGGTTGCCATTCTCTTCATGGTCTAGCTGCTGATTCTGGAGCATGGGATATCGCATCCTCATCATGTTGTGTAGGATCATGCATGTGGTGACGATCAGCTTCATGGTAGAGGGGAGGTGCTGCATCATGGTGAGCAGAACCTGAAATCGGTTTGGCAGGATGCCAAATGCATTCTCCATGACTCTCCTAGCTCGGGAAATCCTGTAGTTGAAGATGCATTCCTCATGCGTCATACCCCTCCGGCTGTATGGATTCATCATTGTTGGGTGTAGGGCGAAGGCATCATCACCGATCAGGAAATAGGGTACGGCGTCCTGGCTGTTCACAATAGGCTCACTGGCACTGAGACCGAGGGTACCATCTTTGATGCCCGCCTTCAGCTCAGAGTCATTGAAAACCTGCACGTCTGATGTTGAACCCATTCCTCCGACATCCGCCCAGATGAACTTGAAGTCTGCATAAACGAGTGCCAGGAGAACTAGGGAATAGAATCCCTTATAGGTGTAGTAGAGGGATTCACTCTTTGGGGACACCGGCAGGCAATATGATACCCATCTAGTGTGCTGCATGTGTGGGGGAAGTTCCACCCCCCCATAAACTTTTCCGAGATGGCACGCCATCCATCAGGAGTCGTTGGGCAGGTCATCATCTCGTCAATGTATTCGGCGATGACTGCTTTACACACCTCTCTCACAATGATTGATTGCGTGGTGATGTTGGAGAATGACTAGTTGGTATTCCTGCAGGAGCATTGCAAGGACATCCATCATTTCTGAAGAGATGAGCTGTTCTGGTCAAAGATGAAATCTGATCCCTTTATATACTCCAAGCCAAAAGGCTCATCATACGTTCGCAAAATGCTCACAGCTCATTCGCAGAATGCCAGCCAAGTTAAGCGAGCGCCAGATGTGCGCCATATACATCGAGACATGGTGGAGAAATGCCAACCGCACGTCAGCCATACATTAGAACAACATCGTCATAAGTTGGCGTTACGTTGCCAATGCGTGGACTGAAAGCTCTCCGTCAGACGAACGAAAGTCAACATAGGACAACATAAGAACAACGTTCCTCCAACGTGTGTCTAACATATCTTAATGTACACCTAACGTAGACGTAACATAAGCACCCATGGGTTGTCGTACGTCAAAAGTTTTGTGCATTCACAAAACTTCACCGACCCCCTCACGAGCGCCGGCGTATGTTTACGAACGTTGACATACATTGACATATACCAATGCATGCCTGATGCACGCGTAACACGTAACGACGTATCCCGACATAGCAGTAAAAAAATCAAATACATCGCCGTACGTTTGCACGATGCGTCGTAATATGACAGCCCCATAATATATCCTCGAGAAGCCATAACCGGTTCGCTCAGTGCCGAGGTCAAGTGATGCTCCCATAGGGCTGCTCCACTGTTGTAAGGAGTGGCAAGCAAATGGTCAGGATTCACGCCGGACAGTCCCTTCTGCAATATGCATATCCTGTAGTGGCGATATGTAGAAGATACATAACTCTTACCTAAGGAACCTTAATGTGCAGCCTGATGAAACCAAATGTAATGGTGGGTGAGTTCCTTGCCACATAGTGCATAACATTATGTATTCGGTTAGTAAACAGTTTAGATTTCAGCTTAATGTGAGGATCGCAGTGGCTGAAACGGTAGAGCGTAGGCTTCCCGTACAAAAGGTTGGGAGTTAGATTCCCAGTCAAATCAAAACAATGACTTACAAATGGATACTTGTCACTTCCTAGCCAGGCGCTCAGCATTATTAGGATAGGGCAAGGACTGGTGTGCTCAGTGTCAGGATAATGTGACTGAGTGTGATATCAGGTCATGGTGCTGGTGATCTGGTCTCCCAATGGGACAGCACTATAAAGTAGCCATGAGTGCGCACTGTCAGTGCCACAAGTCCTGATAAGACATTACATGTTGCTAGGACGTAAAACAACAACAAACAAACAAAAAACGCACTGTCACAAGTCAGTACCATATGACCTGAGATGAAACAAAGCATCAGTTTAATGTTTGCATATATGTGATCTGTAGACTGAGACAAAGACATTATACCACTAAGACGGTTCACTCAGCCTGTACTGTGTAATCAACAGAACAGCCAGTGCACCAGGTGGTGGGTTTGATCATTTTGATAGTGTTATAATGAGTTGTGCAAATGGTGTGTGTGCTTGAGCGTGTGTGCGAGTGCATGTGTCAGTGTGCTGGAAGAAGGATGCTGGGGGGAATGTGTGTATGGTGGTGGTGGTGGGTGGGGTGGAGAGGTGGAGGGGCAGGGTGGGGGTAGCGGTGGTGGTGGGAGTTCTATAGGAGTATAGCAACATGCAACCAGTGGGGACCTCCCTCCTCCCCTCCGCCCCCCCCCCCCCCCCAGCTTACATTAGGGAGGGGGTCGTAAGCTGTGACGTGAGAGTGCCGACCGATGTGGGTGAGGAGGGGGAGGGGGAGAGGGAGTGCAGTGGAGGAAGAGGCAGGGCAGGGGAATGAGGCAGGGTGGGGCAGAGGGAGGTGGGGACCAGGCAGTAGGTGCAACATTGGCATCCAAATGACAGGCGATCTCTCTTATTTTATTTTAAACTCACCCTCTCACCTTGTATGTTTTTACATGTGAAACACCAGCCAGCAGTCAGGCTGATCAAACCCACCACAAGATGGCACTTCGAAATTTACATTACCATGAGAGAGATAGGGAGTGAGCCATCTTAGTGTTATACTTATAGGGTCTTTGACTGAGATTACAGTAGTTTAACAGCGGGTGGTGGTTGGGCTACAGGATTCATCTTTCGGTTTTATTACACTATTCTAATAAAAGAGGTCCTTATATGGAAATCGCTCAGTATGGCGTGTCCGACACTTTAGACTGGACTATTCATGTTTGTTTGGAACTACAGTGAAACCTCGATTTAACATGTCTCGACTTAACACGAATTCGGATAAAACGCGATGAGTCTTTGGCCCCAGAATTAATTAATTCAAAGGCAATTCAATCAACTGTACCCCGATTTAGCGTGACCCCGGTTTTTTTTTCGCGATGTCTTTTCATGGACCACTGTGATCGCGTGATAACGGGGTTTCACTCTATTATGTGTAACCAAGTGGCAATGCACATTGCCATATAGAACTCATTGGAAATGAATTTGAAAGCATCTATTAATTATTCCACATGATTCAAGAATGGAAACAATCATTAATTTTAGAGGAGCCTCCTGGCAACACTAAATATTCACCGTCGGCTTCAATTTCACTTTTATTGGGACGCTTTATCGGCTTTGAGAGTGAGGGATGCTAATTTGGCCCATCTCTATAGGCCTATTTGACATGACGTCGGCATAGGTATTTAGGTCAGTGCGCACACTGTTTGGCTGCTGGACGACACACTGTCACACCGCAAATCCAATGGCAATGAGCAATCTTCACACAGAAAAAGTTAAATATCTCTAAAACCACACCATCTAGAAACAAACCGCTGGGAACACATATAGAAAACATATTCAACAAACAGATTATATTAAATTCATAAGTTTACGGTTCTGCACTTCTAATAATTTTGAATAAAATTGATGTTTTGAACTGTGTGTATTGGCAAACTCAAGGAGTCAATGCATTGTCAATGGCCATAGGCAATCTTCATACAGAAAAAGTGAAATCTCTCTAAACCTACACCACCTAGAAACAAACTGCTTGGAACACATATCGAAAACATATTCAACGAACAGATTATATTAAATTTATATGGTTAGTGTTCTGCATTTCTATAAATTTTGAATAAAATTGACATTTTGAACTGTGCGTATCGGCATACTCAATGCATTGTTAATGGCCGTGAGCAATCTTCGTACAGACAAAGTGAAATCTCTCTAAAACCACTCCACCTAGAAACAAACCGCTTGGAATACATATAGAAAACATGTTTAATACACAAATTATATCAAATTTATAAGGTTAGCATTCTGTATTTCTATTAATTTTGAATAAAATAGACGGTTTGCACTGCGCGTACCGGCAAACTCAATGGCAGTGTGCATTCGTTCTGCAGCCAAGCTGTGTGTGCATACACAATGTTTATAAACATTGAAAGCGGTCTATAGAGATTAGGTTATTTCAAACAGGTAATACATGAGGTGTCATGCGTTCAATCCCCCCCCCCCCCCGCACAGATGAATAATGCCTTCACCTGCAGTTTCCAAGTATTGATTTGTACCAACCATAATCTAAAATGTTTCAGTAATGAAGTCTATTTGGTAACAGTCTATCTGAAGCTGCAGTGCCAATTTAGGGATTGATTGATTGGTGGTTGCTTTACGCCGTGTCGGCAGCATAGGCCATATTCACGGCGAGAAATGTTTGTTTTTTGTTCAAACCATCGCGTCTACATGTAAAAGCAGACAAACAATTATGTGCCAATAGACACTCATTAAATTAGAAAGCTCACAATCATATATTTGTGGTCAAGGGAAACAAATTCCCATAGAAAAAGAAAAGTTTTATTAATAATTGATAGAATCTATTTACTAAACTATATGAGGTGGTACAGTCCAGCTGCCCTCAAAAAGGCTAAAATGTTTTCCTGTTTTACCTTAGTAAAAAGGTCATGCATACTGTCTGCAGTGTAGAACTGTTGGCGCAGGGCCAAAAAATCAACGCAACTTAGTGAAATGTGTTTGAGTGTCAGCGGGGACTGACACCCAATACATTCAGGGGGAGGTTCCCCCTTGAGCAGAAAAGCATGTGTAAGCCACGAGTGGCCAATACGGCAGCGGCTAAGGACCACTTGGTCCTGCCGACCTCCCGCATGAGTCTGTGGTGGCTTTCCCACAGATGGTTCAATTTCTCTAAGTTTATTAATGTTTTCATCCCACTCATGTTGCCATTTGGATTTTATGTGGGTGGCTATTAGTGGTTTCAGATCAGAGTGAGGGATCAGACACGGTTCAAGATCACAGTTCAGGGCCTTCTTCGCAGCCCGTTCAGCTCCTTTGTTTCCTTGTATGCCGGCATGGCCAGGCACCCAGCACAGGTGGATGTCATACCCATCCGTTTTCAGTCCAGCAACAGCCAGGAGGCAAGAGAACGAATCACTGTATATAACATAGTTAGTGTGGTTGGATACCTCGATACACTGCAATGCGAGAAGGAGTGCTCGGGCTTCTGCAGTGAAAATCGAGCTCTGATCGGGCAAACGTACACCAAATTTTTCCCAACGGCAGATTGCCGCAGCAGCTACCCGGCTTTGGTCTTTCGAACCATCAGTGTATATGGAGAGGTGGTCTGCAAACTGGCCTTGAATCTATGCATGCAGTCCTTGGTACTTGAGTGGATGTGTCCCAGACTTCCTCAGTTCCGTGAGTCGGAGGCTAACTGATGGCTTTCTCAACGACCACGGGGGATGTTCTGGGACTTTGGCATCCTCCAACACATCCAAATCCACGCCCAAGGCCTCCAAATGAGGTTTCATTCGGAGCCTCAGTGGCCGGATGTAATTCGGCCTGGCTTCATACCTGGATTCGTCATGTTGCTCGAATAGACAATTGTGTGCAGGATTCAATGCATTAGTTTTTATCTTGACTACATATTGCATGGCCAGTTTGATTCTCCTGTTGTTAAGTGATGGTTCATTGGCTTCGATGTAAATACTCTGAACCGGTGAGGTGCGGAAGGCCCCAAGGGCCAGGCGCAGTCCCTGGTGGTGAATCGTGTCTAGCAGCCCAATATATGATTTCCTTGCGGAACCGTATACTATGCTGCCGTAATCCACTCGTGACCGAACCAAGGTTCTGTACACGGAGAGCAGAACATCTCTGTCCGCTCCCGACTCTGAGCTGGATAGCACCCTCAGAATATCCAGCGCTTTCAGGCATCTTGTTTTCAGGTACTTTATATGTGGCACAAAGGACAGTTTTGTGTCGAGAATGAGGCCCAGAAATTTGGTTTTCTCAACGACTTTAATAGGATCCCCATCCAGGGTCAGCTCCAGTTCCGCATGCATTCTACGCAGCAGGCAGAAGTGCATGCAGACTGTTTTGGTCTTGGAAAATTTGAAACCGTTCAGAACTGACCATCGATGGATCCCATTTATGCTTGGTTGTAGCTGTCTCTCTATGACATTCATGTTAGCACGGCTGTAATATAAAACAAAGTCGTCCATGAAAAGACTACAGGTGACCCCCCGCTTTACAGCAGCAGCAACCTTGACCTTGACCCCGAAAAGGGTACGCCTAGTTCCTGTGAGTGTAGGCTGGAATAGGTAGTCTTGACACGGACGCGGAAATGCCTGAAGGCTAGAAAGTTCCTGATGAAAATTGGCAAGTGGCCACGAAGGCCAATTGCATGAAGATCCTCCATGATGCTATGCTGCCACGTTGTGTCATAGGCTTTTTCGTGGTCGAAAAAGACAGCCACAATGTGCTCCTTCTTAAGGAAAGCATCTCTTATGAAGGTCTCCATGCGCACCAAATGGTTGAGGGTGCTGCGGCCCCGTCTGAAGCCACATTGAAGGTTGGACGGGTGGTGTCCTGACTCCAGTAGCCAGACGAGGCGGTTGTTTACCATGCGCTCCATGGTTTTACAGATGCAGCTTGTGAGGGCTATGGGACGATAGTTGTGGACTTCACTCTGGTCTTTAGGAGGTTTGGGAATCGGTATTACTGTCGCCTCCCGCCAAGAGGCGGGGACACCACCCGACTCCCAGATGTTGTTGAAGAGTTGAAGCAACAGTCTCAGTGCATGTTCAGGGAACATGCACTGAGCATCCCCAATTTAGGGAATCAACACCTACTTAAATACTTGAAAATGGTTATATTTCTGTTCATGTCAGAGCAGCCATTCGTTTATTATTGTTCTACGAATGGGACTACATAAAGGACCCATGTCAGTATCATAACATTCCCAATGGGCTTTCAATTCCTACTTCTGGTTATGAATATATAATACTTGTAATAGAGATACAGGTGAGTTTGAATAGAAAAGATCCCCTAATGGTTTTCTAGATGAACACCACATCATGGGGAACAACTCACATGAGGCGATTAAGGGAGAATGTAATCTTAGTTCTAACAGGTGCGGACAGAACGTTGACACAGGTAACAGTAACACCCCCATGTGAATAACTTATGTATGTCACCTCTCCCAAATAAATAGGTACTGAGGGTGGGTCAGAACACTAATGGACCCACCAAAGGGCTTGTCAAGCAGCCAAGATTTCAACCTTTAAAGGTTGCTCCCAGAGTATATAAAGGGTCTACCGAAGTGGTCTGACACTCCTATGGGCTTTCTAAGCCTTTTGCTCTGTGTCAGCCTTTCCCATATATATTGAAAACTAGTCGAGCCAACAACATGGTGTCACTAATTAAGAGTCTAACCTCAGCCCTGAGAGGTGGACACATGGAAGGGGCTATAAACATCAACCGTGGGAGCAGCTTCTGTGACCTTCTAAATATGATCACCTTCACTAAATGAGGAGTCGGGCGGGTTAGGGATCTAATTGGCAACTTACCAACTTGTCATGCCAATGAGCACCTAACCTTGACAGTTGTTCGAGACCATAGCATTTTCCCAGATCTGATCCTACATGTCCAACTTATATTCATATGCACTCATTTATTTTACATGGAAGGACTAATAAGTGCATTTGTTTGTGCACGGCGATGTTATTTTTCATGTTTTCAAATCAAATATCTCCAATGTTAGTCATTTGTTGGACAGGTTACTCCAAACTAAAGTAAGGTGTATCATAACAATCTACATTTGTATAGAAATATAGCGAAAAACTCGAAATCATCAGGCTATAAGTATAAACATAATTAATTACAGTCTGGTAGTTTTGAGTTTCTGCCTCCCAAAAAATGCTAATATAGTACTTTAGTATGTCGATCATTATGCTCTATTTTACTTTAGTTTGAAATAACTTTTATTTTAAAGGGTTTGGAGTTGTTTGACGTAAAAACATACCAAATTTATTTTAGCATGGCTATCAACTGCGACCGGTTCTATTGATGCGCGAAAAGGAAGAGAGGAGGCGGGGGTGGAAATAAAAGGTTTTTATTTTCGCCTCAGAAAGCATACAGGGCATACAGGGTAAACGAGGAATAGAAGTAAATAATGAACAATGGATAAAATAAATGAAGAGCGGAGTAAATATAGAAAAGAGTTCAAATGTCAGTGGAGTGAGGGGGTGCCGAGGAGCCCTCCACCGGAGGAAGAGATAGTAGGAGGAGTGTAGGGTGGGTGGGTGGTGAAGAAAGGAGAGAGCTGGGAGACGGCAGGAGGGCGAGTGCCTGAGGGAGGCCAGGGGGCGGCCTTATAAGGGGAGAGGGAGGGGCGACAGCAGGTGAGTGTGAAAGCTGCCGGCCCGGGGGAGGGCGACAGGTGGCGAGCAGGGGCGTCGGGTGAGGCGTGAGCGCCGCGCGACGCGGAGGGCGGGGGAGGGGGCGGCGCGCCGCGCCGTCTGCCGAGGTGAGAAAGCAGCGCGACAGCGCGGGGCGGGGGGAGGGTCTCTTCCTCTCCTCGCATCAAACGTAATGCTTCGCATTACGACCGATGCGCGAAAAGGAAGAGAGGAGGCGGGGGTGGAAATAAAAGGTTTTTATTTTCGCCTCAGAAAGCATACAGGGCATACAGAGTAAACGAGGAATAGAAGTAAATAATGAACAATGGATAAAATAAATGAAGAGCGGAGTAAATATAGAAACAGAGTTCAAATGTCAGTGGAGTGAGGGGGTGCCGAGGAGCCCTCCACCAAAAGTAGGGGAGGGCTCGAGGCGCGCCCGAGGTGGGGGGCCGGGGCGCCCGAGGCGGGGTCCGGAGGTGGAGGTCTGGGCGGAGAGGGCTGGCGGCGCGCCCGAGGCGGAGCAGGTGGGGCGGGCCGGCCGAGAGGTGGGCCGTGTCGGGGGCCAGGCTCCCTCTCGGGGCGGGGAGTGTCCGGGGCCTGCGTCGACAGGGAGCGGGCGGCCAAAAAGGGGGAGGCCCGCTCCTTGGCGGGATCCGGTGAGGAGGTCCGACGAGGGTCGCGCAGGGGGGCAGCGAAGTCCTCGGGGCTGGATGGGGTGGTGGTCGGGGTCTGGGTGGCGGTGTTGTTGAAGGCGGTGTCGTGAGGATCGGCGGCAGAGGGTTCCTCCTGAGGCTGGGCTGGGATGTGGTCCGAGGTGTGATGCCCGAGGTGATGATCCTCGGCTGGGACTGGGCGGCGCTGCGATCGGTGGTCGCTGGGAGGTTGTCGGCGGGAGTTGCGGGGCTGTCGGCAGTGGTGAGGGTGAGGCGCCGGAGGGGTCCCCCCGGGCCGGCCGGGGGGAGGCCGGCGGATCAAAAATCCGCCGAGGTGGCGGGGGGGGTCTGGCGCTCACGGGTTTGTTTCGTGATGCATTCGGCCTCGCTGTGCATGGTGAGGAGGCGCCTCACATTGGCGCAGTATGCGCAGACGTGACGGCGCATGTCCCCCGCCTCACCGTGGGCCTCCCCGAGGCGGGCCCGATCGCACGAGGCGGGGGCGCGGTTCCAGGCCGGGCAGGGGGCCCCGTGGGTCTCCCTGTCGTACGTGGCGCGGGCGTCAGCTTGGGGTCGGGGGAGGTGGGCGCCTCGGTGGAGAGGGTCGGGTAGGCGGGCAGGGGCGGCGGTGGCTTGGTCCTCGGGCATGGCCAGGCAGTCTAGCCTCATGAGGTTGAGGGCTACCGGGTCATGGCAGCCCTGGGGGAGGGTTCCGTCCTCGATGGCGGTAAACAGGGTCTCTGAGTACCGGCGGACGGTTGCCCAGGGGTAGACGAGGTTGTCCCGGCAGACTGCTAGGTGGTGGTGGTGGAGTCCCTGGGCGGAGTGGGCGGGGAAGTCGAGATGGTCGATGAGGGTGAGGAGGGCGAGGGTATATTCGTCCTTTGTCGCCTCTCCCCTCTTCACCGGCTTTCTCTCGGCCCCTCGTTTGACCAGGTCCGAGGGGAAGATGTAGTTGGCCGGGATCCCTTGGCGCCTCACGGAGTGGCGCGCCTCGGCGGATGCCAGTATCTCCCGGACGGCGTCGGCCGCGGAGGCAGGGCTGTGGCGGATGGCCTCCTCGGGGTAGGCCGGCGAGGTGGCGGGTGGTGGTTGACTGGAGAGGTGACGGTACCTCTCGTACTCCGGGTGCGCGGCTCCGGGGAGGGTCGCCTGAGGCGGCGGCGGGGGCCGGGCTGCGGTGGCGGTAGGTGCCCGAGGCGTCGGGGCGGCCTGGCGCCTCGGGGGAGATGAGGGGATCCCCGGGCGGGTCCCCCCGGTCTCCAGGGAGTCGATCCGGGCGTGGAGGTCGGCCGTCGCCTGGCGCGCCTCGGCGGCGGAGTGCTGTTGGTCGAGCTGCATACGCTGAAGCGCCTCCAGCAGTGTCGACATCTCGGGGCCCGAGGTGCGGCCCGAGGGCGCCGCGGGGGACGCCGGGGCGTAGGCCGGGGAGTCGCCCCGGCCGGCTGCTGGAGAGGGCCCCGGGGTGCCGGGGGCGGCCCGGGATCCCTTCCGTCGTCCTTTTCCTCGAGGCATCCTGAGGCTGAGCTGGGGCAGAGGTCCGAGGTGGAGTAGCCAAGTTGAAGAAAGGAGAGAGCTGGGAGACGGCAGGGAGGGCGAGTGCCTGAGGGAGGCCAGGGGGCGGCCTTATAAGGGGAGAGGGAGGGGCGACAGCAGGTGAGTGTGAAAGCTGCCGGCCCGGGGGAGGGCGACAGGTGGCGAGCAGGGGCGTCGGGTGAGGCGTGAGCGCCGCGCGACGCGGAGGGCGGGGGAGGGGGCGGCGCGCCGCGCCGTCTGCCGAGGTGAGAAAGCAGCGCGACATCGCGGGGCGGGGGGAGGGTCTCTTCCTCTCCTCGCATCAAACGTAATGCTTCGCATTACGACCAAATTGACTTAGTATTCATCAATGTATCAATAAATGCTTAATAATAAGTGCACCGGTATCTAAGTTGACTATATATAATCAAATCTATATAAGCGCTTTGGTTTTAAAATATTGGATGCTTTCATCGGAACAATGCAGCTTTAAATTTAATAGCTGCATTAAAAGAGCCGTGAGGGATGTGAGTAGTCCATGACAAGTGGGCATAGAAAGTGGCACAATTATACAACGAGCCAAGTGAGTAGTATATATGGTGAGGGAAGGTCTGCGCTGCTGTATAAAGGTCTGCGCTGCTGCATAAAGAGACGGCTCGGATTGTCTGGTCATGGAACATGCATGTTATACATCAGCCTTAATATGGTAATTCCACAACACACATCCAACCCCTATGTCAGATTTAAAACAATCTACCCTTTGAAAAAGATGCAGTTCTATCTCTTTCCTTCAAACATCCTGACCCCTCCTTACGTGGTCCATAATCCCAAAAATCAGGGACCCACTTGATCTAAATTTGAGTAATTGGTTGGGGTTTTATGCCCCTGCAATATATGAGGAAACATCAGGAATGGTAGTGATTTATGACTGTGCACCCACAGTGGTTTTATGCCCCAGTCACATACACGTTAGTGGACGTAGTTGAACGTATATAGAATAACGTGGGTGAAACGTCCTGTCACTACGTTCAAATACGTTAAGGTACAGCAGGTTTTGGTTGATGGCCCACCTAATGGTATGGATAAATACGTAATGGTACGGATCCCGGTTCGTCCAACTACATTCAACTACGTTCAACTATGTTAAACTGGGTTACCCTCCACTATGTTCAACTACGTTCAACTTCATCCACTAACGGCTATGTGACCATGGCAGAATGGCCAAGGTTTTGTGCGGGTCAAAGTATGCTAGAGTATGCTAGAGTACATTAAGAAGTACACTTGAGTACACTAGAGTACATTATCATCACGGACTGCCTCAAACGTACCTCTCTTTTGAACATGTCCAAAGCTTAAATCGGAACTCACAGCCCACACACATACTTATCACGTTCTCATTATGGAGAACTATGGATGCCGGTATGTTCAACTATGTTCAACTACGCTAGCCTCCACTACGTTCAACTATGTCCACTAATGTGTATGTGACCGGGCCTTTATTGTGCTGCCTTTAGGGCCGAATCATGCATGTGCGGATATATATATACATATATACATATATATATAATATACTCTATATATTATATATGTATGAACTATATATATATATAATAAAATACATATGAACTATATAATGTGCTTACGTGTCCACATATTGGCTCATCCTGAGCTTCTACCGATGTTAATTTAAAGTGACAACTCCCTACCCTACCCCTCCCCTCATTAATGGAGAGGTGGTGGCAGCAGGTAACGGTCATTAATCATCCCAGTTCTTTAGGATTGGAGAATGACCTCACCTGGATCAAGACAAAACAAGTTTTCCTATAAATGTACGATAATTATGTCAGTGATCCTCACACAGGTTGTTGAAGAAGAAAATATACAAATTTGATCAATTAAAATAATTGAATATTTTCCCACACACATGATAATTGCCATAGCTTTCCTCATACTTATTGCGATATATGCGTAATAGACGTCCAGACATGTGGGTAATATATGCTAATGAGATGCATGATGTTCTAGACAGTGAGTGAGACAAAGGAGTATGTAAATGAGATGACGTCATGGAAAGTTTAGCGGGCGGTTCAGTGAGCCCTGGACGGGAATAAACCATTCAGTATCCAGAAGTCAAAGTGTTCAGACATTGTACTTTCACATGGTGTCAGACAAGGAATAATGCCGCCCGCTAATACACTGCCGGGTTTGCGGCCGCCTGGTCAGCTTGTCCTCAGCAACAACGCGAGATCGAACTGGAAAACATGGATCAGAGCATATGACATATACGCCAATGCTGCAGGTGTCATATTGAAGGCGGTACGAGTGCAATGTTGCATCTTCCTTCACGTCGCTGGCGAAGAAGCGCAAAATGTTTTCACCAATATGTCCATCGCGCTCGCTGACCGAGACAAGATCGGACCACTCACAGAAGCATTCCAGACATATTGCATAGGCAAGTGCAGTTTGATAATAACAAGGTACAAGTTTAATTCGCATAATCAAGCTACAGAAACTATGGCCACGTACATCACTGCGTTGAGAGACATGGTAAAGGATTGCGAATATGGGACAGTGGAGGAGTCGCTGTTGCGTGATCGGTTTGTGGCTGGTGTAAAGAACATTAATTTGTGTAACAAACTGCTGCAAACTGCTGAGTTAACTCTGGAGAAGTGTGTGAGTATGAGTGAAATGAGTGAATTCAGTTCGGATCTGTTGGAGGACACCAAATCAGATGTTGAGAGTAAGGAAATTGATTTTCTTAGGAACTATGCTACTGCGCATACCGGTGCAGCGGCGGTCCAGTCATCGGCGACGCCATCTTGGAAACCGCCATCTTGGAATTCTGGCGGTGCCAGTGCAGAAGATTTCAAGATCCACTGTCAGAACTGTGGGTACGAACACCGCCGGGTAGTCTGCCCAGCGAAAGGCAAAGCTTGCATAGCCTGCAAGAAGATCGGGCACTTCGGTAAGGTCTGCCAGAGCAGAATGGGTAGGGTCAACGAATTGGCCGTCGAAGAGCCCAACCCTCACAATGCTGAGCAAGACCCAGATCCGGCGGAGGTCAACGCGCTGACAACGGATCTGTTCATCGGTGCCATTGACTGCGGTGTCGAGCAGGATGCCGAGCTGTAGTATGCGACCGTCCGAGTGAATGGTCGCCCTGTCAAGTTCAAGCTCGACACCGGGTCGGAGGCAAACGTGCTTCCGAGGAACGTCTTCGACAGAGTTGTTCCGGGGCAGCTGACTAACACCAGGTGTTCATTGGTGAGGTTCTCGGGACATCGGATCACTCCTGACGGGGAGGCATCGGTTGATGTGAACGGCAGAAACTTCAGGTTCCAAGTGGTGCGGAACTGTCAGCCTATTATGGGGAAACAGGCTTGCGTGACATTGAACCTGCTGGCGCGGGTTGACGAGGTGCACTCTGCCGTGCCAACCAACAGTTCCAAGCCAAACGACAGTCCCAGCACCCGGGCTGAGCAGCTGGTAAGCGAATACAAAGACGTGTTTCAAGGGTTAGGTCTTATCAAAGCAAATGCTGTCATACGTGTTGATAAATCTGTACAACCTGTGATAGATCCACCGAGAAGAATCCCATTTGCTATTCAAAGTAAAGTATGTCGTGAACTTGATTGCATGGTAGAGTTAGGTGTAATAGTTGAGCAGGATGAACCTACCGAGTGGGTTAATTCCATAACTATTGTAAAAAAAACTAATAAGATAAGGATTTGTCTGGATCCGACTAAGTTGAACAAAGCGATAAAGAGAGGGCCTTTCCCTACCAAAACAATTGACGATATTATTGCCAAGATGGCAGATGCGAAATATTTCTCAGTTTTGGATGCAATGACAGGGTATTGGCAAATAGAGTTAGATGAAGAAAGTTTGCGTCTGTGCACGTTTAACACTCTGTGGGGCCGGTACAGGTATACCCACCTGCCTTTTGGCATCAAAACAGCCGGTGACATTTTTATTCAGGAAATGCACTGTGTCATAGGCGATCTACCCGGTATCGGGATAGTCACAGACTACATTTTGGTATATGGTTCAATGGTTGAGGAACACAATGAGAGGCTCAAGGCCGTGTTGGACAGAGCTAGGTTGGTAAATCTCAAATTAAACGAGACAAAATCTCTGTTATGCAAAACCACAGTAAAGTATGTAGGTCATCAACTTACCCAGCAAGGTGTGAAGCCTGATCCAGACAGAATACAAGCAATAGTAGACATGCCACAGCCGCGTGACAAACAAGGTGTCCAAAGGTTCCTGGGCATGGTTGGGTATGTGCACAAGTTCATACCTAACATGTCTGAGATTGCCAAACCACTGCGCACGCTCCTTGCTAAGGATGTCGCGTGGCACTGGCAAACCGAACAGCAGGGTGCTTTTGATAAATTGAAGGAAAAGTTAAGAACTGCTCCTGTGTTGTCGTATTACAATGTCAAGAAACCCATTATTATTCAAGTAGATGCTTGTCAGTCAGGTCTGGGTGCCGTGTTAATGCAAGATGACAAGCCAATCACACTCGCATCCCGTGCGTTTAATTCAGCGCAATGTGGCTATGCCACTATCGAAAAAGAAATGCACGCCATATGTTTCGGATGCCAGAGGTTGCATGACTATATCTTTGGCAAGGAGGTTCAAATTCAAACGGACCACAAGCCGTTGGTGGTGATAATGCAGAATCTGATTCACAAACTTTCAGCCAAAATTGAGAGAATGCGAATGCGTTTGCAAAACTACAATATTCAACTATATCATGTGAAGGGTTCTTTGATGTTTTTTGCAGACACGTTGTCCAGAGCACATAGTGCTAATGTAGGTCATGGTAGCCTGTTCGATGACATGTTCTGCGTTGCCGCAGTGGACATGCAATCGTCAAGTTTGTTAAGTAAAATTGTCAGAGAATAATCAAAAAGATGTGTCCATGTCCATGTTAATCACGCACATTGAGGATGGGTGGGACACTACACGCATACAGACACCGCGGTGTCTTAGACAGTACATCCCACACAAAGACAAGTTAACGGTAGAAAACAATCTGGTCATGATAGGCAATCGGGTGGTGGTTCCTCCTGGTCTCCGCGGTGGAATGATTGAGGCGTTACACGAAACACACTTTGGCGTAACAAAATCCAAGCAGCTGGTGTGAGACTGCATGTTCTGGCCTAACATAAACAAACAAATTGAGGAAAAAGTCAGTCAGTGTGACACTTGCCAAAACAACCGGAAAAGTTTGCATAATGAGCGGTTGATAAACCACCCAATAGCCTGTCAGCCGTATGAAAAAGTAGGAGCAGACTTGTTTGAGTTAAACCATAAAAGTTACCTGATAACTGTGGATTATTACACAAAGTATCCAGAGGTAACGTTGTTGGGTGATACGTCATCTGTCACAGTCATTGAGGCAATGAAGGATAATTTTGCGAGGCACGGTATTCTTAGTCAGGTCATTTCAGACAATGGTCCGCAATTTAAGAGCCATGAGTACAGGGAGTTCACACAACACTATGGTTTTAAAGCTGTGTATTCCAGTCCGCAGTATCCACAAAGCAATGGCCTGGTGGAAAGGTTTGCGCAAACGATAAAAGACATGTTGAAGAAGTGCGAAAAAACAAATACAGACTTTCAGTTAGCTTTGTTGAACTATCAGAACACTCCATTGCCCGTCTTGAACGCATCTCCGGCTCAGCTGCTCATGAGCAGAAGGCTGAGATGGAGGTTGCCGATGGCGGAAGAAATGTTGGTACCCGAGATGCAAAATGTAAAGAAAGTGCAGACAGCGAAAAGACAGCAAAGCCAGAAAGTGTTTCATGACAGCCGCACAAGCCTATGAAAGTTGGGGATAAGATAAAGTACAAAAATCATGCAGGGGAATGGAAAAAAGGGGTAATTTTAGGTCGTACGGGTATCTCAGGGAGAGAATATCAGATTTTAAACGAGGCGGGTAATATGTTGTATAGGAATAGGGTTCAGATTATAAGGGCGCCTGAGGTAGGGGCAGCCCGAACCAGTCGGGCAGACGCAGAGTAGGTCAGCGTCGTTGCCAAATGTAAACAGTACGGCTAATCTAAGTAGGTCAGGTCGGGTGATTAGGCCGGTGAGCAGGTTAGACCTGTAGTGAGTCAGTCATGCTGAGTGTATACACACAAACACATGTGCATGATAGGATTAAGTTGTGTTTCAGCTGCAGCTGGTGTGTGTGTTGTAATTAATGACAATATATAATGTGGAGGCTAAGATGCCAGACAATCAAAGGACTTCAGTGCCATATTGCCCTCAGACATTCGCTACAACCTGTGGTTTAAGCTAAGGACACATATATGTTTTATTATTGTGTTCATTTTACTGGGTGTGTATATGTATAGTGATGGCCATTTTAAAACATTGCATGTTTCAGAAATACTTTAAGGGGGGGTGATGTGATATATGCGTAATAGACATCCAGACATGTGGGTAATATATGCTAATGAGATGCATGATTTTCTAGACAGTGAGTGAGACAAAGGAGTATGTAAATGGGATGACGTCATGGAAAGTTTAGCCGGCGGTTCAGTGAGCCCTGGACAGGAATAAACCATTCAGTACCCAGAAGTCAAAGTGTTCAGACGTTGTACTTTCACACTTATTAGGGTTTCCTACATTTGCTCATTATGTTGAAAGAGTTAATTGCGCATTTTACCTAGTCATACTTCTCGTGATATTTGTGAGCCAAGAAAGATTGTGATGAGAATGTGATTCTATCAACGATCACACGCAACGCTGCAGTGTTTATGGTACCAAAGACACCAACGGCAAATACAAACTTTAAACTATAATCGTGTACTGTTTCCATTTGATTTTTAATTCTGCAGAAACCAACATAAATAATACCCACCACATTACAAAGAGATAACGCGAACCGTTTTAATTAGCCTATGCTAATTGCCATGGCGACCCTGGGCAATTCAAAAGACCGGTGTTTTACCACAGACATTAGCTATTTACCGTAAAACCATACCGTAAGTCATCGCGTATTAGAATAGTTAAGTCGTAAAACAATTATATTTATAATTATGTGATTGAGACAGATCTATTGGAAAAAGAGGGGCATATATATATATATATATATATAATATATATATATATATAATATATATATATATATGTCTGTATATATATATATAATATATATACCCCTATATTCAAAATGTATGCACAAGCAGATTAATTAATCGAATATGCACCAGCAAATTCCTAGATGTAAATTCGGTGCATATTAATTTCCGATAACTCTATTTCTAATCCGTATATTTTCTAGTGATGGATTATTTATGTATGTAGGTATATATAGCATATATATATATAATATATATATATATATAAATATGTATTCATGATAAATCCACCACCTCAAAAATATGAAGATTGGATATAGAGCCATCGGAAATGTATATGCACCTAATTTACACGTGAGAATATCCTGGTGGATATTTGACTAATTAATCTGCTTGTGCATACCCTGCTGGTCAAGAGGTAACCAGGGTGCGGGAGACGTCCTGAAATGTGATAGGTACTCAGCGTGTGATCGGTACCCATGCGCTAGGTACCGGCGTTATACGGGTGGCGGGCACCTGCAGGTTAGGACCGGATATGGATAGTACCAGCTATGTAAGAGTATGCAGTACATGTTCATTGCACTATCTGTGTAGCACATGTGGAACTCTACATCAGTCAGACTGCACCAATGACACCACGCACCAGACAGCCAAATGTAGCACACCGGAATGACACAAATATGAAAATTGCCCAAATATATGTAACCAAAATTAAAATATCATTATATTCTCTCATTAAATTAAGATACGAAATTCAGTCATTAGGTCTAGTAATAAATACTTATCTGCGAAAATGCTCGACTAACTGTTGGTAAACATACCGCCAGCATTGTGCTGACGTGACAGTTTCATAGGATGAGCCCTAGAGGAGACAAAAAGGCAGCAAGCAGCATATGTCGGCATGACAACGCACATGCACGGGGCTGCACGTGCATGGGATAAAGTGGAACCACTTGGCTAGGTATGCAAGCATTAATGAGGCCATAACAATTTAAGCTTGAAATCCAGATCGATGCTGAAATAGAGGCAGGGATGGGGTGCCCCTCCCCACACCCCCATCCAACTCCATCCTGATATGACCTTAGATGTTGCTAGGATTAAATCCCAAACAAACAATCTTAAAAATGAAGTAGCTTTGATGTAATCTACAAAACGTATTAAAACGCAACAGCCAGATTAAACATCACGTGACATTTAAGTCACAATCTCCAAGGTTGTTGATACCTTTAATCAGGTCTTCTGTCGAGCCATAATGTGCAATGTCTTAGCAACGTTTGGCAATATGCCATCTCTTGTTAATCATTTGCTGGGTGACTACTATTGTAACTACAACTTTCATTCTTTTTTCTATAAATCACTTGTACCCTTAAGATGTGAAATATATTATTTTAGACATTGGAAAATGACAATGGAATTGTATTGAATTAATATTAAATTGTGTGCAAGCTCAGTCTTATTTTCAACTGAAAATGAATACTAAATATGTATCTAAGATTGAATTAATTGATCATTGAAATCTGTAATCATAAGTTATTTAAGGTTGCATAGTCCGATGGTTTTGAGTCTATGTCTTTTTCTGAGATAAGTAGGTTACTTTGAAGATATTTGTGGTGCAACCATGGCAAATTAATTTTGGCAAGCATAGCCTTCTGCGATAACAGGTTCTATTCAAGTGTCTTAGTATTTCATTCTGTGTGGCGATAAATGCTTAATAAGTAGTGCACCAGTATCTACGTCAGACATGTAGAATCAAATCTAGATTTTTGCTTTGGTTTTGAAAATTTGATGTTTTCATCTGATTATGCAGCTTTAAGGATTAAGTCACTCTCCATTAGGCTGAAGAACACAGATGTCTTTGATATTCCCTTCAACAATCATACATCGACCACCCGGATTCTGTCACAGAATTCTCTATCAGGCTACTATTGGGGTACCTCCTTTTTATACACTTGGCTGCCCATTGTGGAGCTTACATCGTGTGTATGTGGTGTCATCTCTGGAGATCAGGCAGTGAAATGACGATACTGCTTTTTTTGGGTTGTGAGAGATCAGCAGTTGATGGTGTGGATGTGGTAGGGTGGAGGCAGTGTTGTGACCAGTATTCGCAGTGGAATGTGCGGACAAGAATTCAGGGATTCACGATGGTGAGGTGATTAACCGCATGTTCATCAATATCTATGGAAATCAGCATTATCCAGCAGATTTCGGCTGAAGATAATTTTTTCTTGAAGTAGCATAGTCCGATGGTCTTGAGTTCCTGTCGTTTTTAAATATAAATATATTAGGTTGATCGTTATAATCTACCTTATTTTAGTTTGAATCAACGTTTATTTTAAATGGCTAACTTTGGAGATATTTGAAGTGCAACCATGCAAAATAAATTTGTTTGAGCATGCCAAAACTCTAACACTAACAGCATAGGCTTCAAAAGTAACAGGTTCTATTCAATTGCCTCAATATGCATTTCTGGGTGGCGACAAATGTGCACTAGTATCTAGTTAGATATGTAGAATCAAATCTAGATAATTGTTTTGTTTTTGACAATTTTATGTTTTCATCGGACTATGCAGCTTTAACATATTATATATATGTATGTATTTATATGTGTATATATATAAACAAATATATATATAAATATATATAAATATATATTTAAATATATATATAAATATATATGCATGTGTGTATCAAGCGAGCTTTTTTAAGTTCCTGTATATTTTTGAGTTAGATCATTAGGTTTATCATTTTAATCTATTTTACTTCAGGTTGAAGTAATTTTTATTTTAAGGAGTAACTTTGGAGATTTGTTAAAGTTAAACAGGCAAAGTTAATGTTGGTGTGCACGTTAATATGATACACACCTATACTTCACAAGTTTTGTTAGTTTACGTTACCCGGAGGTGTGTTATCAATTAGAGTAACAACTGTATGATGCTATATAGATCAATCTCCATTATATATGGTGTTAACAAGCTTAACTGTTTAATTCCACAATAATCAGTCTATAAAGCCATTATTTCATATACAAACTGGTTTCTTTCTTATATTTCAGTACCCCGGGACCACCCTAGCTACCACGTCAGGTATTTAGTATTCATACATCCATATAAATAAATTCTTCGCCTATAACCAACTTGTCTACTACTGACACATAGCATTTATGGAACGTGCTGACTAAAATGTAGGCCTGGCTTGTTAGAAATATACTGACGCAGTGTCGACTGGGATCCAGGGCCCGGCTTTCTTCCTGCGGCGGGTGGAGTGACTCATGTGGTCTGCCCACTCAGTACCATCTGTTTTATTTGCCGACGCCAGTTGATTTTAACAGGCAGTCTTTAACACTGATGGTTTCACTTTCAACCTATAAGTGCCAATTAAAGCTGCCCTCTTGCACACAGGTAATTAATCCTTAAGCTGTGTTCACCACGTATGACCAAGTACACTACTACGTAAACACCCCTGCCAGTTAAAGGGGCTGTCACATTAGGGATTTTTGCGGGAGCGTATGGCGGCGTAGGCGCGTTACGTCATATACATCGGCATACGCCGTATACGCTACTCATACGCTACGCATACGCTACTCATACGCTACTCATACGCCGCCAGGTGATGGCTTATGTGAAGCGTATGAGGCATACGCCGCCATACGCTTTCATAAATCCGTCCGTCCAAATCTTTTTGTGCATGCTAAAAAAATCTCGACCTATGAGGGCATATGGCCCATACGCTGCTCATACGCTACTCATACGCCGGCATACGCTCCTCATACGCCGGCGTACGCTCCTCATACGCTAGGGGTACGCTGGCATAGGTTTTTCATACGCTCAACTTGCGTCACTGGCGTATCTCTAGCGTATGTAGCGTACGCATAACCTACGAGTTACGTATGGGAGCGTACTCCTAGCGTATGCACAGCGTATGCACAGCGTATTCAAAGCGTATGCCATAGGTCTCGACATCGATCTTGACTCATACGCTACTCATACGCTCATCCGCTATGCATACGCTACGCATACGCTCCACATGCCAATCAAAGCCATCAAAACAGCTCACAGTATGCTCACATACGCTCTTGGTACGCTCCTCATACGTTCCTGGTACGCTCCTCATAGGTTCCACATAAGCTCAAACCCACCCGAAAGGTCACCAAAGGTCATGATAGGCCGGCACCCGCATGACTTACGTAGGTTTTCAATACGCTCCCGCCATACGCCGTAATGTGACACCCCCTTTAGCTAGAAAGTACCCGACTAGAATGGTTCCAGATTCTGCCGATAGATGTCGCTAGTTTAACTGATATGGTTTAATCCATGTGAAGAGAGCGGCGGTGAAACCCAGAAGAAAAATACAATATAGTTGTCTTTAAATATATATATTTTGAATTCTTTAAATGGGGTATGGTGATCTCAGTCCGCAGGTCCAAGACGATCCAGTTCAAAGAGAGAGAGCTATTAATCCCGGTGGCCCGAGTACCAAACACCGAGCTGTGCGCAGTATTCTGGGTCGAAAAACACTTTCAGCAGGTTAGAGCAGCCCAAGATGCCCCTGCTTTCCAAATTCCATCTGTTCGCGGGGGCTATAGGCCCTTAGACTATGTTACCCTCCAGGAAACCATACAAATTTTCTCTGAAGAGGCCGGTCTAGACGCCTCCTCCTTCTTGTGCCACTCGCTCCACAGGAGGGTGTACCTTCCTCGCCCTACAAGGGGCTGCTATTGACGAGATTAAGTTGCGCGGCGACTGGCCCTCAGACTGCGTCTATAAATACATTGCTCGACCTCTAGCCGACAGGATCGTTGCGGATATCAAGGTCGCCACAGCTCTTTCCGCCTTGCTTTAAACTTCCTCTGTCTGGTGTGTCTCTGACTTTGGCATTTGAGGCCCAGCCAGGTCCATTACTATTTCATACTATTGTCATTTCCTGTAAATAAACGATGTACCCACCAATAAATACTGTGTTGCCGTGCTATTCTTACACCCTCGTATATACAACGTATATGCGGATGTAACCGAATTGCACGGTGCTGCCACCCAGGGGCTCCTGGGGGGCTCACAGGATAGTACCCTGCACACCCACCAGGTGGGTCCAGGACCTCCCTATACCTGTTGTTAGTGTTCGCCTCAGTGTGTCACAGCCACCCAGAGCGTCCACACTTCCTTTCAAAACTTTGTTCCTTATACTTCATTTAATTCAGGTAGGGCATTTGAGGCCCAGCCAGGTGCATTACTATTTCATACTATTGTCATTTCCTGTAAATAAACGATGTACCCACCAATACTGTGTTGCCGCGCTATTCTTACACACATATATATACATATATATATATATATGTATATACATATATATATAGGGCATTATAGGAGGGATAGTACCTTTGAGGATGGGTAGTCGCATCTATGGGTCCATCCACGGATGACTCAGACTCTCTGGTTCCCCTTACTTTGCCTAGCTCATGTATGGCTCCACGAAGCTGTTGTGTACGCAGCGGCCACCCCCTGGCACACGGTCTTGACTGACCGGCTAAACTACATGAGTGAACCTGCTGGGATTGTATTCTGGTGGGGGGGATGCCTCCCTCTTTAAGTGCACAAAGACGACATCGACAGGGCGGCGGAAGAGCCAAAGAAATGGTCAACGGCAATGAGGCGATGTAGCAAGGTGTATGACACACATGGGGCATATCAAGGCAAAAACGATAAATGGCCAGTCATTGTGGAAGAGACTGGGGCCTCACCACGTATTTTCCCATAGTTTGCAATGGACCATGAAAGTAACCCCGGATATATTCCATCAGACTTAAGAAAATCTATATTTATTGCCCTTCCTAAGAAACCAAAAGCGGTGGAATGCTCGGATTTCAGAACAATAAGCCTCATGAGCCATGTTATTAAAGCTTTAGTCAAGATACTACTAGAAAGGATTTAAAAAAAAATTAATCGAGAGCTATCAGAAGAGCAATTTGGATTCAGACCAAACAGTGGAACAAGGGAAGCCATTTTTAACATGAGAACAATAATTGAGAGACACCTAGAAGTAGATAAGGATATATACATATGTTATATAGACTACGCTAAAGCATTTGACAAAGTACATCATAAGAAACTGATAGAAGCTCTACAAAAAATCGGTCTAGACGGTAAGGATGGTCGGCTTGTGGCCAACCTCTACTGGGAACAGTATGCTGCTGTAAGAATTGCAGACTCATTGACATCAGAAGTGAAGATCAAATGTGGAGTGCGACAAGGATGTGTTCTATCACCTAGTCTTTTCAAGATTTATACGGAAATGATTTTCAGAGAAATAGATGACATCATAGGAATAAATGTTGGAGGAGGAAATATCAATAACACAAGATACGCAGACTATACAGCACTGCTAGCCTTAACCCTTTCAGACTTTGGTACGGAATAATCCGTACGAAAACGAAAAGCCATTGTGACTTCAGTACGTGATTTTCCGTACACTGGTTTAATTGTGACATAGTAGTGAATATATGGAGACTGCACATGTTTGTGTCTGCCTTTTCCCTCTATTATATGTATTGTATTCTTCACTTAGGTAGTTGGGTAAAAGCTTATACCATTTTACCATTCAGTGGATGACTTTTAGTGTACTCCTAGTGGCAACTGAATGATTTTCTGACATTTTTCTTATTGTCGCTCGTGCACATATATGATAGTAGATAATAAGCCACATCAGATCTAGCAGTGAAACTTGTTGACTCTTCTAAGGTGTTATTCTGGCTTGTGAAAACAGTATTTTTATTCAAATATATGGAAGCATTTCTTTTTTACAATCATTTTAATATTTGTATTCAAAACAATTTTAAATTTTCATATTTGTTACTCGTTTGCCATAGTACCTTGCATTAGCCTGTTTGTGAATATCATACTAAAAAATACATGGCTGGATAGGAAATTAATCCAGCTTTTAGAAAATGTATAATGTATTGGGTCTTTATCTTCCCATGACGTTTTTTTATCATTTCCCCACCTTGGAGATGAAATATTAATGTTCCCTGAAATAAATACATCACCTAGGCATTGTTTTGATCCAAAAAATGTAACTCTGAAAGGGTTAACGTCAAATCGACTACAATATATAGTGGATGAAGTAAAAGAAAAAAGTGAGAGATGTGGCCTCAAAATGAATGTAAAGAAGACAAAATCCATGGTTGTCAGCAGAAAGGAATACAAACCAAGAGCAGAGATAAAAGTTAATGGTGTAATCTTGGAGCAGGTAGAGTCATTTGTGTATCTGGGCCATTTAATAACTAGTGATGGTGGATGTGAAAGAGAGATTAAACGGAGAATAAACATTGCCAAAACAACATTTTTAAAGATGCAGAAAGTACTAACATCTAGAGACATAAATATAAAAACAAGACTCCGACTGCTAAAATGCTATGTGTGGTCTACACTTTTATATTGCTGCGAGACATGGACTTTGAAGAAAGCAATAACAACAAAGCTCGAGGCATTTGAAATGTGGCAATACAGAAGAATGTTAAAAATTCCATGGACAGCAATGATAAGCAAGAGGAGGTCCTAACAAGAATGAAAATAAAGAGACAGATAATACAAACGATCAAAAAACAGAAAAATTAAATACTTTGGCCACATGATACAACACCAGGAATCACAGAGAAGAATACTGGAAGGGAAGATAGAAGGGAAAAGACCAAGAGGGAGAAGGAGAACAACATGGATGGACAACATCACTGAGTGGACAGCAATGAGCTATGCGGAATGCGTGAGAGGAACGAATGACAGGAAGAGATGGAGGTCCATTGCAGCCAACCTTCTTCGAGAAGACGGCACCCATTGATGATGATGATACATATACATATATATATGAGTCAGCCTCACGAAAATGGGCCAATTGGTGGTTTATTTAAGATGTCGGCATCGCAATTCTTAAAGTGTAGTGCATTCCTTTGTTTTATATTAAATTATCCTAGAAACAAATACGGTTGTTGTATTTTCTCTACCTTTACATTCAGGATAAATTCAAGGACTTTGCAACACCTCTGTCTATGCTAAACTATAAGTATGCCAATCGATGCCGACATCCAATGATCGATGCCGACAACTTTACCAGATGTTGGCGTCGCAATTCTTAAAGTGTCATGCATTTCTTTGTTTTATATTAAATTATCCTAGAAACAGATACGGTTGTTGTTTTTCTCTACCTTTACATTCAGGATAAATTTAAGGACTTTGCAACACCTCTGTCAATGCTAAACTATAAGTATGCCGATCGATTCTGCCATCCAATGATCGACGCCGACAACTTCCCCCAATTGGCCTCTTTTCGTGATCCTGATTCATATACATATATATATTTTTTTTTTTTTTTTTTATTGAGGCTGTATTTATACTGTCCATAGCATGTAAGCCCGGGTACCCAGGCTTGTTTTCAATGCTGGCCAGCTGTAGTGTTGGTGTTGTCTTACCAAACAGTAGCTGCTGATAAGTTATTTGATTGTCTGCATTTCAGTAGCAGATAGATAGTCTGTTGGTACGCTTAGTAGCCTATGTTAGTTTTTTTGGGCCCTCTTGGCATTGTATTTTTGTTCTATTCTTATTACTATGTTAGTTGTTTTCTTAAGGTTCTATGTTAGTGTTTTGGGGTTTTCTTGGGAAGAGTTTTCCGCTTTTTTCTACTTAATTCTATACTAGCCTATTTTATGTACATGTCCATAGGCCTGTACGTAATAAGTGGTTGAGTTATGTTTGTTTGAATTTGATTTGATTTATATTGTTGGATATATATATATATAGTGTGTAGTTATACGAATCTTACCTGGGTACAGATGATGGATAATTGGGTCAGGAAGGAAGCACATCCGGATCCAGCAATCATTTACATACTTTATAGGAATTTTTTTTATCTTAACTGATAACTGTACATACATATACATAAAAATGTTCTCAAATGCACTACACAGCCCTGCACGCTGATCCCCTTCCCGCCCCTACCCCACCCCTACTACACCTTCTTTCAAAACCTATTACCTAAAATTTTCCTTTAAATTGACATAAAACCTGTTGATGTAAGTCCCCACTGCAATCTCAGACCTCGATCCCATCATTAGGCCACACAGAACGGAACACTCGTGATGGGAATTTAAAAAAATGGGCAGGTTTCCGCATTTGGTATTGGTGATTGGATCCACTGATTTGCATATTTACAATATAATATATATATATGTGTATTGGAGATATGTTATATCTTTTTGAAAAAAGAAGAGAGAAAACAAAGGAAGAAAGAAGTGTTTAAAGACAATTCTAGAGTCATCTTGTACATTTATTGATGCATGCTCACCAAGTGCATAATACATATGTTGAACTGGAATTGCATGCAGTTACTATTACAACAAATAGTCAATTTATATTATGCTTCTATTATCGAACAGGTTTTTCATGTGGTTATTATTGCAACTGATATTGTCATTTATGTACCAACAAATTGTAATGAACGGCCGGAAGACCACTGCTCTAGCGCTGACAAAAGACATTATTCGCTGAATAAAATACATTTAGTAAAAAAAAAACTCTATATGGATACTATTCTGTTTTCGTTTTCGTTCTAGCGAAACATGATAGTCGTGGTAGGGTAGGGTGGGCGGGCCCTGACGCACAACTATCCGAGGCTAGTACCTAGGGAAAACACTAGTTATCCATCATCTTTACCCAGGTAAGATTCGTATAACTATCCTATTTTACCTCGGTACTACGCTTTTGGCTACTCGTAGCCCATGAAGAATTTTACATTTTTTATCCTTTTATACTTTAATGTTGTAACCATACTATGTTGTAAGTGCAAATTTTGTATTTTGTTTCTCACCTGTCTTTAGTTGGTGAGTAGGCAAGTCGCCAGGCCACTTGGTTTTTCTAGTCGTTTGTTGTGATGTTTTGCAAATGATCTAGCCATCTTCCACCCAGTGTGCACAAGGATTCTCTTTACCAAGATTCCTAATTGTCTTGCCTTGGAACCCATGGCTCCACGTGTTGAGTGGGATGCGTAGCGTCAAGTATTGACTCCTGCCTGTTTAAGCACCTTCATGGTCCATTTTGCGAGTGTGTCTGTCGAGATAGCTTTAAGCGGTTTAATAAAGCTGATTAATAGCTGTCTGGAATTCCTAATTCTGAGGGACTTGGATATATAAGCCCAAATGGCTGAAACTACACATATCCGTTAATCTTCCAGAAAACTATTTACATGTACTGTGAACAGTGGATCCCCTGTGCTATTCGACTTTATTAATGTCTCTAAATTAAATGTTGCCTCATCCTTATCTATTTCTAGTCCATCCAGTGAGAGTGCCACAATCGTTTGGCCTCTGTGTCCCGTCAATAGCAGTAAAAGAACTGCTAACTTAAATCCTAGTTCCTTCATTGATAAATGTCTATTGCTAGGCCATGACTTGAATAACTTAAATACTATCATCCCAAAACTTATTATATTTGGGTTTGGGTGGATTTCTTTCATACACCGATCTAATGAATCAGTGTACCAACTGATTTGATTATATTTGGGTTTGGGTGGGTTTCTTTCATACACCGATCCAATGAACCAGTGTACCAACTGATATTTTCCAATTGTTTGTCCATCTATTCTTGGTAGAATAATCGAAAGGGCACATCTTGCTGCATTAATTGCACCAAATCCTAATCCTTCATCTTCTAGGATTCTTAGAAATTTTAATATTTGGGCTATTGAATGTTTTAACGGTTTGACTCCATTGAAAAGGCAATGAAGTCCCCATTTCTTTAAATAACTTGTTATAATTTCACCGTTCCTTTCCTCCAGGCATGTGAAATAAGTCTTTCTTTCATTATTTTGTCTAAACCATATTACTCAAAATGTTTTCTTAAAAAAGGAATGACAAAAGGGGGGTTGTCAACACGTCTCCATGGACTGTTAGTGGTCCTTGATGTTGAAGGTTGTTCCTTTCTCATGGGAATCTGACCACGCCTTTTGCTGCTGATGTTAATGCCACTAGCCATGGTTGTGCTTCCCATGCTGGTACTATCAGTACTGCATGGGTGTGATTCATCTTGATCTTCCTGGCCACTCTGCTGATAATGCTGAATGGTGGAAATATGTAATAGAATTTATTATTCCAAGTTAATGAAAATGCATCTACTCTCCAGGCTTCTGGCTCTGGATGCCAAGACACATATTTAGGTAACTTTTTGTTATTGCGTGATGCGAATAAATCAATTTCTGGTTTGCCCCATTTGTGACAAATGTTGTCGAAGATATTCTGATTCAGTGACCATTGTAAATGGTCGTAAAAATGTTGTCTTTTCTTGTCAGCCAAAGTATTTTGACTGCCTGGAATATGTGCTACTGTTAGCCATATTTTGTGTTTCTCTGCCCAGTCCCAACTGAGTTTAGCCATATAATTACATGGTTTGGAACGAGTCCCTCCCATATTACGTATGAAAGCCATAGCTGTAGTGTTATCTGTTAAAAGTCTTACATGATTTTTAGGGATGTGAATCAGACTATGGAGTCCTAGATAAATGGCTCTAAGCTCTAATACATTGTTGTGATCGGAGATTTCATCTTCCATCCAATGACCACCTGTTGCCTGTTGGTCTCTAGGAGCCTCCCAGCCTTCTAATGAAGCGTCTGTTGTAACTAGTATTGGGCTCTCCCATTCTAATGGGGTTGGGTGATTTGTTAATGTGTGAAAGCCACCAAATTTTATCATTCTGGCCTTCTGGCGAAATTGTCATGGGCCGCTCAAAGTTTCATTATGTGTGTGCCAACACCAAGTGCTTATCTATCTCTAGAGATTTATTCTGAGCCTTGCCATAAAGAATAACTGGCGCGAATGCTATCGCAATTCCTATCAATACTGCAACTTGTCATATCTTTGGTTTGTTCAATTTTAATAATTGATTTGCTGTTGTTGTAAATTTATCAACTTGTTGTTCTGTTTATGAAATGGTCATTTCTGTGGTGTCAATAAAGAACCCCAGAAACTTTAACTTGTCTGTTGGTGTTAGTACTGATTTAGTTTCATGTATGTAGAAACTTAACTTTGTAAACATTTCACATAATTTGTCTACTGCTGTCTGGCATTGTTGTTGTGTTTGTGCAACAATAAATGAATCATCAATATATGGAAACATAATATGTCCTTCCCTAGCCATCTGGGAAAAGATTGGTTTAAGTAACCTTGTGAAAATGCGTGGACAGGAAGCCAGTCCATTTGGCATACACGTGAACTCATAAAGTTTGGCGTTCCAACAAAATCTGAGATATTTCCGATCAAGTTTATAGATAGGTATTATGTAGTATGCATTTGTAAGATCCACACTGGCTAGCCAGGCGCCTTGCATTACTAAGTCTCTTGCTGTCTCGAAGGAACATTTTTAAATGTTTGTATTCTACAAATTTATTAAATAACATTAGATCTAAAATTAGTCTGACATCTCCGTTTGGTTTGGGTCGCAAGAAAATATTGGAGATGAATTCCCCAGCCACGTGTAGTGCTGGTTCTATAATGCCTTTTTCACCAAATTTAAGGACTTGATTGTCTAACGCTTCCCCTGGCCTGGAAGCTGAAGTTTGTCCCAAACCGGCCTTCTCCGTGATCATTTTGGACCTAGCTACCTCCTTGCCTGTGTCAGTGCAGACCGCCTTGAAGACATTTTCAAATCTTCTGTATGAGAGGAAGTTGCTTGTAGCCGTCAGCAAAGCAATACCCCCATACATGTCGCCACATAGCGACGAGAACTTGTTCTCAGCCATCATCCTATTAGCTATAGGCACGATGGCTGTGAGGGCCGAGAGTACCCCTTTGAGTACTGTATGCAGTGCAGCCTCAAACTTTTTGTGTTCCTCGCTGAGCTTCACTTCTGGATCCATTTCTTTAATGGTGGATTCCGGGATCCCTTTGATCCCCGTAAATTTCTCTGCCATTTTTATAATCACTTCGGTCGGCTTGAACGTGTTGAAGTGCCCCTGGATTGTTTTCCTCATAAGCATTGTTATGTGGACTTTCTTGTGCCTTTGCACCTTGCACTTTTTACTCTCATTGCCACAGGATTTAGTGTATTTCCCCACGTGCTTAGTGTCCGAGTCAGAACTTGTTGAAGACGAGTCCGGCGAAGAGTCAGAGGAGGAGGATTTGGGTTTCCTCCTTTTCTTTGTCTTCTTCTTGCTCTTCTTCATGAGAAGCTTCTTCTTACGGGAACTTGTGTACTCATCCCCTTTTGATGAGTGCTCTTTCTTTTGTGTTTGTGTTTGCACGCAGACACTACCACTTCCTCCTCTAACTCGTCGTCAGTCGAGGCCTGATCCTCTTTAGAGGTCCTCCCACTCAGATTTGTGCGAACCAAGCGTGACTTTAGAGTGCTTTTTCTTTGCGGCCGCCGGTCTGGAAGGAAGCATCTCCTCCATCTTTTGTTGAACGAGTCTCGCCACTTGTTCATCCAGGTCAGCTGGGATGGGGCCGGTATGGTACTCCCCTACCTCATCGGAATCTCTTTGTTCTGGTGAGGGCAACCTTTGTACCCGTGCCGGCAGATGAGGTTCGGCGTTCTGAGCGGCAACAAATGAACTTAGGTTCGCAAAGAAATAATTTAATCAATGAGCGCACGAGATGACTCTGCCTTATATGGCTCGGAGATTGTGAGTAAAAACAAAAACCAATGATTAGGCATTGCTTTGGGCTAATATCACACTGATAATTAGAGTACAATTATACTAGGTGTGTATTCTGGTGCTAAAACAGTTTTTAATGCAAGCGTGTGGCTAATAGACAGTCGCAGGGTGAGGGTATGGGAAACCAACTGAGCCAAACGAAGGGTAAGGACCAGTGTGGCGGTACCCTCCCACACTCTAAGTACCTATAAACTTCTCCCACCTGTGTCTTTCTTTGCCAATAAGTTGAAGAAAATACCATAGGACTAGGAGGTACGCCTTAACGAGAATAACAATTGGGGAATCTTAAAGAAACCCAGGAATAAATCCTTGCCATGTAACTGGCTCCTGCCAGACATCTCTCCGTTCGGCAACGGGCGGCTTCATTAATAACCGAACAATGGATGCATTGTTCTAACGATCATATCCAATATGATCGAAACTAAGCTGTAAACAGTAATAACTTATCAAAAGGTTTCAATAAACTTTGTATGTGAACTGAACCAGTGTATCGAGTTTGAAAGATACCAACTGGTTGGTTTTGTAGTTAATGTAGAAAAACTGCCAGAGCTGCTCACAAAGATCCTCCTGCTGTGAGCTGTTATGCTAATTGCTGGACCCGGTTGTGCTTCCTTCTCCCTGGGCTACGAGTAACCCAGGGAGAATATATATATTACAAGGATATATATATATATTACAAGGATAAGAGCTTGATGCCTGTTGCGATATGAATATCTGAATATAATCAAGCATTTTATTATTTTTCCAAGCATTCTTTATGGAGATATAACATGTGAAATCATAGGCAGTCATGGAAACGACCCGACTAGAGTGGTTCCAAATTCTGCCGATAGATGTCACCAGATTAACTGGTGGGGTCTATTAGGCCTAACGCTGGCTGGTTTCCACTAGACTGAGTCAAGCCAACGATTTACTAAATTGATATTTGTCACTACCTGGCCTGGCACTCAACATGTATATGATAGGAGATGGACTGACTTGCTCAGTATTAGCATAATGTGACTGAGTGGGATATCGGGTCATGGTGCTAGTGACCCGAGCTCCCAGTGTGGCAGTACGCCTACTATAAAGTCGCCATACCTGTGCATTATTACAAACAAGCACATTCATCTCTGAATAAAGATAAGACTTTGTCGTGCCCACCTCTGACCGCATTCCCATGTGTTAATAATAGGGCTAACTTCAGTCACTGACTTACCTTTATCTACCAGTAACCCTGGAGTGTGCACACACAAAACACAAAAAAAAAACGACTTATCACATCACACATATGTTTCTCGTACTATTCGAGACATATCCGACCCCGCGTTAAACCGATAACGCTAGATTAATGTTTGTTTTTTATGTGTTTTTTTAGTTCTACGTGACAATAACATCGAAAATGATCTGCTTCATTAAAGATTACATACGCCCATAACCTTAGTACATAAGAGACAGTGATGCAGGCAAATCAAGTAGCACAAACATACTGAACCTGAGCCGTACTAATTTGATGGAATGGAATTCAAATTGATTGGGAGGCGGGCTGTCATATGCGCGGAAAGTATGGTGGATAAATACGTTTTCTAGAAATTCTCAATACAAATATATCATAATCTAAAGAGGTGTTCATTCCTTTTTTGATTAGCATAACATTGTCGAACTTTTTGTTAAATCGGCTGGTTCTACCACACATCCACCTTCCAAGTGGAGTAGCCAGGGCCGTGACTAGTTAATACGTGGCAGTGTTTGTCCAGGGAGTGTTAGCTAATAGGTAAATCACTGCTCATTCGCCAGTGGTAAGATGAACAGTAACTAGTAATTGTGAAGTGTATGAGGGCCCTGGAAAGGGACATAGTAGACAAGATAAGGACATTGTAGACAGGGCCGTGCACATTAATAGCCATATGTGTGATCAATTTAAGAAATACCTAATAAATAACTTATCAATATAGACAAAGCACAAACCTTAGTTAATTTAAATCAAAATGAAGCAAAAATCCTAGGAATGGCGAATAGATCACAACCTTTAGAGTGGTGAATAATCAATTAGTTGGCTGAGTACTGTCACAACTCTGCTTCCAAATCAATGTTGTCCTGACATAGCAGGTGTCCTGTCATTGGATGGACAATGTGAAAGTACAACGTCTGAACACTTTGACTTCTGGATACTGAATGGTTTATTCACGACCAGGGCTCGCTGAACCCGCCGGCAAACTTTCCATGACGTCATCTCATTTAAATAATCCTTTGTCTCAAACCTTTGCATCTCATTAGCATATATTATCCACATGCCTATACGTCTATTACGCATATATCACAGACAAGAGAAGGCTTGAAAATTGTTCGGACATGGCAATGGTTTGCAGATCAGAAGGGTCACTGAACTTCTGAAGACAGATATGCTGCTATATTGAAAAGTGAACATATAATAGTGAGCTGCAGACTACTGGGCAGTGGGTTATAAAAATTGTAATTAAGGAATGGTGAGTCCATTAAAAACTTTATCCTTGATCGATAGCCAATAAGGAGTGCAGTTAACTTATGACCATGAAGTATGGTTGCATGTGTGATTGCTTAGCAGTGGTCAAGGGTGGTTAATTATATAGATCATGTGTGCGTTGTGGCGCATTGGATCCTTTCATGCAGTAGTGGTAGCAAATGCCCTTCGAGGTAGATACATAGGCCTACCCCTCCGGGGATTAGCTAGGACCTTACACACCAAGCTGGTGCTAAGCAAAATATTGTGTATCTAATACTAGTAATAGTGTGCAATATAAAATGTGTAGTCAAGTCTATAAATATTAGGGGAAACACCAATATATAGTCACCAAGTAGATTTTCAATGACACAGGGGTTTGATGATAAACCTATGTATGCTTGTGCATGTGTGGAAACATCGGTAGAGCTGCTAGCATGTCTGCAAACATAGAATGAGCACTGTTTTCAGATGTTAGTAGTATATAGTGGGAATGAGCAAGTGTGAGCAGCTGCTACGGCCACCGCCCCCATCAGGCATCACGCTAACAAGCAGCGTAGCCCGGCCGAGCAGTTTACCCACCTTGGAAAAAACCATGTGCCTTGGTTTGCGGTCTTCGTCGATGTCCATTGCATCCGGAGTTATGGTCATCCTTGCGAGCAATTACTGTAACAACACATGTGCATCGCGTAAAAACAACAAATAAATTACGGGGAGAGACCCCTGTCCACGCTAGTCCAATGACGTTGTGTCGGCAGTAGAGCGAGAGACACACTGATTTACCCAAGCGACGTAGGAACAGCGCGGGGAGCCCTAACTCATGAATAAACAAGTATCATGGCTCCATTCCGCCAACGCGAGATTTTATTAGTAAACACAAGCACCAAGTGTATTATAAATAGCCCTTATTAAGTCTAGTCCCACTAACATTCTAGACTGAATATAATAATAGCGTTAATATCGTGATTGGAACTAATCCTTAAAAAAAAGAAAGGCGATATTTTGTTTCACCCATTTCCCATCATGCAAAGTAGCGTTGCGTCCGCCATTTTCCTTTTCTTAGCCGGCTCGCTTTGGGTTTTGTTCCATCAGTAAACACTCACAGCGCAATCATGTCGGACAAAATAGATATGAGCCTCGATGATATCATCAAAAGTAACAGGAAGACAAGAGGGGCAAGAGGAAGAGGCGGTGTCCGTGGCAGGGGGAGAGGAATCAGTAGAGGACGTGGACGTGGAGGCAGTGGGAACGGCGTCGTGCGTGGTGGAGTACAGAAACGTAGCCGGGGCGGCCAGGCCCGCCAACAAAGCGGTAGTTACTCTCGGGTAGGTATTTTAAACGCCGATTCGTTCCGAAAAGAACTTAAAAGTACATACACTACTCACTTCCATTTGTTAATATTACTATTTGAGTCACAATCTTCAAGTTATGTGGCGAAAATAAAACCGAGCTCAAGTCCTTGTTCCATCAAACTCAAGGCATCGTGAAATATAGATACAAGATTCACCCCGTACTGCTGCAGTAGCCACAGGAGGGGTGCATACCAGCCCTATGTAAAAGCTGGCGAAAAAACGGGTCGAAGAATTGAGAGCCTAATTTAACAATCTAACAAGCAACATTTATTCTTTACCTATATCTTATTATTTACCCGCTACTTTTGAGTTTAAAAATATAATATAATATCTAGTTTAATAAGATTTAAAGTGAAATCGACGGCGTTCTGCGGCCGCCATCTTGTCTTTTTGCATTCTCGCCCAGTTCACCAACTCTGCGCCTATAGAAGTATTCATTTGATACTGGAGCCACATATGGAGCCTCACTTTCATACTGTAGCCTCACTTTCATATTAATGCTATTTTCCCCCGTATTTACATAAGGCTGGTCTTCACCCGTGTACTACAACGGGTGAATCTTTTATCTACGTGAAATACAGATAATGAGATAATATATATATGTCATGTCGCCTCAGACCAGTCAGTTGAGTCAGTGACTTGTCACGTGCAGCAATCAGCATGACTGAACCTGCACATTTATTACGTCGTGCATTGGTAGAAGATTCCTCACTGGTACTGTCACTGGGAAGGGAAATTTAGGGTGAGTGTCATCGAAACAAAACACCCAATTTAGGTATGTGCCAAAAAATTTCAAACCCCTTCAATAATAAAACAAAAGCCTAAGGCACCACTGGAAAGACCGCGACACGCCATTTAACATGACACCAAGATTATGGGAATAGGTGGAGTATTAAGAAAGTTATGGCCTTTTCCAACTCTGAAATTGGTCATTATTTTCTTACATAAAATTAAGGTATAAGCACTAGATTTCTGTGACCGAAATTGGTGACTCATTCTCTGACCAATAAGCCACCACATGTAGCTCCTCGATTGCATTCCGCCTCGCACCAATTATGAGTGCCTCGTCACAATAAGCGAGTTCAGCATCTCGGGCGCGCGGTGGTTGATGGGAAGTCATCGGTATAAACAAACCCACGTGCATGACTCAGCCTGGCGGTACGTGCAGTGCATAACGTATATTTTATTCAAAATTAATAGAAATGCAGAACCCTAACCATATAAATTTAATATAATCTAATCGTTGAATATGTTTTCTATATGTGTTCCAAGCGGTTTGTCTCTAGGTGGTGTGGTTTTGGAGATATTTCACTTTTTCTGTAAGAAGATTGCTCACGGCCATTGACAATGCACTGAGTTTGCGCTACGTGCAGTGCAAAACGGTTATTTTATTCAAAATTAGTAGAAATCCAGAAGCCTAACCATATCAATTTAATATCATCTTCTTGGTAAACATGTTTTCTGTATGTGTACCAAGCGATTTGTTTCTATGTGGTGTGGTTTTAGAGATATTTCACTTTTTCTGTAAGAAGATTGCTCACGGCCATTGAGTTTGCTGGAACGCGCAGTGCGAAACGTTAGTTTTATTCAAAATTAATAGAAATCCAGAACCCTAACCTTATCAATTTAATATAATCTTCTTGGTAAACATGTTTTCTAAATGTGCACCAAGCGATTTTTTTCTAGGTGGTGTGGTTTTAGAGATATTTCACTTTTTCTGTAAGAAGATTGCTCACGGCCATAGGTGCAGTGCAAAACGTGGCTTTGTTTATCCCTACAGCGACGACCGGAAGTCGGACCCGCACATGCGCGCGGACAATGCGGAACTCGCTTATTTCCCCAAACTCAACAGTATATCAGATTAATAATGGCTACACATTCCAGTTAACTTTTTTAAAATTCCAGATTGATATAAGAGGGTGAATTTGCAGGTTGAAATTGAGTGAAACTTTTGAAGTTATTATTGGATTGTAGCTCCTCTATTGCATTCTGCCTCGAGCCAATTCTAAGTGCCTAGTCACAATTTCCCCAAACTCAACAGTATATAAGATTAATAATGGCTACACATTCCAGATTGATATAAAAGGGTGAATTTGCAGGTTGAAATTGAGTGAAACTTTTGAAGTTATTATTGGAATAGCAAAATTTCACCAAATTGAAATAATGTTAAACTAAGCTGTAAAGGGATTCCCATACTACATAACAGACAAGAATAATCAAGATTGACCAATGCAAACCAATCATAGAGGTGTTTTGCTAGACCCCTCCAAAAAAAGGTGCGCTTGGCTGGATCAGTTTTGTTGTAAGAAAATATCCGCCGCTAGTCACCGTTTGCGCACATACCTACCCAATTGCTTCATTTGTAACTAGTTGCACTGCTTTCGTTAACTTAACAGTAGGTATGTGCCAAAAAAATTCAAACTCCTTCAAAACAAAATGCACCACTGGAAACAGCTTGAAAAGCACTTTAACATGACACCAAGATTATGGGAATATGGGGAGTATTAAGGAAGTTATGGCGTTTTCCAACTCTGAAATTCAAATTGGTCCTTATTTTCTTACATTAAATAGGTATGTGAGTCCAAAATTCAAAATCCTCCATTTCCAGTGTAACTGGGCTCATTTGAAAGAGGGTGAAGAGACAAGAGACAGGTTTTCAAGGTTATTATTGCCAGAAGTGATAGTGAGGATAAGCTCTCACTACCTATAAAGTACTTTCTCATGGCATGCGTATCAAATAGCCTCTGATAACCAAGTCCAACTCCCGGCCTTCACGAGGCGAAACTGTTTCTACTGACGGGAGAAGGGGCAAAGGCGGATCTCTGGCGCCTCAAAACCAGATGCTTCGGGCAGGTGGGGCTCGTCAATCTTGGCTGACTGCTCATCTAGGAGAAGGTAAACTCTGATTTAAAACCCCCGCTGCCGTGCGGCTAGTCCCATTTATGGGAAGACCAGAAGTTGGTAGTGCACACCAGCGGCCATACCGACTCAATTGTCGGCCTAAACTAAGTGCGGTGCACATCAACTTTGTTGGTGTGGTCAGGGGATGTCACCCCTTCAAGTGCATGAAGACTGGAGCAGCAGATGAGTTAGAAGATCAATAGCTTTGAAGGTGTAACAGCAAGATGATGTGGCTCATCAGGGCACACTCTGACAAAGATGAGTAAGTGGCCAGTCACCTTGGAAAGGAAGGGGAACCTACCAAGTATTTACCCATAGTAAAACCAACATTCTGTACTGAGTACAGAACACTAAGCCTGATGAGTCATATGTTGAAGATGATCCTGAAAATAATTTTACCTAGAAACAGATAGAACAAATCAGTAATGTACAAAGTGGGTTTATATCTGGAAGAGGTACACGTGGAGGGATTTTCAATATGAGAATGATATGTGAACGTTATTGTGAAATGAACCAGGATGTTTTATTGACTATGAGAATGCCTTCGACCGAGTCAATCATGAAATGTTAATCAAATGTTTACAAGATATTGGTGTCAATGGCAAAGACATTAAACTAATTGTGAAGTTATACTGGACACAACGTGCATTTATAAAAATGGAGCAGGGCCTATCGGATGAAGTTATGATTAAATGAGGAGCTCGACAGGGGTGTGTATTGTCACCTTGTCTATTTAACTTGTACACAGAAATGATTTTCAGACACATTGAAGATTGCAAGGGAGTGACAATAGGTGGCATGAACGTCAACAATCTTAGATATGCCGATGACAGTGTAATACTAGCAGACAGTGAGAAAAACCTACAAGATATAGTGAATAGAATCAATAAAGCTGGAATACTATTCAACATGAAGATGAATGCCAGGAAGACCAAAACAATGGTTATAAGTAAAAAGACAGATAAACCAAATGTCAATATAACCATAGATGGCACAAACATAGAACAAGTATCCGAATTCATATATCTCGGACAAAAGATTACAAATGATGGGAGATGTGAGGAAGAAATTAAAAGAAGGATAACAATAGCCCGAACAACATTCTCCAAAATGTATAGAGTGTTAACATCAAGTAAGATATTAATACAAACAAGGAAGCGTATTCTTCAGTGTTATGTGTGGTCTACTCTAATGTATGGGGCTGAGACATGGACAATCTCTAAGAAAATGTACAAACGTTTAGCAGCATTTGAGATGTGGACTTATCGAAGGATGATGAAAATATCATGGACAAAGATCACCAACAAAGAAGTTCTCAAAAAAATTAAAAATAAGGAAAGCTTGTTTGCCACTATACAGACAAAGAAACTTATTTATTTTGGCCTCATCATTTGCCAGAGTTCAATATACCGTACATTGTTGGAAGGTGAATGGCAGCAGAGGGAGAGGGAGACCAAGAACATCATGGTTTACAAATATTTGACAGTGGACAGGCTTGAATTATTCACAGTCTATCAGAACAGCACACCATCGGGACAAGTGGAGAACCATTGCATCCAACCCTCGACTAGAGGACGGAACTATTTATTTATTGATTGATTGATTGATTGATTGAAGAGACAAAGGGAAATGACACTTAGAAGTTAGATCATTGCAATCCATTGAGAAATAAAGAAGTTATGATTTTTTCATTATTTTTAATTAGCCAAAAGTATCTGAACGCCAGAAGAATTCTCTATCTAGATCGATCACAAACATTACCATTGAACAGCTAAAAATAATTATTAATAATGATCAAACATAATAATTATTAGGTTCACACCTTATTTTTTGTATTTCTTGAGTCACCATTTTGTTTTCCCATTTGCTAAAAAAAACTTTCCTCAAGCTCATTAATACATTTCTCTTGCAAATCTCCTCATGGTATCTCACAGATACATCAATAAATGCATATAGACTGGGAACTGTATGTTATAATTAGGGACCAAACCTGCTTTGGTGTGGAATTTTGGTGATGATTACATTTGTGTGCACTTTGCAGAATTTCTTGAGTCATCATTTTGTTTTTCCCATTTGGTATGATTTGCTAAAAGAACAATTCCGCGAGCTCGTTAATACATTTCTCGTGCTTATTTCCTCCTGGTATTTCATATATACAACAATAAATACATATATAGAATGGGAACTATACAGTTTAATTAGGGAACATACCTGCTTTGATGTCATATTTTGGTCATGATTACTGTACAAAATCTCAGTTGGGGGAAATTCTTCCCCTACCAGAAATAAACTGTCATTCAGAAAAAAATGAACACAAGGCAATAGATTGGGAAATCCTCTATGACTTCATGCTCATTACATATGCAAAAACATGAGATTTTCAAATTTTATGATCTGTTCTATGACTTTTTCAACAGTGGTTGACTTGAACAGCTTGTAAAACCATGAGGTATCACCTAATGCACTATAAACCGTCCAGATGTAAACAAGGTTGTGATTGGTCAATTCTGATCTCATCCTGTATGGCGATTCATTTGAATAGGATTTGTGAATGGGTTTTAAAGAGCGCCTCTGAATATAAGCATATAGAAACCAGGTCACAGAGTTCAACTGCAGTAGTGGGGACAACTATACCGCAGCGCCCCAAGTGGGATTTGATGTACCTACCTATAGGTATAGGCTATAAAAAGTACGCCTAAAGAGTATAACAGATCATTGTGCTAATGCCACTTAAATTGGTTATGTAGCGTGAACGGCAATCACAGCGGATTTCCAAGTGCTTATAATATAGGTATGTGTGCAGCGTGCTGTTTACAAGAGCCTCGTTTTTGCTATTGAAGATGAGTAAAATATTTTTTTTATAATATGATACAAATGACTCAAATTTGAGGATAGTCATTCATGAAACTACCATATTCATTTTCACATAACTTTTTTCTATCTATTGGCCAATTTTGATGAAGATTGAGTGATAATCAAATATATTTTGAGGATGCACAATAGGTGATGTCAACAAACTCTCACCACAGCCACTTATATTGTCCGTCATCAGATAAATAATCAAACAATTATGCAGTCATATTTTGAACTAATATTTCACTCACCTTCAGTAGTAATAATGATGACTTTGATGACCTGGTTTTAGCTTAATACTGAAAGCAGAAGACACTTTCTAATGCATTGTTCACAATATGAATAGTTTCATTTGAATGGCCAACTTTTGATTTAGGTCATCTAACTGTTTGTATAGCTCTTAAAACAGAAAGTAATTCACACAAAGAGGATTTCTGAGGGGTGAATTTTTGGCTAGTTGCCCAGCTGCCAAAACAAAAATGAGCCTCTGCACACGCGACAGTCGGGTAAACACTGCGATGCGCACATACCTACCAAAATCATAAATGGTTACTAATTTTGTAATTAATATCCATTCCATCCTTTACTAATATTGCAATTATATGAATTCTATTGTACCCACCATTTTATCAGTTATTACAATTTTAAGCTGTTGGTGATACATATCGCAGAGATGAAAGACCTCTGCGGTTTTGCGGATTTCTGAGTTTTCTTATATCCACTGATTAACATTAAACAAAATTCCAAAAGATGGGATGTATATGACAACAGTTGGGTGGTTCGAATCCTGTTCTTGACCTTAGATGTAGTTAGAACATAACATCTAAGCAACAAACTGTTAGATATGGGCGATAATCTAATCACAACAAGGCTAGTTGAGACCTGACTTCCGGTATTTTTTCCACGATTCCCTGACAATGCTAAACCTATGGGAGAATATCCGCATTTCCGCTCTTTTCCCCGGAGACCACTTTCAACCCTTTGTTCTGTTTATTGCAGCCCAAACAGATGCCTGATGTGTGGCAACATGACATGTTTGATGGGGCTGGTGTATCAAAGAGGCTCAGTGGTGGAGGAATCTCGCTTGGAGGTGGACAGGGAAAACTTCTTGTATCAAATCTTGACTTTGGCGTCAATGATTCTGATATATCTGTAAGTATATTTCCATTGTGCTTTATTTATTGAAATGCAAGATGCCTTGCAGAAAAAATTCAAATGCCAGATATCCCTACCAAACAAATGTGTGCTGTTCAGGGATGACAGATCTTCGCGGATTTCCGCGATTTTTCCTGTAGCTGTAAGTGTATACTAATAAGTTGCGCTCGTCCTGATATGACCTTAGATGTTGCCAGGATGTAAAACTCAACCAACCAACCGATACGCTGTTTCACGCTACAGCACCCTCAGCGTACACTAATATGTGGTGCAAACACCGCAGCACTAGCCGCGTATACTACTAATGCCTTCACGGCGCAGCACTATCAGCGTATACTACTAATACATGCTTCTAACGCAGCAGCACTAGCAGTGTATACCGATATATGATGCAAACACCGCAGCACTAGCAGCGTATACTACCAATATATATGAAACCCGACTTCCGGGAATTTTCAGCGATTCCCTGACAATGCTAAACCTATGGGAGAATATCCGCTAATGGGAGAATGTCAGCATTTCCACTTTTTTTTCCCAGAGACCACTTTCATCCCTGATAGATGGACTTGGTAGGCCTAGCAGAAGCAAAGTTATATTTCATGTATCGAGGAAAATAGGCTAATTTGGCTGTTTTCCAAGTCAGGTGCATTGAGCAATGTTTATCATGTATTCTTTCACAACGGAGGGGTTGGTGTCTAGATAAATAATGCATGTACCGTATAGGAATATATAATTGTCCTGTGCATACTTCAAACATTCCACAGCCCATTTAGTATTCAGCTAATTTAATGTTGGTTTGACGGTAGTTCATGTTGATATCTAATGGTGTTGCATCGGGTTAGTGTCATCACACTTCTCAAAACCTTCCTCCGCAAATAGTACTTTATAATTTTGATTGTTTTTGGGGTGTAGAGGGTATATGCAGGAGTTGTGATTAAGGGTCATTGTTTGTTGGCTTTGCTAAGCATTCTAGCGGGGATGAAAGATTTGTGCATTTTTTGGCAATCTGCGATTCGTGTTTATAATATAACATCTCTAGGTCATAAAACCCCAAGCTCCATATCATCATCATCGTCATGCTGTCGGTTGCGATGCGACAAAGACTGCTTTCATTACTTGACTGACGCTCTCCATTTAGCTCTCTGCTTTGAGAGTTGCATCCATGAGTCGGTCTTAATGTCTCTCAGCTTCAGGTTTCTCTTGATGATATCCTTGAACCGGAGACGAGGGCACCCTCTCTTTCTGTAGCCAGAAGACAGTTGAGAATAGAGGATCTCCTTTGGTAGCCTGTTTGATGACATCCTCATGAGGTGTCCAGTCCACCAGAGATTCTTTTTGATCAGAAGATCTTCCATAGAGGGCAGCCCCATCCGTTCGAGTACATTTCATGAAAGCTGCCTGCAAAAGTGTTGAAGTGCTGCTGGCTTTTGCAAGTTACCAGCGGCACTCTCTCGGGGAGCAAATAGAGGTTTCACACCGGCAAGAACATGTCAAGACAGGCGCAAAACTATTTGTCCCTGCAGTGGCTGGTCGGGAGATGTTGGGAGTTCCATACATCAACCGCCCTTAATGCTGCCACAGTGACATGGTTTTCTGTTTAGGGTTTGCTCCCTTAGCCTTCGGTTCTGTCAAGCACCTGTACCACAAGGCAGTCGTTTACAACTCTGCAAGGCAGGGGCGTCAAACTCCCTGAGGTATTGCTATCCCTGCAATACCTCCATATACTCACAGCTAATAAGTAATATCAAAGCAAATTTCCAGAAGCATTGCCTCACATGCTCTGTGACCATCAACCTTGACGCAGTGGTTGCCCTGTGTTTGGCCTCCCTTTTACAGAGACTTGCAGATCTGCATGAAACAGTCCTCACGCATTGTTGCATAGGAAAAACTTGACCAAACAGAGTGTCGTATCACCCACGCTATCTCTGTGAGTGCAGCCTTCCAGTGGTCAGCCCTGCTAAATGGGGAATGGCCTCATAAAATCACCATCAGATTGATAAACCTGTCTCTTTCTGCGAAGCGATTTGATGGTATATGGTGTGATTTTCTAGATATTTCAATTTTGTTGATGTACAAGTGATCTGGGCCACATGACCAGAATGAAGCATTCTGATTGTTTTTTCATGTGCTGTTGGCATTTACATATAGATAAAAGATTCACCTTGTACTTGCAGTACCGGTATGAAAACCAACCCATTAGAAAAACTGGCGAAGAATTATGACATACTAGGGAAATTAACTGGGTGAATAAATTCTTAATTTAAGAAGCAAAATATATTCTTTATATATGTCTTAACCAGACGGGATGGCCGAATGAGTTAGAGCGTCCGTCTCCCGTGCTGGTAGATCGTGGGGTCATGGGTTCGAGTCCCGGTCGAGTCAAACCAATGACTTTAAAATTGATACTTGTCGCTTCCTAGCCAGGCGCTCGGCATTATTAGGATAGGGCAAGGACTGGTGTGCTCAGTTTCAGGATAATGTGACTGAGTGGGATACCAGGTCATGGTGCCGGCGGCCTGGTTTCCCAGTGGGACAGCACTATAAAGTCGCCATGAGTGCGCACTGTCACAAGTCGGTACCCGTCCTGATATGACCTTAGATGTTGCTAGGACGTAAAACAACAACAAACAAACAAACAACAAACAAACATATTTACCCGCTACTTTTGAGTTGGAAAATATAATAAAGTTTAATAGACTTTAAAACGTGAAATCGTTGGCGTTCTATCACGTCTTTTTGCATTCTCTCCCATTTCACCAACTGTGGCGATATGGGTAGCCATTTGATACTGGAGCCAGAGTTTCTACTTCCTGTTCCATACTAAAGCAGTTTTCGCCAGCTTTTATATATGGTTTGTCTCCACCCCGGTACTGCAAGTACGGGGTGAATCTTTTTATCTAATTTAGATGGTGTAGGCCATGTGCTTTTGTTGATTTGTTGTTTTGTGCATTTTCTTAACTAAAAGTTGTCAGTCATTTATCACAGATGGTGCATATACATCTAGAAAATGTTTTCTATCTGACTTATCTTAGAAAAAGTGAACTCTCAGTTATCGTTGTGAATCACAGGGGTAAAGCCATAAATTGGCTTTCATCCAGTACACTCTCAGCAGTATCCTAGCTCCATTCCACTGATCCCTCGAGAGCATTCCAGTGTCCTTGTGACTTATTGCGCATAGCAAATTTTCCTCGACTAACCTGGCAGGTTTTAGTAGGTACTCCAAACAGAGTTTTTCTTTTCATGAAGTTAATTTGCAAATGGTACAGTTAGAAAGCTCTTATTATTTTGATTACAAATGTATATAATAATGGAAAATTGGTCTATTAGTCCCTGAGTTATGAATTTTTTAATATTTAATTTTTGCCCTTTTAGACACATTTTTCATGATTCTGCAAATGCTTAAATCCTGATGTTTGAGGCTTCCTGCTGAAGGCAAATTACATTTTAAATATTTCTAGTACACATTCTAATCTTTTTTTCAGACCTTACAGGTAAATATTTGTTGAGCAATTTGACATCAAACATGGCAAATTGTGTGATTTTCACTCACCGTCAAGATCAAATCTTTAGAAAATATATATCTCTGGTTCGATTTGAGATATTGACTTGATTTTTGTATCAAAATGATCAGAATGCAAATATCTATAATGTGATTCCATTGTCTTTAAGCTATATCCTCATTTAAGGAATCTAAAGAAATTGATTGCTCTAATTAGCATATCTATTCTATGGTTAAGTCCAAACTTCCAGGAGTGAGTGCTAAACGGTGGTTAACAATCTACACAGATTTGTAGAGAAAGAATTTTTCTATGTAATATTATATTTTTCACAAAATATGTTTGGTAAAATCATGTTCTACGATCATTCCAATGCTTTCAAACCTCAAATTTTCACATTTTCCACCCCTAAAGTCTGCCATAATGTCCATGAAACTAAAGCTATTGATCTCTACTTTACTGTGAAAATAGTTATTTTTAGCTCTGGTGCACTCACTCGTAGCATACAACGTTCAAAGAGGGTTAGTATGCTGAGAGCAAGTCTCCTATTTTTCCTGTGGCCAGTCAGCATCAGCAACCAGTCCTTTGTTTGGAGTACCTAGTGTTGGTGAGGGATATATTGACATTATTCTGTTCTCCTAAGGGTGGTCCACCTGATATGACCTTAGTTGTTGGAAGGAGGTAAAACTTCAACAACCAACCAGCCCATGGGTGGACACCTTCCTCACACGTAAATATGCGCGCGTGCAGACATGCGCAGCGCATTCTATTTATCAGTCTCCTCAGTTTCCATTCTACCGTATTCAGGGATGGCAGATCTCCGCGAATTCGCGGATCTCCACGATTTTTTTTTATTGACCAATTAACGTTCACAAAATGGCAATATATATAGCAGCATTTGTTTTGTCTCAATTATGTTCTTAAATCACCTTAGATGTTGCTATAATATTGTTTTTTAAACAAACCAAACAAACAGTTTGGCAGGGGTGATAATGGTCACAATATGGTCATTTTCCCGCGGTTCTCTGAGGGCTAATCCTATGTGGTAGGAAACGTGTGTGTGTTTTTACATAAATTAATGGCGGTGCCAGGATCTCGGCTGATCTCCGCAGGGTTTGTTTTGCCGGATATCACTTTCATCCCTGCATATTGCTATTTTGACTGGGGTGTTGAGAACATTTGTTCAGATTGTGGCCTACTGATGGGTGAGGAGATATAAATAATATACGCTTATGTATTAATTGTTATTTTATTAGCTGTCTTAAACTAGGCTTTAAATTGCATTATGTATTTAATATAAGATATAAATTGGTTCAACGTCAGTGAATCTCCAACTTTGTGGGACCAGACGGGATGGCCGAATGAGTTATGACTTAAACATTTATACTTGTCACTTCCTAGCCAGGTGCTCTGCATTATTAGGATAGGGCAAGGACTGGTTGGCTCAGTGTCAGGATAATGTGACTGAGTGGGGTATCAGGTCATGGTAAGTTGCAGCCAACGGATGGTGGGGTTACGGAATAAGTCAAATCAAGGTGCCAACAGATGGTGGGCCTGCAATTCCTTATGCTGTGCAGTGAGACCCCTGGATGTTGAGATGAACTACCCAGAGTGTCCGGTGGGGATAGGAATGTTGAGTTGCATTTTTACATAGTTCTAAGTGCATGTGACTATCAGTAATCGTAGCAGTTTAAAAAAAATTATCCCTGCAGAAGAGAGATTTCACACAGCGAAATAAACATGACTAATAAATTAATTTATTTTAAATTCTTTGGTATATAATATGCTGGTGAAATTTAACGCTCAATATTAGTATTCGGGCATTTATTGGAAAAGTATATCATCGGGTTAATGAGTTATAATTGTATACATTTTTAATTGGTAGTCGGCATTTTAAAAAAAAGTGAGTCATTGGTTCAGTTTCAAGTGCACTTCTATTTATTTTTCCAGCTTAAAATATGCATAATGAAAAATGTCCGTTTGAAGTGTCATCTTAAGACATGGCTTCCAGCTCCCCCCTTCCTCCTCCATGTGTTAAATACATGTTCACACATATTTGATTATTGGTATCATTAAGCATCACTTGACTGAGTCCCGGTATGGCTTTTATTGTGACCAGATGCTGGCCATTATTATTTTTCCCCAATTTAATGTCCGGTTTGTCATTTTGCAGGAATTGTTTGCTGAGTTTGGCCCGCTGCGGAAAGCTGCTGTCCATTATGACAGGTCTGGTCGGTCATTAGGAACAGCCGAAGTAATATTTGAGCGAAAATCTGATGCCGCCAAAGCAATGAAGCAATACAACAATGTGCCGTTGGACGGTGAGTGTAAATTGGCTTGTGTGTTTTGGTGGTGGTGGGGGCGGGCACCATTTATTTTACCAATTTACTAAGAATGACTTTTACCTGGAATTTAATTTTCCTTGGAGACGATTGTTATAATTGTGAGCTTTTTAACGTCATATATGTCTTTTGACAAATACTTGTCTCCATGTAAAAGTGATGGTTAAACGAAAATGGACAGAATACAAGTTGAACACTTCTTGCTGTGAATATGGCCTTTGCTGTACAACAACCATTACTTTTGGAATTGAATGTGTAGCCACATGAAGGGTCAAAAACAAGCATGGGTGAAACCAAAGATTTCCGCAATACAGTATAACCCCGTTAAACCAAACTTGAAGGGACCCAGAAAATTTGTTTGGATTAAACGATCATTGGTTTAACCAAGCTTTGGCTTCGACTTTGACTTCCCTTCCCCCCCCCCCCCCCTCCCCTGTATGCGTCTGAATAGCAAGGCCTCATCCACATTATACTCAGCATTCAGGAACTTCCACGTGTTGATATGTCCCCACGAAATCTTCTGTACGTGAGGCTTGGCAACTTGAGTCCCCTCAGTCTGTCTGGATAACTAAGGTCCTTCAGATGTGGCACTAGCTTAGTTAACATTCTCTGAACAGCTTCAATGGATTTAATATCCTTCTTCAACATTGTGTGCCATATAGTGACTCCATACTTGGCTCTTGTACAAAGTGATCAACATCTTTTCGTCCAAGTATTTGAATATTCTGCGAATCATTCCCACAATCTTATTAGCTTTGGATACGGTTTGTTGTATGTGCTGGGAGAAGCTTAGCCTATTGTCTACAAATACTCCTAAATATTTCTCTACCTCACTCTCCTCGAGATTTAGTGGCTGGCCAGTAGAATTATCATGCGTAACATATGTATAGTCTGGGTGGTGTCTCCCTATTCGCATGACCTGGCATTTATTCGGATGGAACTTCATCTGCCACTGCTTGGCCCATTTCTCCATTTCCAGCAGGTCCTTTTGCAGATCAGCACAGTCTTCCATGGAATTCACAGTTCTGTAGATCTTTGCGTCATCTGCAAATAATTTTATCCCACATGATACGATCTCTGCCAGGTCATTGATGAAAATGACGAACAGAATAGGACCCAGGACGCTCCCTTGAGGTATCCCACTGAGAACCTCTTTGAAGGAAGATTTACTGCCATTTACTACGACTTGCAGTTTCCTTCCAGTCAAAAGACTTTGGATCCATCTCGGAGTATTTCCTTCGATGCCATAGTTTTGTAACTTGCTAGCTAGCCTCTGGTGGGGAACAATATCAAATGCCTTAATGAAATCTAAGTATATAGTATCTAGTGATTTCCCCCTATCCAATGCTTCGGTCCATATTTCCAAAGTTTCTAGTAGCTCCGTAACTGTTGATTTCTTTGGTAGAAACCCATGCTGGTGGTCCGACATGAATTTGTTCTCTAGCATATGGCTGAGCTTGCATACTATAGATGTCAGAGGTACTGGCCTATAATTTGCTGAAGAATGCTGGTTTCCTTTTTTGAAAATTGGGATAACATTTGCTATTTTCGATTTGTTGGGTAGGCAACCAGATTCAAATGACTTATTGAAAATTTTCGCAAGTGGTTTTGGAAGCACCACACTCAATTCCTTCAGCACTTTTAGATGTACTCCATCAGGTCCAGGCGATTTGCCTGTTTTGAGTTTGTCCAGCTTTTTTTAAACAATGTCTGGTGCAAATAGCACCTCAGGGAAGTCCTTCATCAATTTGCATTTCTGTACCAGGGGTAATGTGTTAACATCCTCTCTAGTGAAAACTCCTGAGAAAAACTTATTTAATACCTCTGCCTTATCAATATCCTTTGAAGCTAGGCTCCCATCTGGTTGTTTCAGTTCCTCTATTCCACTCTTGGTTTTCATCCTAGAGTTTATATATATATGCCCAAAATGATTTTGGATTATCCTTGGCTTCTTGGGCACTGAGTTTCTCAAAGTTTCTTGTAGCCTTACGTGACTGCCATAATACCAGGTTTCTGAATTTGGCATATATTTTGTGTTCATCAGAGCTTCTTGTGGGTGAGTATTTCCTCCAAGCTCGTTGTTAGAGTATGACTTTGGTAGACACTTCTTTGTTCATCCACAGTGGCCTGGTTGTCGGTATGTGTTTCCTTCCACACTGCTTCTTCCAGCTTTTGTGATAACTCACCCCAGTATTCTTCATGTGACGTTCAACTCCCAGTAGCTATATCTAAGGTGTGGGCAAAAATAAGTCCAATAAGCCAAGTCAACCTAGAACGAGGCATACCCAATGTCATGGACCAAGCATTTTAGCATTTGTTTTAATGGTGTGGTCATAGCATTTTCCAGCTGATTTGTTTGTTTTCTTTGTCTCCAATTCCACTGACCTCATACGTACATTGAATACTAATTGTCATATGTACAAGTGTGGTTTTCTTTTCAAGTTACCTTGTCTTACAATATTTATGGGGCACATTTTAGCTCCCGATATCTTTTGATGGGGTGTGTTCTGTGAAATTCTTTTGTTCTATTTTGTTATTTTAAAATAATATTGTGGTCATCAATCAGTTATTTGCTTCTCAATTGCAGGTCGCGCCATGAACATCCAACTAGTCGGCGCCCCAACAGAGCAACCCCTCCAACGGTCATCCGGCTTTGGTGGGGCCTCCCGAGGAAACCGACCAAGTGGCGGGTGAGTACATCAGTCGCACGGGTTCTACTTAGGTAGTACTGTTTATGACTTAATATCTACCCATGTGGTCCACATTATCCCTCATCAATCAAAGTTTACGGGAAACACGTTTTGGGTTCCGTGAAACAGGTGATGGGAATCGAAATTTCGGTTCCATTTGGGGTTTTTTCAGCATGGTAACGCCACGTTACCGTGAATCGTAGAGGTTGCTCATCCTCCATCCCGATCACCTTATTTGTCCTACTGGACCCTTTTTCGTTCAATTCTGTGTGCACGTCTCCCCTGTTTTATTATGCGCTCGCCTATGTGTATACCTAGTAAATGCTTGAATCGGACCGGACAGGTTGCCCGCTGTGTAGAGCACTCTGGGGAATTGTGGGATCAATAAATCCCCTGCTCATTCAAACCAAGAATTTACAAAAATGAAATACGGCAAAGATTGGTCAGCTTCATGTGTCGCGTATTTTAGTGAGACAACACCATGAAAATCACCATGTTCACCTTAGATGTTGCTAGGATGCAAAAAAAACCAATAAATTGACGACCTGCGACTGCAGTAGTTCTGATGGCTTACCAGGGGAGTATTTGTTTGTGCGGTGTGGTTGACTGAGGTAACTTTGCTTGTGGTGCAGCTTCTCCCGTGGCGGTGGCGGTGGCGGCGACACTGGCTTCAGCCCACGCCGTGGAGGCGGCGGGGGGCGTGGCGGCGGATTCCGTGGAGGCCGAGGCGGGCGTGGGCGCGGAGGGCGTGGGCGCGGAGGACGGGAAAACAAAAAGACACCGACAGCGGAAGAGCTTGACGCTCAATTAGATGCTTATAATGCGAAGGTGGGTACTTTTTTTTATTTTTTATTTTATAGGAACTGACATTTCTGCTCATTCGGTTGCGAGATGTTCAAGTGTCACACAGCAGGTGTTGATTATAGGAGGCAAACCTTTGTTCGTAGCTTTTATTTTAAATTTTTACCATAAAGGCTGAAAGCAAAGTAAAACCAAAAACGTTTTGAAGATTTTAAAGTTAGTAGTAGGACATGCCTTTGTCAAGGAAGAGAATTTGCTTCGGGGGCACACACGCACACACTTTTACAGAACGCTGTGAGTATGTTATATATGCGGAGGGCGCCGGTTCAACGTACGGCTAACCTATGCCGACGTACCCATAACGTGTGCATAAAGTATGCCGTGTACGCCCAGCGTAGGATAACCGTATGAACCACACAATGGCACAGGTCGAAAAGTTTGAACATCCACAAACATTTTTTGGCGGCTCGACCTATGACGTCGTATGCAAAGCGTATTCGCCGTATGCCGACGTGTTGGTCGAAAAGCGCATATGCTAACGCCATAGGTCATAGTGTGACAGGGCCTTAAGTCTAGTTTAACTGTAATAATACTCTTGAAAATGCTTGAATTCCATTAAACTGTCCCCACTGATCTAAATTAGCCATTGTCCCCCACCCCCACCCCTGAAATTCAAATGAAAATAATCTTGAAATAGCCTTGAATTCCATATCTTCAAATGTGTACGGACCCTGGTGTTCTGATATGACCGTAGCTATTTCTAGGACACAAAATGCAAACAATCAATTGACTAACTCTTTGTTCCTTGTTCTTGTGTTGCAGATGGACACCGACTAGGGGGAGTGAGTGCGACGGTGGATTTTTAGTGAAATAGTGTGAAAGGGGCAGGCGGAGCCGGCCACCTTCTGGGCTCGGTGCGCATGTCAATCATGACAAGGCAGCTGCAGCGGACTGTGTGGCCAGATGTGCGCATGTCACGCGGTGTACAGTGTCCGGTTGTTAGATGTAAAGAGACAGTTTTCCCCGAGGGGGGATGGGTGCAAGTAATAAGGACCCCTGGACTAATACTTGTAATAGCTACTCCTCAATGTAACAAGCACACATATTGTCATCGACCGAGTGGCTCGGCCCATGTATGAAATCTCTGGAAGTTTTTACAGCAGTTTTATGCATGTATATATACACAGGCTATCAGATTTAAGGATGTATATCAAGTGTGAAATGTGGACATGCAATAGTGTTCATAAGATTTTAATCAGGGAGTATTCGTTAACATGATGATGGCATGTTTTCCATGCGTTACTCCTCTTGTCTGTCTTTGGTCTGATGTATAGTGTCAGATTTTGGCGTGTACATCTTTGAGTCAGTTGTTCTGGTATTTAATGGTATGGTTTTATGTGTTAGTTGTCAAGGGAATCTATCTGTACAGTTTTTTGCCGCCAATATTTGATGTCCCGATGGAAATAAACCTTTAACAAAAAAAGGAGAAAGTAAAAGTGATGTTAAAACACAAACATGCAGTGACTGTCCAGTGTGTTAGAGTTCGACTCCCTTACTTTTAGTCCGTGAATGTGGTGTGTGAATGGATGTGGCAAACAGAACAAATGTATGAGCGTATTTTCAGATTTATTTAAGAAATAATACATCGGTAGACTGACAGCTCATTCGCGATAATAATTATGTTGATACCGAACTTTAACAAAAAAAATAATAAACTACTATTTTGTACACCTGTTATTGCATATTTCTGTTGGTTGTCTTGCTCTGATAACTCATTATAAAATTGTAATCCTACCTCGAGTAGTATATTCACTGCCCCTCCTGAGATTACCAGTAAACAACTTTACGCTGCCAGGGTTCCTCATTTCGCGGATTGGATAACATATAACTGAACATGGGATGTATGCATGAGTAGGACTGTTGGACGATTAATTTAGTCACTTCTGTATTAATCTATTTAAAAAATAAATTAGTGGCAGTGTTTGAGAGCATTCTAACGTTTTCAACGGTCCAAAGTTGATTATATACAAGTAATTTGTTATTTAACTAATTAAATTTTACCTTTGAAACCAACAGGGCCTTTTTCTGCAATATGGCGGAATCATTAGTCACTATTAGTACATAGCGATTATGCCAATTTCTTCTTTATTTATTTTTTCTTCTCTCCAAACAGGAATTTGTCTGAATGACCCATCGATTTTTTTTTTGTTTGGATTTTCTACATATTTGCAAATAGGGTATTAAAATTCCTGGGTACGCAAGGCGGGCATTCTTGGGCGATAATAGAGTGAAAAGATGTGTATTTGTGTGTGGGAAGGGCGAGGTGAAGCATATAGTGGGTGTGTGTTGAGGATTTAGGGGGGGGGGTGAGAGTGTTTGGCGTCTCCGGTGTTTGAGGGTACCTAACATAGATCAGTGGCATGAGTTGCGTCGCAGCGCCACCTATCGACTACCATGGATTTGTCTAACCCCATTGAGAGCAGCGAAATTGTATTCAGCTGAGACACTCTCTTGCGTATAATGTGCCATTTGTACTTGATGCCAGAACAAACGTATGCATCTAATACACTTACAGTTGCGTAATCTGGTTTCTGCCTTTTTCTTTCAAATTTTATGTTGATCATTATAATCTACTTTCCTCTACATTGAAGTAACATTTGTTGGAAATTGCTAAATTAATTTTGGTGTGGACAGCGAAATGCTAAAAAGACTGTCTTGTTAGCACATGAGCTCCAAATTGCCATAAACATTTCACGAGTGTATCAGTATCTAAGTGTAGGATCAGATCGTGTAGGATATGTACAATCAAATCGTCTTCCTCGGGTTAGAAAATTGCTTTCGTCAGATTATGCAACTTTATAACAAACAGGATGCTGAATTAAATACACGTAATATCAAAAGGAATGCTGAAATAACTGTCTATAGCTATCTTGTAAATATTCATTTCAATGTCTTTGCTGTTCAGGTGGCAGTGACCGGAACACAATTTGGTTCATTATGATCGAATCATTAAATGACGAGGCATCAGTTGGCAAACTTTCCCCTTTTGCCATTCACAAGGGCATTATGGGAATCGCTGGCACAGTTAAAGACGTGAAGAAGCTACAAACTGAACATATTCTGGTGGACTGTGCTAAAGGCCCAGTCACACGAGGCCTGCGTTCGCTTACGATCGATCCGCGAGGATTTTGCAATTAAATTACGACCACCTTACGACTGATCGCCTACCATTTCGTCTTTTTTGGTCGCAAGGAGATTGTCGCTGCAGCACCAACATCCTCCTTACGACCTCTGGCGTCTCCAGCGATCTTTGCTGACCGATCGCCGACTGATCTGCGACCATAGTAGCAGTACTCAAGCATCACACCAGGCATTTTGCAGTTAAATTACGACAACCTTACAACGACTCGCCGACTGACGCGATGTGGCGCGTGTAAGATAGTTTGTAACAAATTGTTTCAATTTAGTCGCAAGGAACTCGCAAGCTTTTGGTCGGCAAGTGATCGCAGGCGAACGTAGCCCATCGTGTGACTGGGGCATTAGAAAGCGCATGCCGACAATCTGCTACGTGCAAGCAAGCTAGCAGGCGTCGGCATCAAAGCCTCTCCTCATCGAACTCTCAACTCTAGCAAAGATGCAAAAACGAAACCATCTGTTTTAAGTGTGCTCAGAAAGGTCATGACAACACCAGTTGTCAAAACCAGGCAAAATGTTCCAATTGCCTGGGTGACCATATGGCCATATCTAAAGACTGTCCTGTCTGGAAAAAAGAAAAGCTCATTCAGCAGATCAAAACTGAAAAGCGGCTAAGCTACCCAGAAGCTCGAAGCCTGGCTGAGGCGAATACTCTTTCGCCAACCACCAAGAGCTATGCTGTGGCAGCCAAAGTCTCCAACAGCACAATTGAATGCCAGACTGAACTGACGTGGTTGACTGGGGGGAAGCCCACTACATTCACCCCAGTCCCTAATCCGACTCCGGTTTTGACCCCAAAAATTAATATTAATAATAGTATTGCGGTGCAGACGCTGGCCCAGCTGGTGATGCCCAAAAAGAAGAAGATTAATTTGTCTGACCGAGTTCCGAAGGGATCTTTGACCCCTACGGACAAAACGTCCAGGGGGTCATCGATCTCCAAAAATCTAACATTAAATCGATATCAGGCGCTGGCTGATATTGAGATGCCGGAGACTGTGGAAACCCACAGTCAAAGTCTCTCCCCGCAAACCAAAGGCGAGGGGGAGAACACCTCTCACTGCTCCAAAATGACAGTGACAGGTGGATCTCTTATTCAATGGAACTGCCGAGGTTTTAGGAGCAACATCGAAGAGCTGTCTCTTCTTTGTTGCAACCTCAATCCACTTGCTATTTGCCTAAATGAAACTTATATAAAAGCTTCTAAGAGTTGTAGTCTTAAAGGCTACATCATTTATAACCAGCACGTACCAGGTGGAGACCGAGCCGATGGCGGCTCCTCCATCTTGGTCAGACGTGATGTGGTATGTACGTGGCGTTAGACACGACACTGCAGGCTGTAGCTGTTCGTCTGATGCTGCATAAGACTGTAACTCTTTGTTCCATTTACATTCCTCACTCACAGGCACTAGGAGTACCTCAAGGCAGCATACTGGCCGTGACCCTTTTTGGGGTCAAGGTCAATGTGATTGCTGCTGGTGTAAAGCGAGGGGTCTCCTGTAGTCTTTTCGTAGACGACTTTGTTTTATATTACAGCGGCGCTAACATGAATGTCATAGAGAGACGGCTACAACTAAGCATAGTCTGAACGGATTAAAAATTTTCCAAGACCAAAACAGTCTGCATGCTTCTGCCTGCTGCGTAGAATGCATGCGGAACCGGAGCTGACCCCCATTAAAGTCGTTGAGGAAACCAAATTTTTGGGCCTCATTTTCGATGCAAAACTGTCTTTCATGCCACATATAAAGTACCTGAAAACAAGGTGCCTGAAAGCGTTGGATATTCTGAGAGTGCTGTCCAGCTCAGAGTGGGGAGCGGACAGAGATGTTCTACTCTTCGTGTACCGAACCTTGGTTCGGTCACGAGTGGATTACAGCAGCATAGTATACGGTTCCGCAAGGAAATCGTATATTGGGCTGCTAGACACCACCAGGGGCTGCGCCGTAGACGTGGATTTGAACATGTTGGAGGATGCCAAAGTCCCAGAACATCCCCCGTGGTCGTTGAGGAAGCCATCGGTTATCCTCCGACTCACGGAACTGAGGAAGTCTGGGACACATCCACTCGAATACCAAGGACTGCATGCAGAGATTCAAGGCAGTTTGCAGACCATCTCTCCATATACACTGATGGTTCGAAAGTCCAAAGCCGGGTAGCTGCTGCGACAGTCTGCCAATGCAAAAAATTTGGCGTACGCTTGCCCAATCAGAGCTCGATTTTCACGGCGGAAGCCCAAGCACTCCTTCTCGCGTTGGAATGTATCGAGGTATCCAACCACACTAACTATGTTATATACAGTGATTCGTTCTGCCTCCTGGTTGTTGCTGGACTGAAAACGAATCACCCTATTCTAGCAGCGGTCATTTATAAAATGAACCAACTGGCAACGGATGGGTATGACATCCACCTGTGCTGGGTGCCTGGCCATGCCGGCATACAAGGAAACGAACGAGCTGATCGGGCTGCGAAGAAGGCCCTGAACTGTGATCTTGAACCGTGTCTGATCCCTCACTCTGATCTGAAACCACTAATAGCCATCCACATAAAATCCAAATGGCAACATGAGTGGGATGAAAACATTAATAAACTTAAAGAAATTGAACCATCTGTGGGAAACCCACCAGACTTATGCGCGAGGTCGGCGGGACCAAGTGGTCCTTAGCCACTGCTGTATTGGCCACTCGTGGCTTACACATGCTTTTCTGCTCAAGGGGGAACCACCCCCTGAATGTATTGGGTGTCAGTCCCCGCTGACACTCAAACACATTTTACTAAGTTGTGTTACATTATTTGGCCCTGCGCCAACAATTCTACACTGCAGACAGTATGCATGACCTTTTTACTAAAGTAAAACAAGAAGACATTTTGGCCTTTTTGAGGGCAGCTGGTCTGTACTGCCTCATATAGTTCATTAAAACGAATTTGATCAATTAATTCTTTCATTTAAGAGACCAGACGGGATGGCCGAATGAGTTGGAGCGTCCATCTCCCGTGCTGGTAGATCGTGGGTTCGAACCTTGGTCGAGTCAAACCAATGAGTTGAAAATTGGTGCTTGTTGCTTCCTAGCCAAGTGCTAGGCATTATTAGGACAGGGCAAAGGCTGGTGTGCTCAGTGTCAGGATAATGTGATTGGCCGGCGGCCTGGTTTCCCAGTGGGACAGCACTATAAAGTCGCCATGAGTGTGCACTGTCGCAAGTCGGTACCCATCCTGATATGACCTTAGATGTTGCTAGGACGTAAAACAACAACAAACTAAATATATATATTGAATATTCATGAAAGGAATACGTGCTATAATAAAGTGATCAGATTGTATCTATCACAGATATGAAACTGTATGCAATTGTGAAGCACTTTATTTAACCTGGTCCTGTAACTGGAACTTCAGAAAGACCCTGGTAGTAGTATAATAACTACCAGCATATTCTATTTTTATAATATTATTTAAATATAAAGTAGGCTATGCTCTAGACACAAACACAAACATGAATATGGGTTGAACAGTTTAATACTAGTCTCATGGCTAGGCAACTGCCCAGCCGGTCATAAAGTTTGAAAAGCAGGTGCGCACTGGCCAAAACAGAGAGGCACAGCCACGAGCACAAAGTGGCGCTGCAGTAGCAAGCAGTCATGGGACCCACTTAGGCCAAGCCAACTTACTTTTCGTTGGCGCACAAGGTTAGGCCAAACCAACACAATTCCGCACACGCGGTTGGCTACTGCGCAGTAGATAATATAAACAATAACGGAGGATAGGCCGCTCCGCCCTTTATATATCGATAAATACTTATCCTATCCATAAAGTAGGCTATGCTCTAGACACAAACATGAATATGGGTTGAACAGTTTAATACTAGTCTCATGGCTAGGCAACTGCCCAAAGGAAACGCCCACGGTTCGCCCCAACCCACTAGTCATGGGTCACCGATAGGATTGCGGCCACACGCATATCATCCACAATTCGGCTGGAAAGGGGAGTCTTAATGTAGTCATACACTGTCTCCGAGACCCAGTCCCCCCTAGCCCGAATCTCTTCAATTGTTGCACCAGACATGTGCAGAAACGTGCAGCCCCCCCTACGTAGCGAATGGGAGCTCAGATGGGTGGTATCCAACCCAGCCCTACAGGCAAAAAGCTTCAACATTGCCTGATAAGTTGCATAATCTAGAGGAGCCCAACGGTCTCCTCCTACTGGTATCAGAAAAGCTGCAGAGGACAACGAAGCCGGCACTTGCTCAAAATGTACCTCTGCCCAGTGCACCGCACATAAAGCTATATCCGGGCACCTAGCAATAGGAATTTCCAATCTACGCTCACTAAATTTTATGGTCTTGGAGTGACGCAAGGTTAAGACCGTCCCCCACTTGTGGAAATGGAAATCCTCGCTTCGGAGAGCCGAATCTGACTCCGTTACCTGACATTTTCTCAACAAACCCCTAAATGAAGACAATATTGCCGCCCGCCATGCTACATGGCCCCGCCCAGCTGTCAAAAAAGAGAAAATCGAACGTAACATTTGAGGAAGCATAGGAATAGCTCTCACCGGAGTATCACCCTTTACCCTCCGAATACCCCTCAGCGTCGATGCTAACGTAAAATTAGCATAGTCTATCACCGGCTCAGAGTGCAAACGAAGAAAATAATTCAATCCGCTCAAATAATTTCGAATCGAAGAGTACTTCAGGGACCTGGCTAGCCAGGTTGCATAAATCACCACCTGCTCATTTGAGCAAGGAATGGGTGAACGCGATGGATGGAAACCCTCTACAAATTCCAAATATTTGTTTATCTGAGACGAACGGGTCAGCATAGAGTTCTCCGAATAGTTCCGCAATTGAAACGCCTTCTGCTCATTCTGCAGCTTGGCCCATCCTGGAAAAAAAAATCAAAAAGGAGCGGAAAAAATATTGGCACAACAAAAAGAGTCATTCATGATCAAATTCGACAGCCGTTCATGGCTGCCCTTTTCCCTCAACCTACTCAAAGCATCACAATATTTATTCAAGTTACTCTTAATATATATTGATTGAATAGAATAATATTCTCGACTGACGACCAAAATAAGCGCTTAATGTAATACATAATCTGGCTGCTCCTAGAACGCCCGGTATTAAGCGCTGTACTTACTACAGTATTGTCAGTTATAAATAACAAATTCTTATCCCGCCAATCTAGCTACCAACGTATCATCGCGGCATAAATCGCGTACAGCTCCTGAACATTAATGTGGTCCTCACTAATCCCTTTCTCCGTGGCCACCATATGATGTCCCGCATAATCTTGCAACCTTACGGTATCCGCCTGATGGAAAGACCCAACCAACCAATCAGCTCCATATAATGCCCCGTATCCCCACTTGGAGGCATCGCTGTAGACCGACTCTATCGGAGCGAAATTCTGCAATATCCTAGCTTTGCCATTGAAGCTCCTAGCATATTCGAGCCACCAATGAAGGTCCTCCCTAATGCTTCTGTTAAGGCGAATTTTATAGTGTGATTTCTTGAGGCGAGCTAGCAAGACATAAATTCCCCGGGAAAAAGTCCTCCCGCCCTTGATCACCTTCGAACAATGAGCAAGAAGACCCCCTACTCGCTGCAATTCTTTCTTACTAGCCTTTTTCCTGCCCTGCAACCTAAACAAAATATCGATTGTCTTGTCCAACTTATCCTGCGGCAGAGTCAGCTCTAACTCAACACTATCAATAAATATACCTAGAAACCTAACTCTAGTTCCAGCTGCCGTCACCTTCTTATAGTTAATGAAGAATCCTTTTCTGCGCAAAATCGAAATCACCTTCCACTGATTGCGCATAGCCTCAGCCTTTGAATGAGCTATCACGCAAAAATCGTCCAAATAATTGACGAGTGACTCCACGCCCTCCCTAGCGGCACACCTAACAACAAAATCTGAAATGCGCGAAAGTATGTACGGAATAGACGAAAGCCCCATGCACAAACGATTATCACAATAATAACTATCTCCATGACTGACCAGTGATGGACCCAACAAGCCCTGCCTAATCCTATCCGATGGATGTATAGATACAGCACGGTACGCATCCTTGATGTCAATTGTGCATAAATAATCACCCTGTTGCAGGACGCGGACAACATCATCGACTGAATTATAAGAAAATTTCTTAGCAACTGCATCCATGACATTGTTTACAGAATAATCTGGCCTGCTGCAATCCACAACCACTCTTCCACCCCCATCAGACTTCGGCACTACAAAGACTCCATGAGTACAACATGGGATATCAGAGACTTCAGAGATCATATTTGCATCTAACTCCTCCTGAAATTTTTTAGTAATTAATTGCTTGTGCTCAACTGAACACTTACTTCTTCTAGTTAAGTCATATCTCAAATCACAATTGCTATTAATAACTTTGAAACCAAAAATGACCCCTGTTAACATAAACCACCAATCAGGGTCCAACTCTCCTCGATAGAAACATTCAATGAAAATTCTGCAAGGACGAAGCTGCGACGGTACCCCTGCAATAAAATGTGTACAAGTGCAAGTACCCCTATAACAATCCATAGTAACAGGCAAACAAACAGAACTTAAATCTTCATGCACAACAGTAACAAGCAGGGAACCACCACAATTTTCAACAACAAAATCAGTTTCCCTTCCCAAACCAGAAGGAAAAGTCCAAAACAAACAATCAATAATAGTTGGTTGAAAAGTCAAAGGAATGTCAGTCCTTCCTCTGCCTTCCGGAATGCTTGGAATGTTCTGGGAGACCGGCAGGTCACATGGAAGGTCACATGTCACAACCACCCCATGACCCCCCTCCCACCATCCGCACAGTCTATCACCACCCGGTTCACCGGAATGTCAGGAATGTTCTGAGACACAGAGGGGTTGCATGTAACACTCCCCCCATGTACACGCACCCCCCCCCCCCAGGCCCCCCCCTGCACCCCACAGACGGCACACCGCCGGCCACATGATGGCAAGCAACACTTAAAGAGGTTTCAGCACAATTAGAATTCAAATGATGTACATTTCTAGTGAGGCCAAAAGAATCACATGAGGCCAAATGACGCACATGCCGATTGCTTGCTATAGACAAAATCGGCCCTTTGCTCCTTCATTCTTTACACTTATATTTTGTATGGCTCTTCGAACCACACTTGGAACATTTATGCTCATATATGCATTCCTCCTCTATCCTCGAGCAACCGTCATCCCCATTCCACTGATAACAGCAGCGAGATGGTCTTTGACTACCTCCCGCCGTTTTCCTTCCAAAACTACTTCCCGCACCGGCTTTTCGCACTTTTGCGTTCTGCGCGCCATAATGAACAGCACTTTCACCAGAATTTATTTTCGCAAAAGCCGCCATGCCAATCCTCTCTGCCGACTTCCGCACAGCCAAAGCATAGTCCACATGCGCGGAATCCCTAAAATAGTCATCCCTTGCACGCACCGCAATAAATACCATGTGCTCCAATATTGCCCTATAATCTGCCACATTTAACTCAGCAATGTCTAGCGCCCATGCACCAGTGGCCGCTAACACCTCATATCCATTTAACTTTCGCACTTCCTTTCCCGCCACAGTGTAACGTTTCAGCGCCCACTTACTGCGGCGTCTCCTGCTGGAGCTACTGTCACTCCTGCTGCGTGTTCGTCGTCGTCCCCCTTGCTCACGAGTACGCACCCGCGAGCGGCCATAGCTGGAAAACGCATTTACAGCGTCTCCCGGCACCTGTGGCGACACCTCCGCATTCCACGCAGACGACGTCGTCCACGCGGTCTATCGTCCGCTCTTCCGTCCGCTGCAGCCGTCGTCCAAGTTGTCCGTCACGCACCGTCTGGAGCTCCCTCATGCGCTCCTCGAGCGCCCCCAGCCACACCTCTGCTTCTAACCTGGCTATTTCGTCCTCCACTCTCTTCTCTCGGTCGTCCACCGACATTGACGCCAATGAAGCGTCCATGTCTTCCAGCTCTCCGTCGTCCGCCTCCTTTTTTTTCCCCGCCATAGTCGAACGCCGTGTCGTCGGTCTTTTTTGCTGCTCCGCAACACACGCTGCTTTGTCGTCCTTTTTATGCGACTCTCCACAGTCACGACAGAATACCATGTCGTCTCCAAGCACGACGAACACGGCAAGACGAACCGACAGCAGAAACAACTTTCCTTGACAGCAGAAAAGTGTTGACCACCGGTAGACGACCGGAGTCAACCGGTAGGCAACAACCAAGCGAGCAGGAGATGTGGACAGTTTGAAAAGCAGGTGCGCACTGGCCCAAACAGAGAGGCACAGCCACAAGCACAAAGTGGCGCTGCAGTAGCAAGCAGTCATGGGACCCACTTAGGCCAAGCCAACTTACTTTTTTCGTTGGCGCACAAGGTTAGGCCAAACCAACACAATTCCGCACACACGCGGTTGGCTACTGCGCAGTAGATAATATAAACAATAACGGAGGATAGGCCGCTCCGCCCTTTATATATCGATAAATACTTATCCTATCTATAAACTTTTGTGATAGTTTTCACTTTGAAGTGATTTCATGTCTTAATTTACCTTTGAAACAAAAGCTGTATTCACACGGGCAAAATGTAAAGCGATCTAGACAAGGCGAATCATATGAAGCGATTTAGATGCGTGTTCACACGGGCAGTACTTGGGCCGGTAATCGATATCTGCGCATGAGCAAGTCCAGACTAACCAGAGCCATTTTGGGTTCGTCGACGCCGGCACGAGAGAGTGTGGGTTCGACCTAGATATGTATTGACTGAATCGTATTGGTTTGGAACGGTCAAAACTTCTGCTGGGCAGTGAAACCCTAAAAATAAATGAGCGCAGCTAGTGGTTTCATAGACTAAATTATACAATATGCGCTTTTGATCGACCAGAAAGTCAACAAACCAAGGTCTCGACTGCGCATGCGTGTGACGTCATAAATCGCTTCATATGCGCTCACACGGGCAAGATAAAACGTTTCAACATAGATCGGTTCCTGTAGACCACCTCGCGAAGCGTTTTACAATAAACGATTTATATGAATCGATTCAGCCCTAAAACGCCTCAGCCGTGCGTTCACATGGCAAATCTGAGGCGAACTAGGCAAGTGGTTTTGCGTGAGGCATTTTAACTTGCCCGTGTGAATACAGCTTAAGAAACAACACCCCCTCCCCGACACATTTCTGAAAGGATTAAAACTGTTCTTATATTAAGTTGAAGTAAGTTAAAGTGACTCAGAAAATATACAACTATAGGCCCTACATGGTTTTGATAATACATCAATAAGAAATAAATTGGGTTCTGATTTATATGCGGACTTTTCATTGTAAGTAAATGGCAAAGTGCAGTCAATCATTTGCCATTTCAATTTTAGTACGTCATTTATTGAAAATGACTTGGATGAATAACCTAGCTACTGGCTACCATTTTGGTGGAATCCAAACGTGCCAACCATATGCTGTATTCGATTAAACAACTCGGGTCACCCAAACCACGGTCGGGGTAGAACAAAATGTTGGCTTAATCCAAAATGTTTCTTTTTTTTTTATTGACCGATATAACTTCAGAAAAATCTGATTTAAAGTATTTTATGATTGCATAGTTTATTTATATTCCCATTTCATTAATCTCGGATAAAATGTAGGACTTGTGGCGGTTTCAGCGTGTTCCCGTGCTCACCCGTGTCCCGTTGCTTCTGCGCATGCGTGGATTTTGCATCAACTCGGATCACCCGAGACACTTATTGGCGCATGCGCACATCCTACAAACTCGGATCGAATAATCGAATATGCTTCTCCGCGCTCGGGTGGACATTTTTTTTTTTTTTTTTAATAACCGATAAAAAATACAGCAAAATAGGATTTAAAGTATTTTATGATGGCCTAGTTTACCTATATTTCCATTTAATTAATCTAAGTTATTCTTTTTTTGTCGTGTTCTATTTGAAATTCTGACGACTGGGATGACCCGAGTCGCCCGGGTAGTGTTAATCGATTACGGCCATGTTTATTAGATTCTGACGCATGCGCAGAAGCGAGGTACACGTCTGAGCACGGGAACACGCTGAAACCGCCACACCGGTGTCGCAGTTTGAGCGCCGTTCTGTTGCTTCTGCGCATGCGCAGATAGAGACAACATTAAAACCACCCTATCACAGTAATTTGTGATGTGTGGTTCTTTGAAAGCAAATTTCTCTTGTTTCTATTAAATAGTTCAGATCTTTCTCTACAATTTCACATTCAGCTTTTTTTTTATCAGCCAATTGGAAGTTCTTGAATTTATTTTGCGAAAATACTTTTTGAGGCCATGATCTGGTTAGGCTAACACTGGCACTGACACTCAGAATATCCCAACTTTCACTATTATCTCTGTTTTAATACTTTCAGAGTAAATTGCTCTTAGGTTACATTAAATACTTCAGATCTTCCTCTTCAATTGCGGATTAAGATATTTTTAATCAATGCAATGAAGGCTTTTAAATCTATTTTACAAAAAAACTGCGACACCGGTAGCTGTTATCCTACAAATGTGAGGGCATTGCTCCTGACACCCCCAGCCAAGACGTGGGGCACTGTGGTCGGGGCGTTTTGCACACGGTCCTTGTATTTATAGGCTCCACTCACGGTGTTCTATTTGAAATCGTGATGATTCGGATGACCCGAGTGGTCTGGACTGTCATAATCGAATAAGGCCACAGTGAGTGCAGACCTCAGGACAAGTACTGTTGGATAAATTCGATTTCAACAGTAGTACTCGTTAGTGAAGCTGACTTCGATAAATAACCTAGCTACTGGCTAACATTTTGGTGGAATCCAAAGATGGCAAGCATACTTGTTGTAAACAAGTACCGTTGGATATACTCAATTCCAAAAGTAGTACCAGTAAAATAAAGTTAAAAGCCCTGTTTACACGGGCGATTTAAAACGCCTCATATAAAACGACTTGCCTAGATCGACTCACATTTGCCGTGTAAACGCGACTGAGGCGTTTTAGGGCTGAATCGATTCATATAAATTGGTACATGTATACCACCTCGCGAGGTAGTATAGATGAAGCGATTCAGCTGGTTCCCGGGCAGCGATAGTATAAAATAGTAGTGCTTGCTGGCAACATGCTCAGCTGTAACTAATCGTTGGTGCCCGGCAGTGTTAGAGCCCGATTATATGCGATCATATTTAACAGAATTACATACTCAAATAATGAAATTTAATTAAATTAACCTTAAATTCCAAGCTATATTAACGTAGCAGCTATATCGGCGTCGAATCGACTTGTGTAAACTAAACAAATAGCAGTGCTTGCCGGCTACAGGCGCAACACAGGCTGCTGGTTCCCGGTCGCCAACACACTTTCAAACTCGCTCGTGTAAACGCGCCACTACATCGCTTCATATAAATCGATTTGCCTAAATCGCTTCACAATTTCCCGTGTAAACACGGCTTAAGCCTGCAGTTAGCAATGGCCTATGCTCAGGGCTGAAAGATTTCCGCGATTCTGACTTTTTTCTAGGTCAGACTCCTAATCTGAGGGTCAGCGGTTCCATTCCCCGTGCCCCCAGCTCTGCCTATTTGGATTTCCACCGCTGTGTATAACTTACAGCGTCATCAAAGGCCGGTTGCTCTCATACCATGTCCATGTGGTGTGGGAGGTTAAAAATCCCTTGGGTCGGTAAAAGTGTAGGCTCGGGCTTTCTATCGACCAGCAGTGGAATGAGGAAGACCAGTCGCCTATGACTGAAATTTCCCCTGCTTAAACAACTAATCGACCAAAAAAAAGGATGTACCTATATTATTTAGATTTCTCGCTGTTGAGTCAAACTTATTACTGATTGGTAGATGTATGATTGGTAATGAATACAATGAGTAGTATGTATCGTATGATGCGACATCTGCATTCGATCTTGAGGATAACCTGGAAGGACAAAGTGACAAACAAGGAAATACGTGATCAGACAGGGCTGTCCTCTTTGGAAGATCCTCTGATCAGAAAGAACCTCCGGTGGACTGGACACGTGATGAGGATGCCAACAGACATGCTACCAAAGCAGATCCTCTATTCTCAATTGACTTCTGGTCAGAGAAAGAGAGAACACCCTCGTCTCCAGTTCAAGGATACTATCAAGATAAACCTGAAGCTGAGAGACATTAAGACTGACTCATGGACATCACTTTCACAGCAGAGAGCTAAATGGAGAGTGGTGGTTAAGTAATGCAAGCAATCTTTGTTGCATTGCGACTGACAGCATGGTGATGGTGATGATGATGATGTGTATCGTGATAAGTGCAGTGGTAACTGTTATGTGCATGTCTACAGAGAAAGCCTTACCTACATCCTAGGCATACTGTGTCTTATTGCTACTTGACTTGAAGCAGATAGAGCTCCCTTTCACTGTAGGCCCCACTATAGCAAATAGCCTACAGCCTGAACTAAAGAACTAAATATACACACTAAAAACAACTGATAAATTATTTGTAAGCCTAATATTTCAAATTATTCAAAGGTCAGTTAGCTTAACCAATTTACCGAGCATGACAGCAATCTATAGTGAATGTTTGCTCTCACGTCGTTACCTAGGAAAACGACATTCTCACTAAATGGAAATGAACGGTTCTCACCAGGACACCCCGTCCTGATATGACCTTAGATGTTGCCAGGATGTAAGCCTCCAACAACCAACCAGTACATGATCTCTGTGATACATGCGTAATAGACGTATAGGCATGTGGCTAATATATGTTAATGAGATGCAACGGTTTGGACAAAGGATTATGCAAATGAGATGATGTCATGGAAAGTTTAGCCGGCGGGTTCAGCGAACCCTGGGCCGTGAATAAACCATTCAGTATCCAGAAGTCAAAGTGTTCAGACGTTGTACTTTCACATGGTGTCAGATGAGGAAGGATGCTGCCCGCTAATACACTGCCGAGTTTGCGGCCGCCTGGTCAGCTTGTCCTCAGCCACAACGCAAGATCGAACTGGAAAATATGGATCAGAGCATACAACATATACGCTACTGCTGCAGGTGTCGTAATGAAGGCAGAACGAGTGCAATGCTGCATCTTTCTTCATGTCGCTGGTGAGGAAGCGCAAAAGGTTTTCGCCAATATGGATTTTGCTCTTGCGGATCAAGACAAGATTGCGCCACTTACGGACGCGTTTCGAACATGCTGTGTAGGCAAATGCAGTCTCATTATAACAAGATACAAGTTTAATACGTATAATCAGGCTACAGAAAATATGGCTACGTACATCACGGCATTAAGAGACAGGGTGAAGGAGTCGCTGTTGCGCGACCGGTTAGTGGCTGGTGTAAGAAACGTTAATTTACGTAACAAACTGCTGCAAACTACTGAGTTAACTTTGGAAAAATGTGTCAGTATTTGTGAAATGAGTGAGTTCAGTTCCAAATCAGATGTTGAGAGTAAGGAGATTGATTTTCTGAGGAACTATGCTACTGCGCGTACAGGTGCTCCGGCGGTTCAGTCATCGGCGACGCCATCTTGGAAATCGCCATCTTGGAATGCCGGCGGCGCCGGTGCAGGAGAGTTCAAGATCCGCTGCCAGAACTGTGGATACGAACATCGCCAGGGAGTCTGCCCAGCGAAATGCAAAGCTTGCATAGCCTGCAAGAAGATCGGACACTTCGGTAAGGTCTGCAGGAGCAGACTTGGCGGAGTCAACGAGGTTACCGTTGAAGAGCCCGATCCTCACAATGCTGAGCAAGACCCGGATCCGGTGGAGGTCAATGTGCTGACAACGGATCTGTTCGTCGGTGCCGTTGACCGTGGTGCCGAGCAAGACGCCGAGCTGTGGTACGCGATCGTCCGAGTGAACGGTTTCCCTGTCAAGTTCAAGCTCGACACCGGGTTGGAGGCGAACATGCTGCCGAGGTACCTCTTTGACAGACTTGCACCGGGGCAGCTGGCGAACACCATGTTTTCGTTGGTGACGTTCTTGGGTCATCGGATCACTCCCGACGGTGAGGTGTTGCTTGATGTGAATGGCAGAGACTTCAAGTTCCAAGTGGTACGGAACTGTCAGCCTATTTTGGGCAAGCAGGCTTGTGTGACATTGAACCTGCTGGCGCGTGTGGATGAGGTGCACTGCACTGGGCCGACGAACATTTCCAAGCCGACAGGCACAGGCAGAGCAGCTGGTAAGCGAATACAAAGATGTGTTTCAGGGTTTGGGTTTGATCAAGGCTAATGCTATCATTCACGTTGATAAATCTGTACAACCTGTTGTTGAACCACCTAGACAGATTCTGTTTGGTATTCAGAGTAAAGTATGTAGTGAGTTTGATCGTATGGTGGAGTTAGGTGTCATAGTTGAGCAGGATGAACCTACCAAGTGGGTTAACTCCATTACTATCGTAAAAAAACAAATAAGATAAGGATTTGTCTGGATCCGACTAAGTTGAACAAAGCGATAAAGAGAGGGCCTTTCCCTACCAAAACGATTGACAAAATTATTGCCAGAACGGCCGATGCAAAATATTTCTCAGTTTTGGATACAATGACAGGGTATTGGCAGATAGAGCTAGATGAAGAAAGTTCGCGTCTGTGCACGTTTAATACTCCGTGGGGTCGGTACAGGTATACCCGCCTGCCTTTTGGCATCAAAACAGCCGGTGACATTTTTATTCAGGAAATGCACCATGTCATGGGCGATATACCGGGTATTGGGATTGTCACGGATGACATTTTGGTATCTGGGTCAACGGTTGAGGAACACTACGAGCGGCTCCGGGCCGTATTGGACCGAGCTAGGTCGGTTAACCTTAAATTGAACGAAACAAAATCTTTGCTATGTAAGACTACAGTGAAGTATGTAGGTCATCAACTTACCCAGCAAGGTGTGAAGCCTGATCCAGACAGAATACAAGCAATAGTTGACATGCCAGAACCGCGTGACAAACAAGGCGTCCAAAGGTTCCTTGGCATGGTTGGATATGTAGACAAGTTCATACCCAACATGGCCGAGATAGCCAAACCACTATGCATGCTCCTTGCTAAGGATGTCGTGTGGCACTGGCAAACCGAACAGCAGGGCGCGTTTGGTAAGTTGAAGGAAAAGTTTGAGAACTGCTCCTGTGTTGTCGTATTACAATGTCAAGAAACCCATTGTTATTCAAGTAGATGCTTGTCAGTCAGGTTTGGGTGCCGTGTTAATGCAAGATGACAAGCCAATCGCACTCGCATCTCGTGCACTTAACTCAGCGCAGTGTGGCTATGGCACTATTGAAAAAGAAATGCTCGCCATATGTTTCGGATGCCAGAGGTTTTTATGACTATATCTTTGGCAAAGAAGTTCAAATTCAGACGGACCACAAGCCGTTAGTGGTGATAATGCAGAATGAATGAATAAATGCTTAACGGCATATCAGCACACTAAGGGCTATACTATGCCATCAAAATGTCTTAAAACCGGTTAAACAGTCCAACCTAATGAATGAATGAATAAATGCTTAACGGCATATCAGCACACTAAGGCTATACAATGCCATCAAAATGCCTTAAACTGGGTTAAACAGTCCAATGTGCTTTAAAAAACGATAAAACTAAGGCAGTACTAACAGTGTCAAATAAACATTTCATACTTGCTACATTAAAATACTGTGCTCGAACATTTGCAAAGTCAATGCATTCAATCAAAATATGTTTCACAGTCAGAGGCGCGATAATGCAGAAACCAATTAATAAACTTTCGCCTAAGATGCAGAGTGTAAAATTTTCCGATATAATGGCATGAGGACCTATGTGAAATTACTATAATAAATTGCAAACTGTCTATATAATGGTAAATGGTAATATATAAAATCCAAAGGCATATGAGGGAGATGTGGAGTTGGTAACCTATTACTCATTAGGTATAGAAATTGTATAGTAAAATAGTCTTTGGAGGAGTGTCACTTCCTAGAATAGCCTTTGGAAGAGTCACCTCACATACCCCCTCCCCCCATGGTGTTAATTATGGATCATTGGCCACCACAAGGCACTGTAGCCAGCATAACAAGGCCTTGGATACAGCAGATTGAACTTTGATTGGTGGATTTAACCATGTGACCACTGCCATCTTGGATTCTAGAAAACCTATATTAAGTAATAAATGAAGGAGTCTCACTCTCCTACTTTCACTCTTCACCTACTTTCCTTCATTACCTGTATTGATTTCCCTTGGCTTGTCCACCACCGACACCACCAGCCGGCGACTTTACAAAATGGCGACCACGACTTGTTGAAACTACCTGGATTTGAACCTACACGACATTGGTTAGTAGTGACTATATGAACTGTATTTGATACTTTCGGTGTGTTTCGGTAGCATTTTCTTTTTATTTGTTATTTAATCCTATAAAGGTTATATTTCTTACTTAAATTGTTAGTTGACTGCTGGTTATTTGAACGCACATGGTTTTGTAATTTTGACGTTAGGGCTAGAACTACTTTTTTTTTTGAGAGAACATATATTATATAAGTAGTATTTTTATTTCATTTAATTTGATATGCTATTCTAAATTCTAGAGGAAAAAAAGGACTTTTCTATTGACTACGACTGGTGGGTTGTTGGAGTGGATGAGTTAGTTTTTCTTCTATTGATTCTCCAATCTTTTTGCTTTATACAGGGACTAAATTTAATTAAATTGCTTTGTCGACGAGTTTCCGATGAAAGTGTCAATTCTTGAGGGAAACATTAGTCTTTGGCGTCGATATTACTGTAATGTCGCATGTCTGAAGCCTCATGTCACCGCTAGAAGTTTTTTCAATTCGGACTACTTTCGGTAATTTTCTTTAACCCTGAAGTATATCAGAGCTTATTAATATATACGGGAAAGATTTTTCACTTTTCTGCTACTGTTCAGGTAATTCTATTGGTTGGATTCAATTCTTTAAATTTATTTCTACCACGCTTTTCACAACACACTAAAATTCCTATATAACCCGCTACAAGGAGGATATCAATAGCGTGAACATATTTGACTGGTGGTAAGTTCTATATTGTATTAAGTACACTTACACTACATATTCACAATGCCTGTAACACGGTTAAAAGAAGGATTCATTACGTGAACAATTTGGGTTGTGGTTTGAAAGTCAGGTAGATATAGGTATTCTTAGTGATGACTGTGATAAATTGGAAGCATGGACTAAATTTATGGCTGATAGCATAGAGAATATTACTGACAAAAATGAAGAGAGGATATTGCAAATTACAGAACGTACTGAGGCTGATAATGACAGGGAAGAGCGTAGAGAAAGATGTGAATTAGCTAGTCTACAGCATAAAAGTAATGAAACCAAGATAAGAGCTCTTAAAGCATATGGAAAGTCTGTGCCTATGCTGGATGGGACTGACAGAGGTGCACTGAGAGTGTGGGTAGATCTTATTGAGAGGATTGGGGTTCTTGCAGATGTGTCAGACTTAGATATAATTCGCTTCGCACTTTCAAGTGTTATTCACTGCCTTCACAACTAAGGGTGCTAAGTCATGGGATGATATCAAAGAGGAAATTGCTAAAACTTTGTTAACTGCAGATGAAAAAACTCATTTAAAAAGTATAGTAATGACTATGGTGCAGAATGAGGGTGAGACAGTAGCAGCATATTGCCAACGATTTAAAACAGCTGCTAGTAAGGGGTGGAAACTACCTTCTGCTACCTTGGGGACTGACACCTTTGAAATTTTGTTATCACGATTTCTTGATTCAATGTTGGATGACAACACTATGTGGTACGTAGAGACCAATATACCAAAATCATTGGAGGAAGCTTTTACTCTAGCTATATTGAGTGATAGGTCTGTATTGAGACAGCAACAACGTGCACAATCACGACTGACAGATTTAAATATGACTAGTCAGGTTGATAGTTTAAACTTTAATTCTTCTAAATTGTCTAAAATAACTGCTTCTGGAGGAGTTCAGGCTAGTTCAGTAGCAGCAGGAGTCAGGCTCTAAAGTCGCTCCAGAATGAAATAAAATCACTAAGAAAGTGTGTAGAACGATTAACGGTATCTGAAAATAAATGTACACGTGCAGATATTCATTCAGTAAACGTTGCGTCACTGTATGGTGCCGGTTCTTATGCAACGGGCGGACGTCTTGAGTCACCGCGCGTAAACGTAGCGTCGAAGGGTGAGGTAGCTATAAGAATAGATCAGGTTCAGTCAGAGAGCACACGGGAAAGTATGCGCTGTCAACGCAACAGCGAGGAAGCAATCAGAAAGCGACGCCGGCTGCGCAGGTGCAGTCGTCGACGTCTAAAAAGGGACAGGTGTATCGGCAATGACCGCAGCGGCTGGGCGGGGTGGTTTGACTTGTTATGTATGTAATGAATCGCACGTGATGAGGGATTGTCCACATTTGAAATTACTGCGTAGTAACATTAGCTCTACTACTTCGGGAAACTAAATAGCGCACTTGATACTCGTCCGAGTATTGATATTGATTTTGTTCAAGTAAAATTAACTGGTCTGGTAGACTCAGGTGCGGCTAAAAGTTTAATACATGTAAATGCATTTAGAAATTTAGTCGATATTGGAATAGCACATAGGCAATTGTATCCAGGTAGTAGACTGAGATCAATCTCAGGTCATTTAATTCCAACTTTAGGTGTAACTTACATTTCTATTTATGATAAGTTATATCCTTTCTTTGTAGTTGAATCATTAGCTTTTGAATTATTAATTGGGACAGATATAATGGAAATGTGTAATGCTGAGATTTGTTACAGAAATAAGTTTGTTTCCTTATGTGATATTGTACATCCATGGAGTAGTTTAGAATTAGTTGATAGAAAAATAGCAGGAATAGTTCTTGAGCTAGACTATTGGAAAAAGCATTTTCCCTTGTTATTTCCTGATTTTAATGACAAACTTAAAGTTATTAAGGTAGTTGAGATGCATATTGACACAGGTAATGCATATCCACTAAATAAGTGACCTTATAGAATACCGTTAAGTAAGAGACATATAGTGGAAAAAGAATTAAATAAGATGTTAGATGATGATATTATTGAAACTAGTTATAGTCCTTGGGCTTCACCAGTTACTTTAGTGCCTAAGAAGGATGGTACTATACGTCTTTGTGGTGACTACCATAAATTAAATGCAGTGACGATTAAAGATGCTTATCCTTTACCCAGGATACAGGACATTTTTGATCAATTGCATGGTGCTAAAATTGTTACCACCATTGACCTTAAATCAGGGTATTGGCAGGTAATGGTAGATAAAGATAGCAGACCTAAAACAGCTGTAAACACACACATGGGATTATTTCAATTTAAGCGTATGCAATTTGGAATAACGAATGCACCTGCAGTATTCCAAAGAATGATGAATGTAATTTTTGCGGAACATTTAGGTAAATGTTGTCTAATTTATTTAGATGATATTATTATTTATTCACCAGATGAGGAGAGTCATGAGAAAGATGTGACTAGTATACTGACTATCTTGGAAAGTAACAATATGACTATTAAAGAATCTAAATGTGAATTTGGAGTTACTGAAGTAAAACTCTTAGGTTATGTTGTATGTTCAGCAGGACTGAAACCGGATCCTGAAAAAATTACTGCAATAAGAGATATGGCTTCACCGAAAAGTAGAAAAGAAGTAAGACGATTATTAGGATCGGCAGGATACTATAGACAATTAATTCCTAATTATGCTGATGTTGTCGCTCCTATAACTTATTCAACTAGTAATAAATGTAGTTTTGAATGGACTATGGAATGTGAAATTGCATGGAATGAGTTGAAGACACTATTATTAGATTGTGTACTGTTGAAATTTCCTGATCCTTTTAAACCATATAAACTGTATACAGATCCTTCTGAGTACAGTTTAGGGGCTGTATTGGTGCAGGAGGATGAGAATGGAATAGACAGGCCAGTGCATTTAATCAGTACTAGATTTTCTCCTGCTCAACGTAATTATCCTACTATAGAGAAAGAAGCATTTGCTATTATTTATGCTCTAGTAAAATTAAGACCTTACTTATATGGTGCAGAATTTACTATCTATACAGATCATGCTCCATTGAAATGTTTTTTCACTAAAGAAATTCGTAATACACGTATACAACGTTGGGCAGTATTATTAGCGGAATTTTCAGCACCAATTGTTTATATGAAAGGTGTAGATAATGTCTGGGCTGATATGTTGTCTAGATTGAGACCTAATTCTGAAGCAAAGGAACCAGTAGAAATGTTTGCTTTTGATTCACTGTTAGCAGAACAGGTAATTCCTTTTGAACACTATGAACTGTCATATAATGATGTAATTAATGAACAGAAAAAGATGAAAGAGTATACGTTAGGTGAGAATGAAGAAAAGAATTATTTGTTAAGGGATAATCTTCTTTATTCAATGCTAGCTCCTGCTAAGAAAGATACGTATCCTAGATTAGTGTTACCAAAAAAATACAGGAATTCTGTGATAAAGATAGGTCATACTGAGGTAGGTCATATGGCTATGTCTAAAACATTAAAACGATTACAGGAACATTTTCGTTGGCCTGGTATAGCTGGAGATGTCCATAGAGTAATTACCAATTGTCCAAATTGTGTGGTTAATTGTAGTAAGCGCACACGTGCGTATCCACAATCGATGCCATTGCCTAGTGCACCTGGTATTGTGATTGCTGCGGATCTTTCTGGTCCATATCCAGTTAGTACTAGTGGTAATAGATATTTATTGTCTATTATAGATCATTGTAGTGGTTGGGTTGAATATAAAACATTGCCAGATAAATCATCGAAGAGAATTCATGATTATATATTTAATGATTATATTCCTCACCATGCAATTCCTTGTATGTTTATTTCAGATAATGGGTTAGAGTTTAAAAACAAATTGATTATGAATCATTTCAAAGAATTAGGTGTAGAAGTAAGACACACACCTTATCATCCACAGTCAAATGGTATGGTAGAACGATACCATAGGACTATAAAAAGCATTTTGAGGAAATTAATTAATTCTCATGCTAGTCTATGGGAAACCTATTTGCCTGATGTGATATATGTGTATTGTACTGTACCTTCTGATAGCACTGGCTATTCTCCTTTCTTTCTAACCTATGGTAGACATCCAGGTACGAAGCATAGTTCTTTACTGTATCGATCGACGGGGACGACTGATTCGAACTTAGCTTATCGTGTAGATGATTTGTCTATAGCTTTAGCTAAAGCTGTTCAAAATCGTAAAGAAAGTCGAAATTATAATGTTGCTCGTCTGAGGAAAAAGGCGAATGCAGTTAAATTAACTCCTGGTGATAAAGTTGTTTTGTTTATAAATGAATCCGGACCTTTGGAGAGGAAATACAATCCTGGATACATAGTCGTTAGATCATGGGGTTCAGTGGTAACTGTAGTAGGCCCTAATAACGATCGTAAAGTTGTTAACCGTGATAAAGTTAGATTAGTGGATTCTAAAATCATTTGGGATTATAATCTACCACGATTAACTAGAACTGAACGAAGGAAAGGTATTTCGCAACCTTTGCCATTCGATCCGATTATTTCTGATCAAAATCGACGCACTAATGAATTATTAGTGAATAAAACAAAAATAAAACCTAAAGTATTACATTCGAGAGAAATTGGTGCTGGAACATTTACGTGACAGCAAGCGCGGAGGGTGGATTAAATAATTGGTAGTACTAATTTATGCAGAAGAATTGACCAATCACAGCAAAGAACACTGCGGAAGGATCGACGAATCCGTAGACAACTGAGTGCTTCAGCTCATTCGACAAGAAATTTCTTTGTTTCTGCGCCACTAATAATTAACGATTGTGCCATGCCTAACCATTGCGTTAATACGAAGCAAGAATTAACAATAGCGCAAGTCAACAGTTCTAAATCTAATCGACAGGGTTCGCGAGGTTTAGTCATAAGCAATGTTCCTTACTAAACTAGCGCCAAGATTAACGCATTGTAACGTGTTGTAACGTAAGTTACGCCAGTAATTAAGTTACTAAAAACTGTTTAATTACAGACATGTTGTTGATGGTATTGACACTGTAGTAGCATTGCTATAGTGAAGCAAATTGACACTTGTTGTTTACCGAATGCTATGGAGCATTTCTGGCGGATTAAGTAAAGGAAGTGGATGCTTTGCTGGAACATGGTGACATGTACTAATGTAAATTGTTATTCTACCGTGACATAGAGCGAAAAAAGTTCACCTGTGGTGACTGGATGTCATACTAACAAATAACAATTTCATTTATTCTCCATTGACTTTTCTATTATCTAAGTTAATTCTTAGTACGCCTACGTATTACGGGGTGAGACGTAAAACAGGTGTTACTCGATGGTTTGAGTTTAAACTGTTTAGCTACTAAAAAGAACTAAATTTCGTCACACTAATGACTGAAATGTTATGTTCGCATGAAGTAATACTATAGCACTTTCGCTAAGACTTTGTGGATGTTATATTTTTGGAAATGGTAGATCTTGCATATGTAAGAATTGACATTATTAAAGTGGATTAATGGCAAATAATCAAAGAAGTTATATACTTTGTTTTCGGACACACCATTGGAATTCCATTATCTATTCTTAGTACAAAAATCATTATCATTGGGCGTGAAAAACCTAAAACCGCCGTGGTCTCTTATCAGGTGTCGACGGCGACACGCGTGAAGCGATAAAACAAATTTATTTGGCGAGTATGAAGCAGTAGTTACAGATAATTCACCGACGCGTGAAGCGTAATTAGACATAACATGATTAACATGAACGATTTGTCTCAAAATGTCGCTAATCTTCGTGGTGGTTGATGGGGTTAGACGGAAGCATTTCATCATTGACTGGAACTTTGGTAAAGTCCATGTCTTATGTTTTTGTGCTAATAAATGCATAACTGGACAACTATGATACTTAGAAGCATGAACTAATTTAGCTAAGACATCTAAAGTATCTATTCTATGTTATTATGTGTATTACAATACATATAAATTGATATAGCATTATGAAATAAGACATTTAAATTAACTTTTTAAAACATTTTTTATTTTCAAGTAAGAAATTTATTGTATATGTTCATATTACTTAATAATGTGATATATATTATAAAAATAATTATTTATTTAAAAATAAAAATAAATAATGTTTTTGATTGTAATTCATATGGATGAAAAACCTAAACAGAAAGTTGATACTTGTAAACTCCAATGTGATATAAATTACTTTCTGATCCACATGTTCTAGGCTGATAAATCTTCAGTGAAATAGGAGTAACTGAGTTACTATACAATGAAGGGAAGTGACTGGTAGTAATAATGATTTTCTGACCCCATGTTCAGGACAGATCGTTGGATTGACTTCAAGTGTGAGATCGAACGTATAGGTACTCTTGTGGAAGTTCTATTCTATATTAAAACGTTCAAAAATATTCCACTAAGCAAAAACATTAGTTGAACATCGTGAGATTTTAAGTAAAGTCTGACGTGAAGATCTTTTTCATTCTGATCGAGTGATCTGCAAGATTCTTCCTATTTTTTTCCCTATTGTTTGCTGAGCAAGACATGATTTGCTTTCTTCTACAAGTGGAGAAGATACCTGGTGAGGCAACAGAAATGCCTAGGGTATTGAATGAACTAAATTATTTTGACAAAAGCGACTGTTCGTTGGGAGGTCAGCTAAAATAATTATAGGGATTTCACAATTATTTTATAAATATGTTATGTTAACTTTACAAGAGCAAGATGATCAGATCTAAAGCTATGAGTTGAACTGATATATATTTTTGATATGATCTTCAAACATTTGTTTTTGTCAAAATGATCACTATTTTTTTAGTTGAGCTTAAAAATATGATTATTTTTTAATCATATACTTATTTAATTATCTAGAGGGATACTAGGCATAGTTGGACCTATGATTATCATTATGTATGATGATTCACATATCTGGCTTGAGGAAGTGTAATTGATTTTCAGCAGGCTACACAGCGAAGGGAAGTAACTGATGGTAGTAAGACAACAACTCTGAACTATTGGGGAATGACTTTCTGATCACTAAAAAATGGCATGAACTGATTACTCTGTAACTCAATTACAGTACAGATATATGCATTTACGTTCATTTGTTATTTTGAAATCAGTAGGACTGAAGAGTTAAATATATTTTTTATATGTTTCTTTAACTTGAAGAAGTACGTTGTAACTCAGCAGGGCTGAAGAGTAAATTAACATATATATTTTTTTGAGATCATAAGCAACTTTTTGCAATATATCATACTATTATTATTAATTAATTAATATTGTTAAGATTGTATAGACATTAGACTATATTACACTGCATAAATGTTTTGCTATTGATGATATAAAATGATACAAGAGATTACTAACAACTAAAATTCTTTGAGGTTGACTGAGAGTTTCCTTAAATGTTTAAATTTTGTTTAAAATTGATTCAAATGAATGAAACTTACCTGGTGGATAGGCCACATAAAACTTGTGTTGGATCGTACAGTCACATGGACTGTTAAACTCTGCTTAAAACCATAGTTACAAGGAAGATTCTTTTCTTGATGATACTAGGGGTATTATCTTCTTCTGCTTCTTCTTGTAATGCAGTGGCATTCCACATCTGCTGATGTGAGATGACATTGTAGTGGGCTATAATAAAGCCGCCCGATCTACTACATATTGTCAGGGGACGACTCTTACCTATTTTTGTCCAGGGAGATGAATATACTCATGAGGGAGATGAAACTGTTGTCTTCTGTGGTGGACAATAGTAATGCCGGCCTATGTGCTACATATTGTAGTACGGCAGATTCTTTCTTGTCATAAGACACAATGTTGTCCACTTCTTGTTCCATAGGGATGGAATCAAGTCTTTCTTGTCATAAGACACAACATTGTCCACTTCTTGTTCCATAGGGATGGAATCAAGTCTTTCTTGTCACAAGACACGATGTTGTCCACTTCTTGTTCCATAGGGATGGAATCAAGTCTTTCTTGTCATAAGACACGACGTTGTCCGTTTCTTGTCCATAGGGTTGGGATAAACTCATGATGTTACATGTTCTCATGTTGTCGTAGCGCATGACACTGGCCAATTCTTGTTCCATAGGGATGGAATACACCTAAGTTCTTTTGCTAGAGGAAGATCTAAACACATAGTACAATTTCGACGGTTAAAAAAATCTGATAATTTTGGATTTGTCGATCACGAATGAACTGAATATGAATATTATCATTGTCATGAAATATCATAGATAGATTTTGTCATGAACTAATTATTAAAATGCATAAAAGATATTATTAACATCATTGTCATGAGATGTCATTCATATTTGAAAATACCATGAACATAAGTTAATACTGGATATTTATTCATTTGTAAATTTGTATGGATGTTGAGTGTGCATGTTTTCATATTTATTCATTTGAAAGTCATTGACAGATGAGATGTTAAATATTGCCTGTGTCCCTAGTTATTCATTGAAATTCAGTGACATATGATAGATTAAATATTGCATGGTTCATAATAAATTCATTTGAAACTAAATAATATAATGTAGAATGTTATCATAATTGTCATAGTCAGAGGTTGATAAATGGTTCATTTATAATGCATGAGTATGATTGAATGTTATCATATATTGCATGGAGATGTATTCATTGAAATTCATGAAGTACATAATAAACATTATTGTCATGAGATGTCGTTCATACTGAAATTAGCCTAGACATAGGGTTGTCCATATAGGGTATTCATTTGAAAAATCATGTACATATGGGATGTTGGATGTTGCATGAAAGACTCATTGAAAATTCATTGCATAATTGATGAACGTTATCATGTATTACAGAAGTAAATTGTTCCATTGACATAGACATATGATTGAACATTGCATGTATTATCAAATATTAACTAGCTAAAACTATCATTGACATTATTTGTGTTATAGGGACATATTAATGATCTTTTGATACTACAGATATTTATCATTGACATTATTCATGTTGAGGAGACATATTAATGATCTTTTGATACTAGAGATATATATTATTAACATTATTCATGTTGTGGAAACATATTAATGATCTTTTGTACTAAAGAGTTATTTCATTGACATTATTCATGTTGTGGAGACATATTAATGATCTTTGTACTGGATATGTATAACATTGACATTATTCATGTTGTAGGAAAACATATTAATGATCTTTTGTACTGAAGAGTTATTTCATTGACATTATTCATGTTGTGGAGACTGAATACCTTTGTACTGGAGATGTATATTATTGACATTATTCATGTTATAGGAACATATTAATGATCATTACTTTACAAAATGGCGTTATATAATCTATAGGGTTATAGATTTAAATTTTAAATTTTAAAATACTTGGAGAATATTATTATTCTAAAATAATTTTATTGAATATAAACATGATAATTGATATGTAACATCGATAATTTCTGTTTAAGAAGAAGTCATCGGGTGCCTTCTACGAAGACTACAGGATCGCAAGACCTGAAACATTGAGATCACATCAGTAAGAACAATCGACAATGCTCAGTTCATGAGGAACTGCAGCAGATGCTGATGGTCACTATGTTCGAAATAAGGTTCACGAGGAACTTTAGCATATGTGACTGAGTCAATGATTTCATAGCAGCAGTGTGATGGACAATGCTAGGTTCACGAGGAACTAAAGCATATGCTGACGGGTGCTTGGATTGATCTTCTAGAAGTATGCAGGCTTAACATTGACATTCAATTGACTTTGTGATATCAGCAATATCAACACGAGGCTCAGCTTGCGGAGAACTGTAGCATATGCTGATGGTCACTATGTTCGCAATAAGGTTCACGAGGAACTTTAGCATATGTGACTGAGTCAATGATTTCATAGCAGCAATGCGATGGACAATGCTGAGTTCAAGGAGAACTAACGCATATGCTGATGGTCATTGGATTGTGTTAGCGATATCAAGAACGAAGACTGGCGAGTTCATGAGGAACTAACGCAGAGAAACTTATATTCAATACAAATTCGCCGTTTCGCCGAAGAAATGCCGTAACATGAAAAAATCGACGTCAACGAAGACAGAAGATTCGAATACTATTACAGTATGGGTTGAAACTTGAGCAAGAGCATGTAAATCTATTATTATTTAATAATATAGATAAGTATTATGGTTTTGAAGTTCAAAAAGAACCACTGTCATTGCTTTGTTTACATTATGCCGCCGAGTTAACGCTGTCGTATATGAATTTCTATTGCCGCGATTATATTTGTTAATACTGATATTTGATGCTTTATCTTTCTACAGAAGGTACAAAAAGACATAATGATTCATCTTTTGCCATTATTTCGACACAAAAGGTCTTAAAATTGGTGAAATCGAAGATTTTGGTCTTGATTTGCAAGAAAATAGTTCCTGAAACTAGGTTATCGATTCAAACCGCTTAGGCCTTGTTTTCTCATTGGGTTGAGTTCCGTAACGTTAATCCTATGAAGACCTGTCGATCAACCACGCGTTTACCATCGACGTCCCAGGTTTCTTCGAGTTTGACAGTCGGTAAAACAAAAAGCCTTGTACAAGCGTATCGATGTGGACTAATTGACAGCAGATACCAAATCCGATTAAGCACTAATGTAAGATCGATGCTATGTGACTGGAGTGTGCCTTGGAATCGTTGCAAAACGACCTCTAAACCGTCACAAAACTAAAAAATGCTCGGAATAAGCTAAAAATGATGGCAAATGAATCAGATGCTTCTTAAGACATCATATGAGATATCAGACGAATGAGATAATATTCAAAACATGATAAAAATTAAGATTATAAAAATAAAATGAAAAATTTATTTTTTAATTCAAAATTTTCTCTCAAAGTCAAATATACCTTATCCATTAACGCGACTACTTAGACTCAATTTAAGATATTTAATGGTGATATAGCCGGCGAGCAGGTTAGACCTGTAGTGGGTCAGTCTAGATTGAGTGTGTACACGTATAACATGTGCATGTAGGATTAAGTGTTATTTTCAGCTATGTTTGTTCTTATATGATATGTGATGGACACTTTATGGCGTTACGGCAGGACAGTTAAGGACTTCAGTGCATTGGGCGCTCAGACATTTGCAAGGCCTTGTGTTTAAGTTAAGTACGCATATATGTTATTGTGCATTCGTTTGACTGGTGTGTGGTGTTATCATCATGGTTATTTTGAAATATTTCATTTTTCAGAAATACTTTGAGGCGGGATGTGATATATGCGTAATAGACGTATAGGTGTGTGGCTAATATATGTTAACGAGATGCAGAGTTTGAGACAAAGGAATATGCTAATGAGATGACGTCATGGAAAGTTTAGCCGGCGGGTCAAGCGAGCCCTAGGCCGTGAATAAACCATTCAGTATCCAGAAGTCAAAGTGTTCAGACGTTGTACTTTCACAGTTATCGGCGACCTTTGTATTGTATTCCCAGCTATGTTGAGTTGAACAATCACTCACGATACAGTAATGGTAGCCTGGTTCCCTTAATGAATCAATACTATCCGAGGCTTGTACCTCGGGAAAACAACAGTTATCCATCATCTGTACCCAGGTAAGATTCGTATAACTATACTATTTTCCTTGGTACTACGCCTCAGGCTACTCGTAACTGAGGGAGACTTATGTAACTTCATTTTTATCCTTAATTCATATCAAATCAATACATTATTATCAAATCACTTATTCATTTCAACTTAGTATACATTAGTATCAGAAACAGTATACTTGTAACTTTCTCACCTGCCTTGTAAATTGGTGAGTAAGCGTGTCGCCAGGCCACTTGACTTTTCTAGTCGTTTGTTGTAATGTTTTGCAAACGATCTAGCTGTCTTCCAGCCTGCGTGTGCGCGGATCCTCTTAACAGAGATCCCTAGCAGTCATGCTTTCGAGACAATGGCTCCCCTTGTTGAATGGGAAGTGTATCATCCCGTATCCACTCCTGTCGCCTTCAGGACTTTAATGGTCCATCTTGCGAGTGTGTCTCTCAAGATGCCCTTGTGTGGTTTAATAAAGTTCCCTAAAGAATTCCGTATTCCTTTTGTCTTGGATATATAAGTCTGTATGGCTGAAACTACACACAATCGTCGATCCTCTGGGAAGCTATTAACATGCACCGTGGACAAAGGGTCACCTGTGCGGTTTGATTTGAATAATTATGTCAAATCAAACGTTGCTTCCTTTCTATCTATCTCCAGTCCATCTAGAGACAATGCTATAATGGTCTGTCCTCCATGGCCTGTAACGAGCAGCAAAAGAACTGCTAATTTAAATCCTAGCTCCTTAATGACTATTGCTAGGCCAGGTCTTAAATAACTTAAATACTACTGATACATCCCAAAACCGACTATATTTCTGCTTTGGCGGATTTCTTTCATACACAGAGTATCACCTGATGTTTACCAACCGTTTGTCCATATATTCCTGGGAGTACAATTGATAACGCACATCGTGCTGCGTTTATAGCCCCAAAACCTAATCCCTCATCTTCTAACATTCTTAGAAATCTAACTACCTGGGCTATAGTAGGCTTTAAAGGCTTAACTTTTTTAATCAAACAATGAATCCCCCACTTCTTTAAATAACTGGTATATAATTTTACTGTTCCTTTTCGCCATGCATGGGACACCAATCTTTGTTGGGTGATCTTATCTAGTCCAAATTGCTCTAAATGTTTATTTAGATAAGGAATGCCAGGAGGGGTGTTGTCGACACGTCTCCATGAGTGGTCAGCGGACCTTGGTGTGTTAGATTTCTGCGGGCTCTTGGGAATCTGAGACAGTCTCTCGCTCCCAATGCCACTGCTGCTAGCCATGGCTGTGTGTCCCAATCGGGCACTATTAGAATCGCATGTGTGCAGTCCATTCTGATTTTTCTAGCCACTCTGCTGATAATGCTGAATGGCGGGAAAACATAATAAAATTTGTTATCCCAAACCAATGAAAAAGCATCCACTTGCCAAGCATTAGGTTCTGGATGCCACGAAACATATATTCGGGATAATTTGCAGTTGTTTCGTGAAACAAACAAGTCTACTTGTGGACGTCCCCATTTTTGACAAGTTTGATCAAAGATGTTCGCATTTAATGCCCATTCCAAATGATCATGAAATTTTCTACTTTTCCTGTCTGCTCGTGTGTTCTGACTACCTGGGATATGTGCTACTGTTAGCCATATTTCATTTTCTTGAGCCCATTCCAAATTAGTTTTTCTAATCTATTACAAGGTTTGGACTTAGTCCCTCCCATGTTTCGAATGTAGGCCATCACTGTAGTGTTAGCTGTCAAAATTCTGACATGAAACTTTGGTATATGCACTAACCAGCATAAACCTAAATAAACTGCTCTCATTTCTAGGACATTAATATGGTCTGAAATTTCATCTTTTAGCCATCGTCCTCCTGTATCCTGATGGTCCCTATGAGCTCCCCATCCCTCTAATGATGCATCCATCGTAACTAGTGTTGGGTTCTCCCATACATATAGGATTCGGGGAAGAATGTATGTTCTCAAACCATCAATGAATACCTTCAAGGCCTTCAGCTGAAATAGTCATTTTTCTTTCAAAATTGCCTTTTGTCTGTGCTAGCGCTAAGTTCTTATCTATCTCTAGCGATTTAATATGTGCTTTCCCATAAAGGATAGCTGGTACATAGGCTATCATAATGCCTATTAATACTGCAACTTGCCTAATCTTTGGGCTGTCTATTTGTAATAAATCTTCAGCAGTAGTGATAAAGTTATCTAATTTCTGCTCGTAATTCTCTTGTTGGTATAATTTAATTCTCTTGTTGGTATAAGAACTGACTTCTTATCATGGATGTAAAACCTTAATTTTGTGAAAATTACACAGAGATCCTTTACTGCCTTTTGGCAATCCGCTTTTGAATGTGCAACAATAAATGAATCATCAATATATGGGAACATAATATGTCCTTTCCTTACATTAGTGAAAATATAGGTTTGAGCAATTTAGTAAACAAGCGAGGGGCACAAGCTAACCCATTAGGCATACAGTTGAACTCAGAAAGTTGATCCTCCCAAACAAACCGAAGAAATGTTCTATCTGGTTTGTAAAAGGTGTGGAATGCCCAAACAGTAAAGGAACGACAAATTCCTGACCTAAAAACATACAAAAAATATCTGTGCAAAATAAGGCTAGGAACCCCCAACTAAGCTGCACCGCAAAGGGGCAGGTGATACATGTCACGGCCCACCAGCGAGACGCCCAATGGAAGGTAACCATACCAAAAGCACCCAGATAACACACCTCACAGCTGCGTACAAGCCTATGATATGTAAATAGGAGTAGGCTAGTCTAGAAATAAGAGTAGAAAAAATAAAGCACATATATGCCAAGAAAATCCAAAAAAATTAACATAGACTACTATAGTACTAACCAGACCAACCAACTATCTATCTGCTACTGAAATACAGGCAATCAAATACCTTATCAGCAGCTACTGTGTGATAAGACAACACCAACACTACAGCTGGCCAGCATTGAAAACAAGCCTGAATACCCAGGCTTATATGCTATGGACAGTATAAATACAGCCTCAATAAAAAATATAAAAAAATAGGAATTGTATAGTAGGCATCTTTAAGATCCACACTAGTGAGTAAGGAACCTTTCGTTACCAAATCTCTTGCTGTTTAAAATGTCTATATACAATCATCTTGTTTAGTCTTGTCAGATCTAAAATCATTCTGACATAACCATTTGGCTTAGGTTGCGAAAAAATATCTGAAATAAATTTGCCCTTTTCATGGGTCACTGGTTGTATTATACCCTTGTGACAAAACTCCCAAACCTGGTTAGTACTGCCTCTCTCTCGTTTGAATCAAACCGATAAGGGAAGGGAATATTTTCCTGTACCGACTGTTCCTTGAAGGGAATACGTATACCCTGCACAATACTAAGAATTGTTAAATTATTAGTAATCGACTCCCATTCATTAAATTTTTTTTGAATATTGCCAGCTTGAAAAATGCTTACAGGCATGTCTGTATCCCTTGGAGTTTGCGTTGCAACCTCTATTTGTTCCCTGGGCGGGGGAATGGCTTGCAGGGAGTGCACTCCCTTTTGAATGGATGACCCCCTTCGTTCCAGTCGAAGGTCTGGCGCTGTCCTCGGCCTCTGGGCTGGAAGCGTATACTCTTTCCTGCCGTTGTCCACGCCCTTCTTCGACCTGACAACTTCCATGCCAGCATCCGTACAGACTGCTTTGAATACATTTTCGAAGCATCTGTATGACAGGAAGTTGCTAGCTGCCGTCAGCATGGCAATTCCGCTGTCCATTGTTCTAGCCAAGGACGAGAACTTGGTCTCGGTCTGCATTCTGTTTGCTACTGGAGCAATAGCCGTCAGAGCACCCAGGACCACTTTATGAATGGTATGCAGTACCCCTTCAAATTTCTTGCGGTCTTCAATGAGATGAACATCGCGATCTCTTTTACAACTGACTCAGGGATCTCCTTGATCCTGGTGAAGTGCTCACCTAGCTTAGTTATCACCTCTGCAGGTTTAAATGTATTAAAGTATCCTTTCATGGTTTCTCTCATCATGGTGGTAGTTAACACTTTTTTTTAGCTTTCTCCACCTGGCACTTTTTCCTGACTTTCTCTCCGATCTTTGCGTAGACACCAGTACGCTCAGTGTCGGAGTCAGAGTCTGTGGACAACGAGTCCGAAGAAGAATCCGACAAAGAGTCTTTCTTCTTCTTCCTCTTTTTACTCTTCTTTCGCCTAACAACCTTCTTTCTCGCCTGCGTGAACTCATCACCAGAGGAGCTCACCGCTTTCTTTGACTTCTTTCTCTTAATGGTCTTTCCGGGGACGTTGAAACATCCCGAAATTCCTCACCTGACACATCTTGCCAGTCTGAGTCGTCAGCTTCAGGGGCCCGCCTTTTCCTATCGCGGTGTAAAATTGTTCGATTTAATACATGTGAACCGAGGTGAAGTACTATAATAAATTACAAACTGTCTATATAATGATAAATGTTAAAATATAAAAACCCAAAGGCATATGGAGGAGGTGTGAAATTGGTAAACTATTATTCATTGAGTATAGAATTTGTATAATTGAATAGTCTTTGGAGGGAGTGTCACTTCCGAGCTTGGCTAAGAACAGTCTTTGGAAGAGTCACCTCACATGCCCCCTCCCCCCCCCCACATGGTATTGTTATGATCATTGACCACTGCATTGTATTCTAATTGGAGGATTAAGTCATGTGACCACTGCATTGTACTGTGATTGATGAATGGAATCATGTGACCACGGCCATCTTGAATTGTGAAAAGCCTATATAAGTCAATAAATTGAAGAGTCTCATTCTCTTACTTTTCACTCTTACCCTGTTTTCCTTCATTACCTGTAGCGCTTTCATTTTACCTATTTACACCACCCACACCACCAGCCGGCACATTTACAGCGGGATCTGGCCGGCCGAAACTCCTCGAGTCTCGCCTCAAATAGACGGCTTAGTCTAGTCTCTAGGTCAGACGGGGCCTCAGGTAGAACCTCTGGCCCACTGACCTCCTCTGAGATGGTGTGCTCCGGTGATGGCGGCACGGTCACCACCGGCGACGAGTCAGTCATCAGTTGGCCGGGCTGCTGCTGCAGCAGGCTTACACCGCTTCGTAGCCATCGGAATCTGTAACCAACCAAAAGAAAGTTACTAGAAAGCCATGACCAAATGTCACAAACAGGTTAAATAACCAAATTTATGCATCTAGTGATGTTGGAGAACGTAGTTACACTGTTCCAACACAGGTGTGAGCAAGCTAATGTGTAATGTCGTAGGTGAATGGTATCGAAACCAAAACCAAACGAGGGGTAGGGACAGTGTATCGTTCCCTCCCACACTCTCTGTTTCATACACTTCTCCCTCCTTTGGCTACTGCGCCAACAAGTTGGAGAAAATGCTACAAAACTCGGAGGTACGGCTAAAAAATGTGTGGAACCGATAAAAAAGACCCAGGATTAAATCCCAACGGGAATCCATAAAAGAAACCGAGGATAAATCCCAACGAGATGTGGCTCCAGCCAACATCGCTCTCCGTTCGGTAATGGGTGGCTTGTAGAACAAAGGAAAAAAGTTGCATTGTTCTATCGATGTTTCACACAATGTAAAAGCACCCATAAAAGTAATGGAATACATCTCAAAGTTCTAAAACTGGTTTGTGCTATAAGGTATAATAACCAATATTGCACTATGCATAAATCAATACTTACAGTTAAGTTGTCGTTGTAGATAAAAAACTGTCGGAGCAACTCAACAAAAGTCCTCCGGTGGTGAGTTGTTTATGCTAATTGCTGTACCCGGATGTGCTTCCTTTTCGCTCGTCTACGAGTAGTCTGAGGCGTAGTACCGAGGTAAAATAATCAAATGAAGCTAACTTTTTGTTTTGAAAAAAGTTTTCTCGGATCGTGCAACTTTAACGGGCTCCAGCACAGGAAGTGAACATCGGCTATTGGTGGTGGTGGGGGGGGGGGGTTATTGTATGACAGCACCTGTACATTTCGTTCTTCGAACGCCTAAAAAAAAAGAAACCAGCACTCGCATAAGCGTGAATACACATCAATATCGGATTGCTATGAACAGGCACGCATCATCGTCGTCCTCGTCGCCATCGTCACACAGCTTTCACATTCATATATACATTTGTGCATATATGGTGGCATCTGTTTAGCCGGGGAACAGCCAGCGCACCAAGTGGTGGGTTTGATCATTTTGATTACACAGTACAGGCTGAGTGAGCTGTCTTGGTATTATGGGGTCTTTGTACAAACATAGACACTAATAAAGTCTACTAGACTACTAAATGACTGAAACATACAATCCTTCAAGCATTGTTTATCCCATCATTACTAACAACCTACTTACTCAAACTACTTCATATAGTCAAAAAAAACACCTGAGGTATTAACCTTGTAAGCATAACCCTATAAGCTAGCCACACTCTATCTAACAGAATAAACAAACCATTCTACTAACACTCACTCCATCTCAAAATGTTAACTCCAACAACATGATAGTTTTGCAATTCACAACATAGTAGGCATACAAACCTATGAAGGAAAACTATGCACCTAACCACTCCGTAATGTAAAGGTCTAATCAATACACATGTATGTATCAAGTGTGTAGGAATACAACATATAACTGCTATTCTTGTATGTGAATTGTCAAACTATACCATATGTAAGTCTTTGAATGTTTGATATTGTTATTTCAGCTGATTTGGGCTGCATATATTGTAAATAACTGTATTGTCACATGGCTGGAAGACCAGTGCCATGGCGCTGACAAAAGACTTTATTCAATGATTAAACTATATTTACAAAAAAAAAAAAAAAAAAAGCAACTGCTAGCTAGGGTGCAAGCTAGAGTATAGCACTCTCTGAACTCATTTCAAAGTTTAAAAAAGAACCATCTCCAAAATATGTGTGCATTTTATCATTACCATATCAATATAAATATCTCCTTCATTTAATTTCGTTGTTGAAAGCTAACTGGACCTTCTTGTTGGGATTCTTATTCCTAAATTAACCAAATATATTGAAGATTCTTCAAGCCACATGTGAATTTTTTTTTATTGAGGCTGTATTTATACTGTCCATAGCATATAAGCCCGCATATCCAGGCTTGTTTTCAATGCTGGCCAGTTGTAGTGTTGGTCTTATCTTACCACACAGTAGCTGCTGATAAGTTATTTGATTGCCTGAATTTCAGTAGCAGATAGATAATTGGTTGGTATGGTTAGTAGCCTATGTTAGTTTTTTTGGATTTTCTTGACATATATGTATCTTATTTTCTTCTACTCTTATTACTAGAGGAGCCTACTCCTATTTACATATCATAGCCTTGTACGTACCTGTGTGGTGTGTTATCTGGCTACTCTTGGCATTGTTACCTTCCATTGGGCATCCTGCTGATGGGCCGTGACATATCACATGCACCTTTGCAGTGCAGCTTAGTGGGGGTTTCCTAGCCTAATTTGCACAGATATTTTTTGTAAGTTTTGAGGTCAGGAATTTGTCATTCCTTTACCGTTTGGGCATTCCACACCGTGGCAGCCATTTCCAGCATGCTTCTCTCATGAGCTTTTATTTGGCTTCTGGTCTGCTTCAGTAGTGGCGCATTATTTGCTATAGTAGCCCTTTGCGGTTTTGTTAGGCGTTTATTGTTTTGACTATAGCTATATGCTAATGTTTCCAATTGAATTATTCTCCTATTTTCTAGTAATTTCACTTTGGTTCTTTTGTGTATATCATAGGTTGGGTGCAGCTTGTTTACTCTTAGACAGATTTTTTAGGACTCTGTTCTGCAGTATTGTCATGTAGTCTCTTAGCTTTGCAAATAGCCACAGTTTGTGGTTTACTTTCTGAATAATTTTATTTATACATAGGTTGTAGTTTAGTTGGCTGTCCAACTCAAGGCCTAGGTATTTGTAATGGTCTACATTTTCTAATGTTTGGTTTCCTAACTTACAGTGTAGTTTTCTTTCTGGCATTTGTTTATACGAGAAGAGTACTGTTTTTGATTTGCTTGTGTTGATGGTTATTTTGTTGGACTCACACCAATCGTCTAGTTTTAGTAGGAGTTTATTTAGTTTAGTTATTACCTCCTCTTCTGTGGTGCCATTTGCGTATATGACTGTCATCTGCATATAGTTGGAGGCACTCAGTTTGCAACCATTTTTCTAGATCGTTTATATAGATTATAAAGAGTAGTGGCCCTAACATGTGACAGGTTGGTTGTCTGATAGTGCATTGTTTATTTTTGTTTTCTGTTGCCTGTTGCTGAGGTAGCATTTTATCCAATCCATAGTGTTGGATTTTATGCCCATGGTTTTTAGTTTTTCCAGTAGTATTTTATGGTCTACTGTGTCAAATGTTTTGCTGAAGTCAATGAAGGCTGCTCCAACTAATTGTTTTTGGTTCATTGATGCCAGTATGTCAATTGTTAGGTTAGCTATTGTTTTTTATGTGGAGTGCAGTTTCCTGAAGCCCCCCTTGTCTTTCGTTTCATATCATTTTTGTCCAGGTGTTCATTTATGTGTCGATGTAACACTTTTTCAATGAGCTTGCCTGGGGTTTGAAGAATTGATATTGGCCTGTAGTTTCCCATGTTTTGTTTGTCTCCACTTTTGTGAATAGGGGTGATGGTTGCCAGGCTGAGATAAAATGCCCCTGCTCACAGATGTTGAATAAGTCTACTATAGTGGCCGGGACGGCCTGAAGTGCCTCTTTCAGTATTTTGGCTGGTATCTATGTCATTTATTAATTTTGTTACTTCTGTCATATCTGTTTTGCAGGTGGGGATTTCGTTCTGCACAGTTCCTGATCTGTTTTCCCATCTTTTCTTGAATTTTGCTGACAGCTTTTGCCCTATTGTGGCAAAGTATTTGTTCAGTTTGTTTGCTGCATTTTTGTCTCTGAGCATTGCCTCTCTGTTATCCTGGAAGTTTGTATGCTCTTCTTTGTTATTTTTTTTGAATAATAGGTTTACATTTTTCCAGAATTTGTTTGCGTTGCTTCCCCAGTCTTTGTCCTGCTTTATTATGTATTTCTTTTTTGCTTTTGTTGTTTCAGTCTGGAATCTCCATCAGTGCACAATGGCTTGGTACATTAAATAAGCATGGCTATTTAGAATAATTCTGTAATTGCAACACATATTTAACAAGCGCACCAGTAACTAAGTAATATGTTTGAAGTATTGATTTCGAAAATATATTTTGTTATTTGACTAATGCAGCTACTCTTTCAGCTACATGATTTAAACTGAAAAAAAACCCACAAAAACATCCCCATAACATTAATCAGGGACTCCAAATTGACCTTTTACAAGTTTATTTTTCAGCTGGTGCAGCTAAAAAGATCTTAACCATTCTGTTTACAATGGTATGTAATTCGGCCTATTTTGTCCTTGTTTAATTTTCCAAATGATTAAATTCTTGATATTTGACGCTGCCTGCTGAAGGCAAATATTTTTGAGCAATTTGAAATCAAACTTGGCAGATTATGCCAGTTTCACGAGCCATCCTTTAATATCTCTAGTTCTATTTGACACTCACTTGATTTTTGTACCAGAATGAAAAGATCCACTGCCTTTTCAGTCCGATTAAAACATCACATTTCAAAACCAAGATATTGATCTAGATTTGATTCTACATTTCTAACTTAGATAGGGGTACATTTGTCATCACATAGAACGCAATACTGACCCAATTTAATAGGATGTTACTGCAGAAGCATATGTTGGTTGTATTTCAAAGGTCTCAAAAGTTATTTTGCAGTTCTGCAACCGGTAACCGTCGTAAGGTTACAAACACCCCCCAATCATCATCACTCTCAGGAGACTTGCAATCCGGACCCCACTCTGCACACACCTCTCTCTATCACCTCTCCGCCAGCCTTGCTCCTCCTTGATATGTCTGAAAAGAGTTCCAGGAGGGGAAGCCCGCCGGCATTTCACTTTCTACTCTTACTCTGTCCGTGTCTATGTCTCGCCATTACAACGTTGTAAAGATGTCCCCAGCTTCTACAACACTCCCTACTGAAGTTAAGTCTTCTACCAAAGATTGGGCCGATTTATCGCAACCTCTCTATTAATGTTGCAGTTCTGCAACCAGTAACCATCGTAAGGTTACAAACAACCCTAGAATCAATCACTCTCGGGACTCTACTCCCAGACATCAAGCCGTCTACATCTCCAAGTCAGTTAGGCCTGAAATCTGATCTGGCTAGTTACAGCTTATGGGATGGATTCAACTTGCTGAGCTTCTACAGTATTGACCAATGGCCAGGAGGAGGATTGGTGACTGTGGTGTCTGCCTTTTCCCACAATACTGATGCTTAGCCTGACATGTACATCCATCAACTAGACTCTATACCTGTATGGTTGGCAACAGCTCACAGACAATGGCCGTGAGGAGGATTGGTGACTGCGGTGTCTGCCTTTTCCCACATCACTGCTGCTTAGCCTGACATGTATATCTGTCATCAACTGAGACTATACCTTTATGGTTGGCAACAGCTCACAGACAATGGATCATCTATATCTATCAACTCCTCAAGGCAACTGAGCCATAGAATAAGCACCAAGATGACTGAGTGTATCTATCATCCATATGGACTACACAGACAGTTGTGAGTGTAATATCATACCATTGAGAATACATATATGTAACTACACTTTGTAATTGAGAATATTTGTGTATCGTTATTTGTCTTCTTTACTAAGAATAGAAGATGTTCCAAATTCTCCTCACTATATTAACTAGTTTATAAGATTAGGCATTAGTTATTATACATGACAATAGATAAATACATGAGGTTAACTGCTACGAACTACTATCCATTAATCCGAGGTAACTGATGAAAAATTCCTAATTTTGGATCAATCAAAATCAAGATTTTAATGATCAACCTAATATATTTATCTGTGAAAACACGACAAGCAAAAACCATCGGACTATGCAACTGTTGTCGACTGAATTGTTACATAACTGCAGTTGAATCGCATTCTAGGTTTTCTTGAAAAATTTGCAGATAAGAGATTTCTAATTGAAATCGGTTGTCGATTAACCCCAGCATTTACCTGAGTTCGGTTCATGCTCCGCTAAAGATGCAGATCTTTGCTAAGACCCTCACGGGTAAGATGATTACTCTCCTAGTCGAGGCCTCGGGCAGTATCGAAAATCCAAGATAAAGAGCAATTAAAGAAGCTGCTCAAGTAGAAGTGACAAACGCAATTCTTGCATGTCGTAAGCTATAGACCTATTTCAATGTTGATAAACATTGTGTATGCGTGCGCAGCTCGGCTGCAGAAGGAATGCACGCTGCCACTGAGTTTGCTGGTACGCGCAGTGCAAAACGTTTGTTTTATTCAAAATTATTAGAAATGCAGAACCCTAACCTTATGAATTTAAGATAATCTCTTTGTTAAATATGTTTTCTAAGCGATTTGTGACTAAGTGGTGTAGTTTTAGAGATATTTAACTTTTACTGCCTCAAGATTGCTCACGGCCATTGACAGATTGAGTTTGCCGTACGCGCAGTGCAAAACGTCAGTTTTATTCAAAATTAATAGAAATCCAGAACCCTAACCATATCAATATAATATTTTTGGTAAACATGTTTTCTATGCGTATTCCAATCAGTTTGTTTCTAGGTTGTGTGGTTTTAGAGATATTTCACTTTTTCTGTAAGAAGATTGCTTCCGACCATTGACAATGCACTGAGTTTGCTGACTAGCCCGTGAAGGGTAAACACTGCATTGATTTGTGCTGCAGCAATGCTGTCTATGCAGAGCATTAATTTAAAAGCTTTCACTGAGTCGATTAAAAATGTATTAATGCACGATTGAAGAGGAAGATCTGAAGTATTTAATTTAACTTAAGGGCAATTTTCTCTGAAAGTATTAAAAACAGAGATGATAGTGAAAGTTGGGATATTCTGAGCTCATAGTCATTGAGCAGATGTCCTGCGGCCAAGTGGCGCGCGCACTGACCTAAATACACATACTGACGTCATATGAAATTGGTCAATATCCACATGCAAATTTTGTTTGGCTAAAACTAGCACACCCAACCTGTGGTTAAGGTGAGCAAGAGCGCTTAACCGTTTCAGAGAATTTGTAATATACTTAAAATCAATTACCCCCCCCCCCCCCGACATCGTTTCTTTAACATTCCCCCTGCCAGACGTCAGCCATAATGGATAAGAAAATAATATATATCTGACTTACTCGCAACAATGTTCAAATAGGTGCTCCCACCTTTCCAGTCCAGTCAAAATCAAGTCATTTCCCGAACTACAATTAAACACGGTATAAAACAAGACAACAAAACGACTTTCTTTTGTTTGCTTTAATGCATGGCCTAGTCTTACATTCACAGATAACTTCATAGCTCTACAAACGGCGACCACGACGGCCTCCCTTCCTGCGGGTACTGTCGGACGGGATGGGCGTCACATCCTCTGTGGAAGAAGGCAACAAGATGAGCACTACCGAACGCATTCTAATTTACGAAGGGATGTTTTTGTTGTTCGATCATGCTGTAGACTCATGCCGACTAGTGCACTGCCAAAATGCGACACCAGGGCCGCATTCAGAGTCCGTCTCGGCGGCGCCTCGGCGACGGGCATGACGTCACACCAGTCTGAACAGCAAAAGCAGTTTTTCGCCTCGAAAATGGCCGCCCCCATAGGCAGTGGCCATTTGCAATGGGAAAGCTGTGCTGTGATAGGCTGAAACTACTGTATACGGCGACCATTTTCCAGGTGCTTTTTGTCTCCTATCTGAAAAGTGAGGCGTCACAGAGACGTCGCCGCGACGCACCCTGAACGCGGCCCTGGCCACCAGCACCATGACCTCATATCCCAACTACTCCTTGCCCATGCCTAATAATGTCGAGCGCCAGGCTAGGTAGCAATAAGAATCAACTTTGTAAGTCATTGGCTTGACTCGACCAGTATTCGAACTTCCGACCTTCCGCACAGGAAGTAACGGGTATTACCGATTGGGCCACCTCGTCGGGTCAGAAAGGGGGATGAATTGACATTAGGAACACAACCACAATAATGTTCGAGCCGTAGATGTCCTCACCACGCATGATGTGGGAGAAAGAATAGCTACGAGTCCGCTTGTTCTAGCACCTACATGAAAGTTCATCTTTACAACAAAAAATGAACAGCAGGAAGATGCAATTGCCTAAACACTGATTTACCCAAAGACCTATTTCAATGTTTACTAACATCGTGCATGCGTGCGCAGCTTAGCTGCAGAACGAGGGGACACTGCCATTGAGTTTGCCCGTACACGCAGTGCAAAATTATAGAAATGCACTAGCGTAACCTTATAAATTTAATATAATCTATTAGTTGAACATGTTTTCTAAATGTGTACCAAGCAGTTTGTTTCTAGGTGGTGTGGTTTCAGATATATTTCACTTTTTCTGTATGAATATAATTCAAGATTGCTCACAGCCATTGAAAATGCATTGAGTTTGCTGGTACCCGCAGTGCAAAACATCTATTTTATTCAAAATTAATAGAAATACAGAACCCCCACCGTATGAATTTAATATAATCTATTGACCAATTTCATATGACGTCAGCACATGTATTTAGGTCAGTGCGCATGCTGGTTGGCTGCAGGACAACCTCTGGTCACACTGCAAACTCAATGGCCGTGAGCAATCTTCATATAGTAAAAGTTAAATATCTCTAAAACCACAGCACCTATAAACAAACATGTTTACCAAAAAGATTATATTAAATTGATACGGTTATAGTTCTGCTTTTCTATTAATTTTGAATAAAACTAATGTTTTGCACTGCGCATACCATCAAACTCAAGGCATTGTCAATGGTCGTGAGCAATCTTCAGAGAAAATACAGAAAAAGTGAAATATCTCTAAAACCACACCACCTAGAGACAAACCACTTGGAACACATATAGAAAACATATTCAGTGAATAGATTATATTACATTTATATGGTTAGGGTTCTGGATTTCTATTAATTTTGAATAAAATAAACATTTTGTACTGCGCATACCGGCAAACTCAGTGCATTGTCAATGGACGTGAGCAATCTTCTTACAGAAAAGATTTAATAGCTCCACACGACCTAAACACAAACATAGAAAACATGCTTAAGAAAAAGATTATATTAAATTTATACGGTTCTGGTTCTGCATTTCTATTAATTTTGACTAAAACTAATGTTTTGCACTGTTCGTACCGGCAAACTCAGTGGCAGTGTGCCTTCGTTCTGCAGCCGAGCTGCGCGTGCATACACGATGTTTGTAAACATTGAAATAGGTCTATTCGTTGAACATGTTTTCTATATGTGTACCAACCGGTTTGTTTCTAAGTGGTGTGATTTTAGAGATATTTCACCTTTTCTCTATGAAGATTGCTCATAGCCATTGAGTTTGCAGTGACAGTGTGTTGTCCTACAGCCAAAAGGCATGCACACTGACCTAGATACCCGCGCTGACGTCACATGAAATAGGTCTATTGCCAATAACAAGGGAGATGAATCATGGTGTCCGCTAATTAGTGGTAAATATAAACGATACGGCAACAAATTACTATATCTATACGTAGGTATAGAGGGAGTGCACATCACGACATCACTCAGCCATCTTGGATTACACTTAATACCACCTATGGTGTCCAAGAACACTACGTCCACCACTGGGCCGACCTGTAGTCAGGGCTGCCAATGTATGTGGTGCCACCTAGTGGGTACTGCCTGAACCTGTCTAATTCTTTGACAGAGCATCCAAAGTGTCAACATACTGCTCTTTAGCAAAGATATGAGGCTACATGATTAATCAAATACTTCCCCTCCATCAAAAAAACCCTTTTCCCGCCCCCAGCCTTTGAGGGAAAACTGCTCAAAACAGTGGCAAATAAACCAACAAATCAGAAAATAAACACAATGTAAGCACTTCCAAGCCGTTCATATGTAATCCAATATGGCCACCGGAAGTAGTCATGACATCACACCCCCTCTATATACTCAAAAATGACAAATCGCTAAGCTAAAAAAACTCATAATCAGCACTCACATTATTATAGTAAGCAATATTATAAAGATGGACACCAGCAGAGATGCCAACTACTTGCAATTAGTGAAAATTATGGGGGCAAATCGCGATGTACGAAAATAGTTTTGTTTATTTCCATTTTAAATGTAATGAAGATCAAGACAAGACAATACAAAACAAAAAAAAACAGGAAAATATCAGCCCTGACAGTTGATCAAATTCAAGGACCCCATTTTCAGGGATGAAAGTTATCTCCAGAAGAAAATCGCGGAAAGCCAAACCTAGACTATTACACCGACATCGATTTTCCTGGAAATTTCCTCCCATAGGATTAGCACTGTCGGGGAATAGCGGGAAATCAGGTTTCAACTATCCTTGTTGTGGTTATATTATCGGCCAAACATAAATATTTCTTGTTTGGGTTTTATCTTCTAGAAAATAACCACATGTTTTCAAATACATCCTGATTGCTTGCCTTTTATTTAACATTAATTGGTGAATATCACAAATCGCGGAGATCTTTCACCACTGCAATTTAAAGGTCCCATCGAAGTAATGCAAAATTATTAAAACAACGCTATGCACTTGGACAACAGCGCCTTGCACCATCATGCTTACCAATGCGGCCGATCTTCATGCCTGAACGGGCCAGGGCGCGCAGAGCAGACTGGGCTCCGGGTCCTGGGGTCTTGGTCTTGTTGCCCCCAGTTGCCCTGAGCTTAATGTGCAGGGCAGTAATGCCAAGCACTTTGCACCGCTCGGCCACGTCCTGGGCAGCCAACATAGCGGCGTAGGGAGACGCCTCGTCACGGTCCGCCTTCACCTTCATCCCACCGGTCACACGCACGATCGTCTCCCTGAAACACCGCACCGGAAATGCTTAAAATACCCACCACAGAGATGAAAGTGGTCTCTGGCAAAAAAAAGAAGCGGAAATCTAGGCCTACAGTAAGGTTCTGTAATCCGATAGAATCTTTTTGATAAAACACAGATATTCTCATAGGCATAGTACTGTCAGGGAAGTCAGGTTTCATACGTATTGGTATACCCTGATGGCGCTGGGTCATTTGAATAAAGTATTGGTTGGTTGTTTTATGTCCTGGCAACATCTAAGGTCATATCAGGACGGGTACCGACTTGTGATAGTGCTGCCCCACTGGGAAATCAGGCCACCAGCACCATGACCAGTAGATCAGCGGTGAACCAACAGGCTATGTAAAAGCTGGCGAAAATGTATTTCACAGTGGATGGCCTCTCCTACCGGTTTCCTACCAATATGTTGATTAAAATCCAATATCCACAATCCATTTCCCTTCAATACATTGTACTATTTATTCTCTGTGGAGGGGTAGTTAGCGTGTGACGTTTTTTCTAGGTCAAACTCCTAACCTGAAGGTCAATGGTTCGATTCCCCATGCCCAACACCTCTTCCAAGGCCAGTTGCTCTCATACCATCTCTATGTGGTGTGGGAGGTAAAAAAAATCCCTTGGTTCAGTCAAGTGTAGGCTGGGGCTTTCTATTGACAAACTTATCCATGATAGGCAGTATAAATCGTAAAGAAAAAAAACTCCATTGTCCAAATCACATAATATCAGGTTCAATGACACAAAATCAGTTTGATGTGATAAGAGCCCATGTGGTAAATGCACCATCTTTGAAGGAACTGTTTGTACCACCTGACTACTTCAGCCAATGAACATGTACTATCTGACTACATCAGCCAATCAAAATGACCTAGACTGGACTAAAATGGCTGACATGTGGATATGTCGATCTAGATTTTAAACTTCATGCATCTATGAATATAATTGACTAAACAACTCAAAAGTTGAGGGTAAATACATCCAGGTAGGTTTTGTTTGTTTTACGTCCTAGCAACATCTAAGGTCATATCAGGATGGGTACCGACTTGTGACTGCGCACTCATGGTGAATTTATAGTGCTGCCCCACTGGAAGACCTAGCCGCCAGCACCATGACCTGATATTTCACAGATAAGGGATATTTCACAGATAAGGGCCATTTCCACCCAAATAAAAGTATATTTGATGTAATTCAACATTATGATCTGACATTTAATGTCTGCAAATGAACGTTGTCAGTTAATATTTTCAAATAAAATAATGACTAAAGTACGGAGGAAAACCTGCAAGTGAAGATGGTCATGTTTGACAGGCCCCTAAATACAAAAAAAATAATTATATATATCAAGCCATTGCTAGATCATTGAACATTACTATAGGGGGGTGTAATGACGTCACAAGACAACTTTTGGTGGCCATATTGGATTACATACAGAAGGCTTGTAACTGCCTACTGTGCTTATTTACTGATTTGTTGGTTTATTTCTCACTGTTTTGAGTAGTTTGGCCTCAGAAGTTGTTGCTAAAGTAGCAATGTGGACAACATTTTCAAATGACACCAATCTGAAAATTGATTGCATTGTTGGAAAGAGCTTTGAAAACCATTCAAGAAAATCCAACAATCATGTCAATCGGTTGATTATTAAAGGTGATAAGAGCTACTTCAATTTCGATAATGAGGGGTAATTTTCTGCCTTTGTTTTACAAGTGTGACCCAAAATCTAGATTTTTAGTCAATTTTTGTTCTAACTAGCTTAATAATCGACACATCGCACAGAATTTTTTAGTATAAGTAGATGACTATCTGTCTATTGCACCCATTAAAATAAAAGTGAGGGAGAGTGACTTGGGAGGATTTAGACCATTAAAATAAAACCAAATGAATACATTAGTAATGCAGAAAGGTTATAGAAATTTCTCATTGTGTAATGAGTATATCCATGGGTCCATTGTAACTACTTTCATCCTTACCTTCATATTGTAAGCTTCATAAGAATCTCAGTAATTTAATACGTCAACTTACAAGTAAGTCTAGTATAACTATCATATATCCATGAACCGTCCTGATGACCTTAGATGTTGCTAAGATGTAAAACAACAACAAACAAAATATATCCATGAAAGTTTTCTTCCTTTGTTTTAATGTTTTAGTATTACAAGTGTATAACCCAAAACCTATATATTTAATAGTTTAGTCATTTTTGTTCTAACTTCCTAAATAATCGAGATATCCAAATGAAATTTTCAGTGTAAGTAGATGCCTATCTGCTCTGTCGATTCCAAACATTAAAATAAAAGTAAATGCACATATTTGTGGATTTTCGGTCGTAATTGATATGATTGATGTTATAACACTGAAACTTTGGGGACCTAGAAAAGTACCTTTTCGATGTTACACCATGAAACTTCACACTGGTCAATTAATAACAGATTTAAATGTCTAACTACGTTTTAAAGATGTCCAAGATATATAATAGAAGGTGGAGTTTGAGCATTGAAATCAAGTCAAATCTTCTGAATGCCCACATACACAGAAAACATGAACAGATTCGCAAATTGTGAACACAAGGTTGTAGAAGGACAATTTATCTACATCATAAGCTGGAATTCCTGGGGATAGCCCATAAGAGCCTCTGCTGTCAGACAGTCTATTCCAGGAACACTTATTTGGCAGAAAACGGCCGTCGCGTAGCGCGCGGACGTGAACACACCTCGCTAAAGTGATGTAAGTAAACACATTGGATGTAAACTTCCCAGAACTTCCCTGAACACTCTTTTACTACATCTGCATGCATTCACAGCATTGCTAGGGAGGGTGCTCGTAATCCAAGATGACTGGCCGCTGAGTGATGACGTCACGTGCACTCCCTCTATAGACTAAGTGCAAATCATTAGAAACAGAATTTAAATAAGATGACTGACGTCCCAATTATACTTTTTTATCAACTGACTCCCAGCCAACTGATTTACTACACAAACTTAGATTAGATTGGAATAGAGTGTTTGAGCTATATGCTCAGGCCAAGTCGGAGACTCCACCATCAGGCTCACAGCATGTGGTGAGGATGCTCTGTTCAGTTTTGTCATGTGCAGTAATGAGTTTGAATCTGCTTGCGTTAGCTGGGTGTATCCTGGAATCTGTGGTTCATCTGGTATTGTTTCTAATGCCTTGTCAAGCTGCCTTTTGAATGATTTTACACTGCAGATTGATTTCTAATGTAAGCTGGTATTGTATTAAAGAGCTGTACTCCTCGGACAGAAAGACTTCCTTCCCGCAGTGTTCTTGTTGACTTGTGAGGTTTTTGTGTTTATTGCTGGTACCTTACCAAGTCTACCATATCTTTTTGAATGATACGTTGTTATGCCATAGTTCGGTACTTTGCCTTCAATTATTTTCCAGGTGTATATAATTCGATATCTCTCACATCGACGTTCAATGGAGTAGATTTTGAGGAATTTTAGTCTGTCCCAGTAATCCAGGCTCTTGGTGTCTTCAATATATGATGTGAAGCTACGTTGCAGTGATTCTAACTTTGTCAGCTGTCCTTTAGGAGTGGGTATCCAAAGTTGTGAACGGTAGTCTATCCGTGGGAGTATTATGGAGTTCCACAAGGTTTTCATTACGCCAGCTTCTCTTGACTTAAATGTACGAAGCACCCATCCACTATATGTTCCGGCAGTTTGGCATACATAGTCAATGTGTTCAGTGAATTTGAGATTGCTTCCCATGTATACACCAAGGTCTTTCACGCTGTTCTTTTCCATAATGTTCTCTCCTGACGGGTTTGTGTAAGTTGTATTCATTTTTAGGTCTTGGTTTGTGCCATATCGTATTAGCTCAAATTTCTTGTCATTGAACAGCATATTGTTTGAATATTGCCAATTGTAAATGGTTTCAAGGTCTTTTTGTAGAGGCTTTGTGTCTACATTTCCCTTGATCTCCCTCATGTTTGTTTGTTGTTTTACGTCCTAGCAACATCTAAGGTCATATCAGGACGGGTACCGACTTGTGACAGTGCGCACTCATGGCGACTTTATAGTGCTGTCCCACTGGGAAACCAGACCGCCGGCACCATGACCTGGTATCCCACTCAGTCACATTATCCAGACACTGAGCACACCAGTCCATGCCCTATCCTAATAATGCCGAGCGCCTGGCTAGGAAGCAACAAGTCTCAATTGTAAAGTCATTGGTTTGACTCGACCTGGACTCGAACCCACGATCTACCAGCACAGGAGACGGACGCTCTAACTCATTCGGCCATCCCGTCTGGTCATCTCCCTCATGACTCTTGTGTCATCTGCAATTGAAGAGATAGTACTTGTGTTTTCATCAATGTCAGAGATCAAAACAAGGAACAGGACTGGTCCAAGTACTGTGCCTTGTGGTACGCTGCTGGTCACATCAGATGCTGTCGATTTTGCTCCATTCACAATGACCTTTTGTGTTCTCTGCCTCAAGAACTCACGGATCCAGGTTCCCATTTTCCCTCATAATCCTAATTTATGCAATTTATGGCAGAGGATACAGTGATCAACTTTATCAAAGGCCTTTGCGAAGTCTAGGTAGATGACATCAGTGTTTGCACCCTTTTCTAGATTATAGAGGATTTGATCGTGATGTGCCAGTAGTTGTGAAAGACATGATCTCCCGGATCTAAAACCATGCTGAGATGGGTTCATCAAATTATTTGCTTCCAAGTAGTTGACTAGATGTTCTCTAATTACTCTCTCAAAGATCTTGATTATGTGTGATGTTAGTGAGATAGGTCTATAGTTTTTGGGTAGAGCCTTACTGTCACCTTTATGTATTGGAATGATATGTCCTTCCTTTGCAATTTCAGGGATGTTACTGTGGTCGAGGGAATCCCTCCAAATTATATACAGTGGTTAGGAAAGGTATTGCTTACAGTGTTTTAGTAGGATGGCAGGGAACCCATCTGGTCCAGCAGATGAGTTTATATTTAGTTTGTCAATTGCCTTTTCTATTTCTTCTGGGCTGAAATTGATATCCATAAGGGTTCGTTTCCTTTGGTCCACTTGGTAGGTATATTATTTTTGATTCTAGTGGGCTACTGAAGACACTTTCGTACTGCTGTTTCAGGATATCTGCCATCTCTCCAGGATCTTGGACTATGTCACCATCCTTATTCTGAGTGGTCCTATTGTTGTTCTGGCCTGGGAGTATATCTTAGCATAGCTATAAAAATACTTTGGATTCATCTTGATATTGCTTTTGGCCTTTTCCCCCTCTCCTTTACGTTCTTCTAATCATAGCTTTCCCTTAATTTAGTTTCTATGGTGTGGATTTCCTTTAGCAGATTGTACTGAGTTGTTGATTGGCTGTTTGTCCTCCTTTGAAGCGTTGTTCTCTTCTCATGAGAATCTTTCTGTCACGTGGAATTGTTTGGTTTCATAGCTTTAAGTTTCTTTCTAGGTACAAACTTGGCACACAATTCTTCAATCCTGTTATAGAATTTTTGGAGTTGGTTTTTCCACTGAGGTACACATCCCAGTTTATGTCACAAAGTTTGCTGTTGATTTGTATCCAATCTGCTTTGTGGTAATTATAATCACTGAGTATGGGTATTTCTCTATTTCTGTCAGTAGTGGTGGAGGCACTTATGTCTTTTATAAGTATTTCTATGATATTGTGGTCTGAAAACACTGTTGGAGTTGATTGTAGATTAGATCATGATTGTGAATACAAGGTCCAAGATATTTTGTCCTCGGGTTGCAGTTTTCACAATCTGGAACAGTTTTTCTGTGACTTCCATCAGTTTTGTTGCTTGAATTTGTTCTGTTTTTGCTACTGTTGCCTGTATATGTCCTAGGGGCCAGGTAATGCTTGGGAAATTGAAGTCGCCCAGGAATATAACGTCAGGCATAGGAGCTACCATCTTGGTTATTGCAGAGGAGTTTGTGTAGTAAATCAACGAATGTGTATCCAGGGCAGTTTGGGGGTCTGTATACTATGGCTAGTACCATACTGAGTTGGATAATTTCAAGGCATAACAGGCTGCAATAGGCATTTGAGCTGTTGATTATTTCTTTCATGTGTAGTTTTCGTCAATGTACAAAATAATGCCACCATGAGTTCTATCTTTCCTGTCACTCCTATAGATGTTAAATCCCTCCAGGTGGATTTCACTGTCCATGATATGGTTATTTAAGTGACTTTCTGTAAGGGCTATTATCCTTGAATTGCTTTCCAGTGCAAGTTCACCAAGGAAAGGAACTTTGCTCTGGTTTTTCTTTGGGTAGAGTCCTTGAATATTTGCTGTTATTAGGCCTTTATGAAGTATGTTGTGAACAAATGATCATGGAGTTCACTAATTAACCACAAATGTTATTTTCATGTCACTTATTTTGTTTCAAATGTCATTTTATCGATTTGTATCAATAGCACATGAATTAAACTGGCTTCACTGAAGATTTCATCAAGATATGTCAATTATTAAAGAAAGTACATGAATTTCACCAATTTCAGTCACTTTGTTTCAAATGTCACTATTGAATTATATCAATAGAATATGCCTTAATCTAGCTTCAGTCCAAATTCCATCTAGATATCTCAATTATTAAAGAAATTACATGCATTTTCCATAAAAGTCACCAATTTCGGTCCCAGAAATCAAGTGCTATACCTTAATTTAATGTAAGAAAAGATATAAAAGTACATGACGGAAACGGCACGAATGACAACGGAAATGATGGGGAAAACAAAACAAAACCAAGGGACAACGACAATGAATATCAAAACCAACTGCAGGCACTACAGGTAGCGTACAACACGTTGCAAATCGAATGCACGTGGTACAAATCTGAGTTTGAGAAGCTCAAAGAACAAAAGAACACCACAAATGCAAACAAAGGTATAAACAATGCCAGGACTGCGCCCACGGACAAAAGGAAGCCACCCTCGGATACAGCCCAAACAGAGGTGACAAAAAGTGATGGGAAAAAACTCAGCATCATAATACACGGCATCCCGGAAAAAGAAGACGAAAACATGGAGAAAACTGTCACAAACATGCTAAAAGAAGCAGACTGTGACTTTGGCTGGACGGTAGTGACCAAAGCCTTCCATCTAGGAAGAAAATGAAAAAAGAGGCAACACCAAAAAAAAACCCACAGACAACGAGCAGACCTCAGACAAAAATAAAGACAAGGAAACCAAAGATACAGAAACCCAAAACACTGAAGAAATCATAAGCAGACCAAGGAGCATCAAAATCCAGCTGGAAAAGGAGTCACACAAAAAAGAACTCTTCCAGTAGAAAAAAATGCTCCAGTCAAAAGAAAGCTACAGCAAGGTAACAATGAGGCCGTCAGATCAGAAGCCGAAATGCTAAATGAGAAAACGGTACAACAAATGTACACACTTGCAATGGAGAACAAAAACGAAAAAATAAAGTCAATCAAAATGAAAGGATGCAATATAGAGGTCAATGGAAAAATCGATAAGCCCAATGAATTTGATCAAATAGAAATAGCAGAAATCACCCCAGAGAAGGCAGCAACCAGGGAACACACATGGGGAGTCTTTCCAAGGACACAACTCCCCTTTCAGCAATCTCTACAAGTGTGAAATCACTGGAAAGGATGGTAAAAAATATACATCAGCGGAGAAATACTACAGCTCAATAATGGCAAAATACTGTAGTAGTCTGAACATGAGCTAATAAGAGTGAAGACAACACTGAAAATCCATATACGGTCAGGGATGAAAGTGGTCCCGAAATAAAGCGCAGATGCGGGTACTCTCCCATAGGCTTAGCATTGTCAGGGAATCGCGGTAAATTCCCAGAAGCTGGGCTTCATACAAATACGTTTGAAGCACCTATTAGTAGTTACGCTGATAGTGCTGCAGCGTCTGACACTCATTAGTATTGCTGATGGTGCTGTAGCGTAAAACAACATATTAGTATACACTTACATGATACGGCGTTTCAACAATGTATAGTATACACTTATTGCTCTGGGAAAAATGGGAAATACGCGAGAGCGGGAGATCTTTCATTCCTGACGATAAAGGCAATGGCAAAGAAGATATGGAGAACACAAGAGTGGTGCAAAACCAATGAAACCGTGCTGGAGGACATCGTCCGTGCAAAATTCACACAAAACGAAAGCCTGAAGGAGAAACTAATAATTGCTCCAGGAAATGCATTCAGGGAATGCACAAAATGCCCATACTGGGGCTCAGGTCGGTACCTGGACAGCGCCAGTGAAGGCGAAACAGTAAAACAAGGATACAAAAATAAAATGGGGAACGTCCTCCAAAAAATAAAGGAAAGCCTGTGCAAGGAAGCAAATACAAATAAATAAACAAATAAATAGAGCAAAAACAAATATGTCATAAGAAAACAAGAAGTAATTGAAAATGAAGAGCAGGAGAAAGCATAAGAGCTCTCCCAGCAGGTAAGGAGGAGGTGCAAAAAACATAGCAACGCACAGCTTGCTCCACTTCCGTCCACACTAGATTAAAAGACAACAAACCGTCAACCCACAAAACAAGGCATGGAAAGAGAGCAGCACGATATGGCATTGGCATGACGGATGGTATACACTACAATGAGGAATATGCCAGTGCCATGCTGTCAAAACGCATCACGGAGAACTGGAAAGAGCACCAGGGCTCCAAAACATAAGTATCACAAACTTTGATAAATTTCACTAACCAAACCCTAAATCATAAGTATAATCAGGTACAACTAATACACACTTTAATGTTCATGTCTTCCTCTATGCGCACAGGTAAAAGTAAAAGTAATGGAGGCATGCATGACTATCTATCAAAAGGGGCCATGTGTGCTGTATGCACCAGCACATACACCCCGAATACATCAATCACTAAGCCAAAATAAAATCAAAACAAAATCAAAAACTCACGAAATCAAGCAACCACTATCCTAAAAATATTATTTAAAGTAAAATAAATATGGTAGAAGAGATTGAATGCAAACTGGGAAGGGGCACACACTTCGCCCACCTAAACTGCCAGAGTGCATCCAATAAAATAGACATAATAAAAATGCATCTAAAAAAAGACAATCTAGATGTACTAACGTTATCAGAGAGATGGTTCACTGACAAACACCAAAACAACACCCTCAATATAGACGGATATAGGCTTGTACGTAATGACAGACAGCACATTAATGCAATGAACCAAGCAAAGAAAGGTGGAGGTGTTGCCATTTACTGCAAAGGCACCAAAAACCTAGACACTGAAAAGCTAAAACCAACAAATCTCTCAAATGAGTACATAGAGCTACTATGGTGCCTAATAAAAAACGAAAAGCAAGCAAATGTAGCCGTAGCGAGCCTCTATAGGCCACCGTCAGGTGAAATTGAAGTATTCCTTGAAGAACTAGAGAAGAGCATAAACACTGTAAAAAAATCAACAACTGCAGAAATCTTTGTGCTCGGGGACTTCAATGTGAATTACAGCAGCAATGAAAAAAATAAACTAATACTGCAAACCACCATAAAGATCTTAGGCCTGCAGCAGCTCATCACTGAAAACACAAGGCTAAGCAACAATAGCTCAACAATAGACCTAATACTAACCAACTCAAACCATGCCACAAAATGGGGCACTAGAAGCTGGGGTATAAGTGACCACAAACTAGTATATGTAACCAGGAAAAAGCTCAAAAGCACAAATCACTATGAATACAAAATGGGCAGGTCCCTAAAAAACTACTCAGAAGATACATTAAAAAATCATCTGCACCAAAACATAAACAACATCACACAAAACAGAGATGATGTTGATATCTATTGGGACAACATCATCACAGAAATAAGAAAATCAACTGATGAGATGTGTCCCATGAAGAAAATAAAAATACAAAAAAACCAAGACCCTTGGGTAGACAAAGACCTGCTAACACTCATCACAACCAAAAGTAAACTGGGTGATAAAGCAAAATGCACAGAAACAATAGAAGACAAACTGGCCTACCGCATCACCAGAAACAACTCGCTCAAAGCTGTGAGAACAGCAAAAAAGAAATACACAATAAAGCAGGACAAAGACTGGGGAAGCAACACAAACAAATTCTGGAAAAATGTAAACCTATTATTCCCAAAAAATAACAAAGAGCATACAAACTTCCAAGATAATGAAGGGACAATGCTCACAGACAAAGATGCAGCAAACAAACTGAACAGACACTTTGCCACAATAGGGCAAAAGCTGTCAGAATTTTTTTTTAAAAGATGAGAAAACAGATCAGGAACTGGAGAACGAAATCCCCACCTGCAAAACAGATATGATAGAAGTAAAAAAATTAATAAATGACATAGACACGAATAAACCAAGTGGAATAGATGAAATACCAACCAAAATACTGAAAGAGGCACTCCAAGCCATCCCGGCCACCATAGTAGACCTATTCAACATCTCCTTTGAGCAGGGGCGTTTTATCTCAGCCTGGAAAATGGCAACCATCACCCCCATTCACAAAGGTGGAGACAAACAAAACATGGGAAACTACAGGCCAATATCAATTCTTCAAACCCCAGGCAAGCTCATTGAAAAAGTGTTACATAGACACATCAATGAACACCTGGAAAAAAACGATATACTAAACGAAAGACAAGGGGGCTTCAGGAAACTGCACTCCACATCAAAAACAATAGCTAACCTAACAAATGACATAATGGCATCAATGAACCAAAAACAATTAGTTGGAGCCGCCTTCATTGACTTCAGCAAAGCATTTGACACAGTAGACCACAAAATACTACTGGAAAAACTAAAAACCATGGGCATAAAATCCAACACTATGGATTGGATAAGATGCTACCTGAACAACAGGCAACAGAAAACAAAAATAAACAATACACTATCAGACAACCAACCTGTCACATGTGGTGTACCCCAAGGGTCAGTGTTAGGGCCACTACTCTTTATAATCTATATAAACGATCTTGAAAAATGGTTGCAAACTGAATGCCTCCAACTATATGCAGATGACACAGTCATATACGCAAATGGCACCACAGAAGAGGTAATAACTAAACTAAATAAACTCCTACTGAAACTAGATGAGTGGTATGAGTCCAACAAAATAACCATCAACACAAGCAAATCAAAAACAGTACTCTTCTCGCATAAACAAATGCCAGAAAGAAAACTACACTGTAAGTTAGGAAACCAAACACTAGAAAATGTAGACCATTACAAATACCTAGGCCTTGAGTTGGACAGCCAACTAAACTACAACCTATGTATAAATAAAATTATACAAAAAGTAAACCACAAACTGTGGCTATTTGCAAAGCTAAGAGACTACATGACACAAGAAATGTCAATAAAAATCTTCAAGGGCATGGTGCTCCCCTATTTTGACTATGGAGATGTAAACTACATGGGTGCGAGAAAAGAACTACTAAAAAAACTGCAAACACTGCAGAACAGAGCCCTAAAAATCTGTCTAAGAGTAGACAAGCTGCACCCCACCTATGACATACACAAAAGAACCAAAGTGAAATTACTAGAAAATAGGAGAATAATTCATTTGAAAACATTAGCATATAGCTATAGTCAAAACATTAAACTTCTAACAAAACCACAAAGGGCTACTAGAGCAAATAATGCGCCACTACTAAAGCAGACCAGAAGCCAAATAAAAGCTCATGAGAGAAGCACGCTGGAAATGGCTGCCAAGGTGTGGAATGCCCAAACGGTAAAGGAACGACAAATTCCTGACCTAAAAACTTACAAAAGATATCTGCAAAATAAGGCTAGGAAACCCCCACTAAGCTGCACTGCAAAGGGACGTGATATGTCACGGCCCACCAGCGGACGCCCAATGGAAGGTAACCATGCCAAAAGTAGCCAGATAACACACCACACAGCTACATACAAGCCTATGATATGTAAATAGGCTAGTCTAGTAATAAGAGTAGAAAAAATAAATACACATACCAAGAAAATCCCAAAAAACTAACATAGGCTATTAACCATACCAACCAATTATCTATCTGCTACTGAAATGCAGGCAATCAAATACCTTATCAGCATCCACTGTGTGGTAAGAAAACACCAACACTACAACTGGCCAGCATTGAAAACAAGCCTGGGTACCCAGGCTTATATGCTATGGACAGTATAAATACAGCCTCAATAAAAAAAAGGTTAAAAATGAGGACCAATTTCAGAGTTGGAAAACGCCATAACTTGCTTAATACTCCACTTATTCCCATAATCTTGGCATCATGTTAACGGGGGGCTCTTGCTGATCAAATTTGGTGCATGCAGGGTGTATGAATTTCCCCCCCCCAAGTGCCTATAATAAGCGCTCAACTATATAGAGCATGCACTGACATCACACTAAACGGAATGCGGCCATTGTGGCGATAGTAACCACAATAATAACACACTGTCACACTGCAAACTCAATGGCTATGAGCAATCTTCATACAGAAAAAGTGAAATATCTATAAAAACCAATCCAGCTATAAACAAATCGGTTGGTACACATATAGAAAACATGTTTACCAATAAGGTTATATTAAATTGATAAGGTTAGGGTTCTGGATTTCTATTAATTTTGAATAAAACTAATGTTTTGCACTGAGCATACCGGTGAACTCAAGCCAGTCAAGGCATTGTCAATGGTCGTGAGCAATCCTCACACAGAAAAAGTGAAATATCTCTAAAACCACACCACCTAGAAACAAATTGCTTGGTACACATATAGAAAACATATTCAACGAATAGATTATATTAAATTTATAAGGTTAGGGTTCTGGATTTCTATTAATTGTAAATGAGATAGACGTTTTCCACTGCACATACAGGCAAAGTCTATGGGAGGTTTACTAGTTGATATCGCCACAATGGCCACGCATCCGGTTCATGATGTCACGTGAATACCCTATATTCATACGGGCCTGTGTTAATAGCCGCTGCCTAAAAAACTGTTCAATTTCGTGCAGGTACATTCAAGTTCATGAAATCGGAAGAAATCAAGTGAACATTACTTACTTGCCGGAGAGATCAGTGATGTGTACAAATGTATCATTGAAGCTGGCATAGATATGGGCAACTCCAAAAACATTCTCGCCCTCTACAGCCTGAGGTCCCAGCTGGACCTGTTCTTCAACCTTGGTTGTCTTTCCTTTGCGGGGTGCCATGTTTGACTGTTAAAATATTAATAATGGGTATTAAACAACTGGTGGGCTAACACAATTAGGATAAATATATTGTGACAATGTAGGTATGTGCCAAAACGCTGACTAGCGGCGGATATTTTCTTACAACAAAACTGATCCAGCCAATCGCATCTTTTTTTGGACGGGTCTAGAAAAACGCCTCTATGATTGGTTTGCATTGGTCAATCTTGAATATTCTTGTCTATTATGTAGTATGGGAATCATTTTACAGCTTAGTTTAAAAATATTTCAATTTGGTGAAGTTTTGCTATTCCAATAATAACTTCAAAAGTTTCACTGAATTTCAACCTGCAAATTAACCCTTTTATATCAATCTGCAATTTAAACAAAGTAAACTGGAGTGTGTTACCATTATTAATCTTATATACTGTTGAGTTTGGGGAAATTGTGACGAGTAGATCAGAATTGGCACGAAGAGGAATGCAACCGGTATGACTTGTTTTTATCACTTTTTCTGAGACTCACCTCTGCCTCAGAGTTGGAAAACACCATAACTTCCATAATAATCCACCTATTCCCATAATCTTGGTGTCATGTTAAAGGGCGTTTCAAGCTCTTTCCAGTGGTGCCTTTTGTTTTACCTTTATGAAGTATGTAGGATTTTTTTTTTAATTTACCATATAGAAATGATACTCATACGATTGTAAAGAGCCAAACAAATGCTTTTAAATAACACAAAGATCATGCATATTGGTCTAGTATTAAGAAAGTTATGATTTTTTATTTATTTAAAATCGCATGTTTTTTTGTCCTGTAATTAGACTGAAACAAACGGAATTGGGGTGACCCTGAACAAGGCAAACCTGCTGTGGCACCTCGCTCCTTAGTCGCGCAACCCATGACACTTTCCGATTCAAAATTAACCACTTTCAACGTATAGAATCGTGATAATATTTGGTATAATGTGAGAAAAGACCTTAATAATTTGGGCTACATATTTTTTATTTATCCCCAAAGTGATTTTGAACTGGTTTTGAACCGAAAATGAGTGCAAGGCAGAGGTGAGCCTGTCACTATAGTGCCAACGTCGCGCAAACCCATGACACTTTCCGATTCAAAATTAACCACTTTCGACGTATAGCATCGTGATAATATTTGGTATCATGTGAGACAAGACATTAATAATTTGGGCTATATATTTGTTATTTATGGCCAAAGTGATTTTGAACTGATTTGAGCATCCAAAAATGAGTACAAATGTTTAAAATTGTGTCATGAACGAACGAATCATCAGAAATGCAAAATTCGAAAACGATGACATTCAGAAAGCTTTCCTTTATATGTGGTTATCATGATTCCCCGATAGCCCCATCCATTAGCCAATGAGAAGCGATTTTGGTACACATGTACACACACTCCCGATCACAGCGATCGGGGACAACACGGCGGCGACGCATCGCGTGGATGTCAACATACCTAAAGTATGTTGTGAAAAAACGATCATGGAGTTCACTAATTAACCACAAATGTTATTTTCATGTCACTTATTTTGTTTCAAATGTCATCTTATTGAATTGCATCAATATCACATGACGACACAAACCGGATGCGCGGCCATATCAACCAGTAAACATCCCATAGAGTTTGCCTGTACGCGCAGTGGAAAACGTCTATTTCATTCAAAATTAATAGAATTCCGGAACCCTAACCGTATAAATTTAATATAATCTATTCATTGAATATGTTTTCTATATGTGTACCAAGCGATTTGTTTCTAGGTGGTGTGGTTTTAGAGATATTTCACTTTTTCTGTATGAAGATTGCTCACGACCATTGACAATGCCTTGAGTTTGCCGGTACGCGCAGTACAAAATGTCTATTTCATTCAAAATTAATAGAAATCCAGAACCCTAACCGTATAAATTTAATATGATCTATTCGTTGAATATGTTTTCTATATGTGTACCAAGCGATTTGTTTTTAGGTGGTGTGGTTTTAGAGATATTTCACTTTTTCTGTGTGAAGATTGCTCACGACCATTGACAATGCCTTGATTGGCTTGAGTTTGCCGGTACGCGCAGTGCAAAACATTTGTTTTATTCAAAATTAATAGAAATCCAGAACCCTAACCATATCAATTTAATATAATCTTATTGGTAAACATGTTTTCTATATGTGTACCAACCGATTTGTTTCTAGGTGGATGAGTTTCATAGATATTTCACTTTTTCTGTATGAAGATTGCTCATAGCCATCGAGTTTGCAGTGTGACATTATTGTGGTTACTATAGCCACAATGGCCGCACTTCTGCTTAGCGTGACGTCAGTGCATACCCTATATAGAACATGAATTAAACTAGCTTCACTGAAAATTTCATCAAGATATCTCAAATATTAAGGAAAGTACATGAATTGGACCAATTTCAGTCACAAGAAATGTTTTGTTTTAAATGTCACTTCATGGAGTTATATCAATAGAATATGCCTTAACCTAACTTCAGTGCAAATTTCATCTAGATCTCAATTATTAGAAATTACATGCATTTTCCCATAAAACTCACCAATCTCGGTCACAGAAATGTAGTGCTTATACCTTAAAATAATGTAAGAAAATAAGGCCCAATTTCAGAGTTGGAAAAGGCCATAACTTCCTTAATACTCCACCTATTCCCATAATCTTGGTGTCATGTTAAAGGGTGTTTCAAGCGCTTTCCAGTGGTCTCTTTTGTTTTATTATTGAAGGGGTTTGAATTTTTTTGGTACATACCTAGACAATGTTCATTTATAATTGCAATGTGGGCATGAGCGATAATGGGTGCATTGCCATTTATCCTCAAATTTATACAATCTAATGACACGAAAGCAACCAAATAAGACTTAATAAGTAAAGTGGTATAGGTAATTATACTCACTTTCAAATAGTTATGCTGTGAACAGAGTTAATTTTGATTTGACAGGACCTCAAAATGGCGAAAATCATGGCCTGAATGCCAGTACTGGTAGTAGCACTTATTTATCTCGTAAACAATGTAATGTGGCACAATTATTGGTCATATACACAAAATATTTACACCATTTTGAAGCCCAGTATATTTTCTACATGGAAACTAACTAAAAGAATCCTTATACTTATTATTTAACCAGATGATAGCCGATTTCTACACAACTTGGGGTATCTTACCGGGTAGAAATCTGGTTTCCAAAAAAGAGGTCAATATCGTCTCGCGCGAGAGTGACCGAGACCACCGAGAAAGACCGACATCTGCCGAAGTTTGCCGAGCATCTTTTGTTATTGTTGTGTGGGAACAAGCATGTAGAGTGTGCAGGGGTCTGGATTTTACTTAGATCTCGGATTGTTTAAAACAAAACGACATAATGACTCTGTATATTCCCAGTTAAATGCTTTAACTACATACACAACCGAGCAACTCGGCTCAGTAGCTGAATTTTCACGGAGAAAATCGGCTGAGACCGATGACAGGCCCGGGGTGTTGACTGTGCTTGAACAGTCCTGAAAATCTCGGAATCGCCTGTTGCAAATTATTTTTGGCTGGCGACTACCTGTTGAAAAATGGACTTTATGTTTGACTGGGAAGCGGATGGAGATAGGTTTTCTTTCGACGATAGTGACAGATTTGAGGAGGATTCTTTGTGTTCATGGATTAGCGAGCCTGAAAGCCTCTGTAATAATTGGAGAGGCTGGAGAAAGCAAAATGGAGGCCCCCCTGGCTCCTCTTCAACTGGGCGACAAGGTAAGCTCTCGTCTGTTTTTACCGATATTGTCACCATATCCAGTTAATAATGCTCGGGCAGATGACTTTCTTGTTGTTTTTGCATTAAACCCGCCCCAGTATGGAAGCCCAGCCTGTGATATATTTCGATACAAATGAGGTCAGTTCTGACGTGCGCGACCCGAACTGGGGCCTGCTGCTCGCACTTACTGACTTAGCGTAGCGGCGTTTCGTGTTGGCGAGACCAAACGAAGTTGAACCAGTCGAACGAAAACCAACCAGATTAATTTGTACTACTAGTACTAGGCTCACGTTTGAAGGTGACTGACCTGGTTACTGTACACTTCATTTTCCCCTAATGGAAAGCCAAAGAGGAATATATATGTTATTCATTTATTCATAGTGCATACAAATAGGGGGATGCTTCGATATTTCAACGTTCTGAGCGGGACGCAGGCAGGCAGGCGGCCGCTGGTCCGATGGTGGATGCCAGGATGGTCACCCAATTTTAGACCAGCTGTGGCCTGGCTCGTGAATCAGCTGATGCCGCTGGCCCTGCTGAACTGGACTGGTTGACTCTCATCTGTTCTGTAAGGACACAATGCTCACCTGACCCCCCCATCCAGGCCATTGTCCGTTGGTTTTTAATAACATTGTATCTAGATAAAGGATTCACCCGGTACTCACAGTACACTATACTACAACTAGTACAGGTACCGGGTGAATCTTTTATCTACATTTTATCATGCTGGAAAATTATATGGCGCCAGCCACGCTTGATTGCACTGTAGTCTGTACTAGTAGGTATGTGAGTCAACAATTCAAAATCCTCCAATTGTTGTAACTGTGCCCATTTGAAAGAGGATGAAGAGACAAAGAAAATGACACCAAGATCATTTCGATCCATTGAGAAATAAAAAAGTTATGATTATTTTATTATTTGTAATTAGTCAAATTATGTCCTCACAATTAACCTTAAAACAAATGAAGAAGGTGTGATCAAAACAAACTGTGTTCTTAGGGAAATTGCTGTAACTTTCTTATTTCTCAACAAATAAAATCTTTGAAGTATCTGAAACACAGTGAAAGCCAGAGGAATTCTCTATCTATATCAATCACAAAAAATCAACATTGACCAGCGAAAAATAATTATTAATAATGATCAAACATAATTCAAAACCAGACACAGATAATCACTTTTTTGGGGGCTAATACATTTATTAATCATGCTTAATAATTTTTCACACAGCCTTGTAATTCTATCACTATAGAACATTTTCAGTACACACATCATCATTTTTATCATAGAGGGAACAGACAGAGGGACCATTAGGTCTCAGCCAAATTTGGGACAAGAGAGCTGATGGTCTCTTCCTAAATATGTTATTTATTTACGTAATTTAAGACACTGTTTGATTTCCATTGTCCCAGTGTTCTTATGTTATCCAACAACATCCCTACTCTTGCATATCTTGAGCTCCCCCTCAACGTAGGCTATGGCATGTAACCATCGGCCACCAGGGGAGTCCAGCAGATTTAAGTAGGTGTCCCAAGTGATTTAAAAAAACAGGTCTCAGCTTAATTTAATGGATTTAAACTGTTAGTATGTTTAATTTGAAACAAAATGATACTTCATTTATCAAAGTCGCTCTAATATTAAGGAAGATATGGGAGTTTTTAGGTTACTTAATTGGGCCCATCCAAACCTAAAAAGATAGCATTTTTGATGGTCCCCCAAATTAAAACTAGTCACCTTATCTCACTGCTAATGTTTTTTCTGGTGATTTCATGTCCTGTCTAAAGAGAATATAGAGATCTATGGGTATGAGATGGTTACATTTCAAGATATGGATCTTCAAAAATGCTAAAAACTACAATTTCCCATAACTCACCATTTTTCTAATTTAGCTGTGGAGCACTTTTAGAGGTGCGCTTGTGGAAAAAATATGCACCCCAGATGGATTATTCTTATTTCTCCCTGACCTATAGGTGAGTCTTGTCACCTCTATTTTTTTTTCAGGACCGCATGCGATTGGGAAAAGTTGATAGAAATAGGTCCAAAATGCTCCAGAGCTCAATTTGGCAAGTGATAAAATCTGGTAAAAAATGAGAAAGTTTTAAATGACACAGAAAATCACCCATACAAGATAATTGCATGAAATTTTCAGGCTTTATTAGGCTCAATATCTTCTTTCTATTTCAATTATATAAAATACACGTTGATATATGTGAATTATTTTAATATTACAATGATTATGATCAAATCTGTCAAATTGCCCAATTTTGAGCAAGTTTAAAATGACACAGAAAATCACCCGTACAAGATAATTGCATGAAATCTTCAGCCTTTATTATCATCAATATGCTCTTTCTATTTACAGTATATACAATATGCTTTGACATGTGAATTATTTTAATTTTATAATGATTGTGATCAAATCCGGCAAAAAATGCCCAATTTTGAGCAAGTTTGAAATGGCACAGAAAAACACCTGTACAAGATAATTCCATGAAATCTGGAGATTGTATTATCCTCAATATGCTCCTTCTATTTACATCATAATCTATAGAGGGGTTGTAATGACGTCACGAGGCAACTTCCGGTGGCCATATTGGATTACATGTGAAAGGCTTGGAAGTGCTTACATTGTGTTTATTTACCAATTTGTTGGTTTATTTGTCACTGTTTTGAGCAGTTTGGTCTTAAAAGTTGGTGGAAAAGGGTTTTTTGATGATGGGGAAGTATTTTTTTAATCAGGTAGCCTCACATAGTTGCAAAAGCGCAGTATTTTGACACTTTGAATGCTATTTCAAAGAATTAGAAAGGTTCGGGCAGTACCCACTAGGTGGCGCCACATACTTCGGCACCCATTACTATAGGTAGGCCCAGTGGTGGCTGTAGTGTTCTTGGTATAAGACAGGGGGCACCATAGGTGTAATCCAAGATGGCTAACCGCTGAGTGATGACGTCACGTGCACTCCCTCTATATAATAAACTTTGATAAATATGTGAATTATTTTCATTTTACAATGATTTTATATATTTCTTCAAAAGTAGCAAAAATCCTTGCACATGGCCAGTCAGGTAATAAGTACTACTACCACATAGGTATCCCAAGTGATTTTTAAAAACAGGTTTGAGCTTGATTTAATGGATTTCCCTTGTTAGTATATTGAATTTGAAAGAAAATGACATTTCATTTGTCAAAATTGATCTAATATTAAGGAAGATATGGACGTTTTTAGGTTGTTACTCTATCGGTCCTGCTCAAAGCTAAAAAGATAACATTTTTTATAGCTCCCAAAATTAAAACTAGGGCAATGAGCAGTGGAATGAGGAAGACCAGTTCTCCTGATTAAACTACTAATGTACCCACAAAAAAAAAAATTTTAATTACAAAAGAAAAAAAAAGAAAAACTACCCCCCAATTTTTAGTCATTAAATCGCCGTGCGCATGAGCGCCATAGGTTAGCATGAGCGCTGGTAATTATGATTGGACAGGGAATTAAATTCTCTTTAATTCAATACCAACTTTTAAGGGTTTTAAAATTATATTTTCAGTAGAAAATAGCACTTGAAATGGAAATTTTTGTAACTTCAAATTTCAATCATTTTTTTTGCATTTTCTCTAAAATTAAAACATATACAGTTTTATATGAATGGAAAGCCTGGAATCTCACCTATCTATGGGTATTAGTACCTTTTTCGTGGGTACTTTGATCAACAAATGGCGTTGTTGCACAAATTGGATGTACACTAGCTAATTCTACTAGGGATACCATGACACATCTCCACCTGGGAATTACCATGGTTTGAGAGTGAAAACTGGGAGTTGGTGGTAGTTTTTATTTAGCTATATCAGGCTTATTTATTTGAATAATAAAATGAATCCAAGACCAGGTTAAAGGTAAGAGAACAAAGGTTGTTTCTGCTGTAATACATTTGTAAAAATCCTTTGTGGTTTTTTTTGCCAGGGTGTTGAAGTGGAGCATTTTTTGACAGAATTTGGCATATTCAACAAGTAATCAGCCTGTGTTTGGGGTACCTAATTTAAGCGCGACCCTCATGCATTTGGTGACTAGTGGACCAGTCAGCGGTGGCCCGTTCGACATCACAAATGCTGGGGCACCCTCATGCACCAGGAACTGGCGGCTGTACTTAGTCCAGGCATGCACAAGGCAGAATCCAGAACTGGTTACCCGGGGTAGCTCAACTCTGTAGACGTCCTCTGGCCTCCACATGGTTTTTGTGCTCCTGTCTGTTAACGTCAGGTGTGTTTCATGTGCCTTGATATCCCCACCGAGCAGCATGTGACCGTTATCCCCCAATACCTCGGAATAAAACAAATTTGACTGTCTTAACAAACATAGATAACCTATTAATAAAGCAGCAATCACCACAAATCCATCCTAAAATTTTTCTGAATTTTAATATAATAATTTTAATGTGCTTAACCTTCAAAGGGAATGCTCTATTTACAATATTGTTTTTTAACTTGAACATGCCAGACTTAATTACTGAAAGTGCATAGCAATCAAATGCCTCCGGGTTCCCTCGTAACAATCTCACCCATGTTCTAGCTTCACTCATATAATTCTTTATCGCCCCTTCTGTTTTTAATTTATCATTCAGATATATAAACTGTACAACATTACCGTCTTAAGTTTGGGTTTTTTAGGATTATCTTTAAGTGTTTTACAGAACTGTAAATACTCCCTAAATGGTACCCTCTTATTGCGCCACGTTCCCTCTGATAGTCCCGCTGTAAAATACACGCTAAGCCTATTCACTACTGCACGATTTGTATTTGCAAGTTGATAAAGCCAATCAAATAAATTATCAACCAGCAGTAGTTATAGGAATAAATAAAAAATATGTCACAGTCATGAGAAACATGTATTTCAGTTAAAAGTGTTTCACGACATAATCGGTCAGCAATTAATTTAGATTTTGTATCAAAGAACAACCTACTAAGGTCATCTGCTAAGACTAGGTCTTTCCCTGGCTTGTGTATCACCTGCACTTCGCAGCTGTGATTAACGGCAAAGTGCCAGATTTTTCTGGCGCAGACACACAAGACAGGGTCTTTACCAGCTCCAGAAAATAACTACAATTAAGTAGTTATGAGTGTCAATAGGGGATACATTTTTTAATGCTACTATCAGATTAATCGCTTCGAGCTGTGCTAATTGCTATGTGGAATTTATTATCATTTGTATATAAACTGGAATAGAATTTTGTCTTACTGAATGCCCCTCCACCTAGCAATGAAGACTCACATACAATGACCCATTTTTTCCTTGGGAAGTGTTTTTAATTAAACTAGTCCATTACTCCCTTTTGCAAAACATAAAAACCAAGCTACATCCCTAACTAATTCCTGACTAACTAATACCTTACCTAAAAATAGTCATGACCTAAGAAAATCAAGGATTCTATTCATAAAAATTCTAGAGGGAATAACACATTTGGAAATAAATTGTAATCTACCAACTAATCTCTGAACATTTTTCCTAGTTACTTTACTACCAATAACCCATCTTTTACACTCTATTAAAATTTCTAATAACTTGTCATCAGGGATTCTAACTATCATGTTCTCTGAGCTTATTTCATAACCTAACCAAATTATTTTTTGTATTGGAGAGTTGCATTTTTTAATCGAATCCTAAATTTTTGGTTAACTCTAAAATATAGTTATATGCTTGCTGTGCCTTTTTTAAGCTGTTTTCTACTCCCACAAAATCGTCCAAATAGCATAATGCAAACAACCCTTTTTTCCTCATTAGATAAACCAGATCTGAAGTTGTTCTGGCACATGCCATACTAGAAGATCTACATTCGAAAGGGGGTGCTATGTCAAAATACAATTTTCCTTCCACTTTAATTCCGAATAAAGCCACACTCAAGGGGCAGGTTCTTAATTGTCTGTACGCCCTTGCTAGGTCTATCGACCACATAAAACATTTATTTCCCAATTTTGTAACCTCCTTCGACAAAGTCATTATCGTCGGTAAGCTATAAGTATAACGTTTCCCTTGGTAAAAAACCTTTAACTATCCCTGCATTAACACTGCATGCCTTTGGAAAACTCAAATCTACAATAATTCTACGTTCATTAGTATTCTTTTTTGGTCGGGTCATAATAGGACTAATTTGTGCCCAGGGGGAAAAATGCAGCTCATTAAATGGACCCAGCAGTGCTTTGTGCGATAGTTCAGTAGCGACATACTTATTAATCCAAAATAAATCTTCCTCATACCATCTATGATTATTTTCAACAGCAGTTGGTCTGAAATTACCGGTAAAATTTGACGGCCAACCATATTCTAGATAATTTATCAGGTCTACATCTTCATAATCTATTAAATAATGTTTCCACATGTTTATAACGAGACCAGAAGGGACCGGTATCTTTGCTTTTAAATATTTAGGGAGTCCAGTCCCCCATACTTTAGCATAAATGACTACATATTTTATGAATAGATTACAGTTACCATTTAAGTTAGGCCAAAATTGTAATACATGACTCGTATATATATTGTAGCGGTGATTTCTCACAGAACTGCCCAGCATTAGTATTAAATAGTAATGTCTACATTTGAATTTAAATTGCACCCGTCTTACAAGTCACAGTCATTAACAGTCTGACCGGTGGAACAGTTTGAAATAACGGTCAACGGATTAACATTCAAATTTAATTTTGTAATATTAGCATTATTACTATTAATATTTGGGGGCACTATACTACCGTTTGAAGTGCCTAGAGTGCTCTTGACTATAGATTTTGGAGGCAATGAGCCATCCCTGACGTGAAACAACAATCTCCGCCTGTGGTCTTGGTACCATTTGTTGGACAGTCGCAGTCCGAAAGATTGCTAATAGCGATAGACTCAGTTTTATGCAAACTAGTAACATTAGACTTATTAGACACCACCAAAGAGTTAGTAGGTAATTCGCAGCACTCGGACAAATAAGACGGAGATGTTTGAACAAGCGAGAAATTTAATTAATCAACTAGCATCACAAGGTTATTATATAATCATCATCAATTATATAAATCATCAATCTATACCTCATCAATTACGTCACATGTCCATGAGAACAGACGAGAATCAGGAGAAATTCATTTATCAGGTATCAAAGGATCAATAACATGTAATCAAAGAATAGGTAAGAGATCTCAGTAAAGATCAGCATGAATCAGCTTAACTCAGAAATAGGTCACATATAAGTGACAGATCAAGAACAAGAAATGAGTAGTACTTTATCGGCATCAAATGATCAATAACATGTAATCAGACAATATGCAAGCGAGATCTCGGTAAAGATTGACCTGAGTCAGGCTCAGGCAGTCGTGTGTCAGGCACGGGGTAAGCGAGGGAGGCTGGCTCCCAACATACTAAGCAGTAGGTGAGTGCTCGACCAGATGAGGCCGGTACATCTGTGGAATTAGAGCAGAGATAAGTACAACAGGAAAAAACAAGAAAACAGTGAACAGCATCAGCACTTAAGCCAAAAGTGAGGAAAGTGCTGATGGAACTCGTGAAATAGGTTCTGGGATAAGATATGAATTAACCGCTGCGCTATACCAGGAACCTGCTTCCTTCAGGTCAGTCATAGGGACATTCGCAACTACACAAGCCTGAGCTGCTCCTCTTCTCAGACTATGGAAGGTCAGGGACATATGCGGTTGAAGGACAGCACCCGCCGCCAGAGCGATAACTCGAGCAAGCATCTTTGCTGAGAGGAACTCCCCTGTCGGAAGAAGGAACGCCAGGGAGCCGGGCTGAGGGCATACCGAACTAGCATACCTTAGCCAGTCTGCCCTCGGGCAACAAGGGGAGGCCGGGGAGACAGGGAGGGAGAACTGGAGGGGCGGAGAGGAGTTATATCTAGTTTTGGTAGAGCGGAATGACACTAGCAGTGAGGAGGGGTGTATCAGAACATCAGTAAACAGCAGCGTATGCGGGCCGACTAATGCGGTGGAGTGTGAGAGTAAGTTACTCTGTCGTGCCAATGTGAGATAACCTAGCAGGAGAGCTGCGACATAAACGGTGGCACAATCGCCTAAGCCAGATAAGAACCTGACTACTTTCTTCAGATCACCAGGTGTCAGAGGTGTCGCCCTATTAACCTTATGTAGAGAGTTCTTCTTAATACCCTTCTTTAGTAATTTAACGAAATAGCTCTCGAAGAGGGGAGCTGAGCCAATTACAGCCATGAGCCAAGTCTTAATTGAACTGAAATAGTTAAACACCGAGCCAGGTGCCCTTAAGCGTTTTAGTAATATTTATTATTGAACCGTCTTCATTAATCGTCAGGTAGGGAATGGATCTACTACCGGAAGTCAAATTCGATCATAGCAATGCATGCTACAAACGATATCTATGGTATTAATAATATCAGGCCCGTAGTCAGGGTTTTGAATTACGCATGTTACTGGCAACATGTACAATAATTATTAGGTTCACGCTGCAGAAGTCTATGGTGTCAGAATTTTGGCAAGCTTGCCAAAACTAATTTTCCATGTTTGCACTCAAAAATCTAAAAAGTTGACCAATTAAAATAAAAGTAACTTTGAACTTATGTAAAGTAGATACTAGTGATCAGCTTAATATATTCATCTCAGAAAAAATACAGAAATTCAAAACCATCAGACTATGCAACTTTAATATAATATATGTCTTGATTTCATCTGGATTGAAAGCATAGCATTAGCAAGTGCTGAAGAAATGCACAACAAAATAGCTGTGGAATAATAACATACTCTAAACTATACTGTTATCCAAATTAATCTAGATATTGAAGAATTATAATTAATTGCATTGAACAATGTATAAAATACATTTGTGTGCAATTTGCAGAATTTCTTGTCGCCATTTTGTTTTTCCCATTAGGCATGATTTGCTATAAAAAGAAATTCCGCCAGCTCGTTAATACATTTCTCATGCAAATTTCCTCCTGGTATTTCATCCATACAACAATAAATACATATAGAATGGGAACTATATATTTTAATTAGGGAACATACCTGCTTTGATGTAGAATTTTGATGATGATTACTGCACAAAATCTCCTCAGTTGGGGGAAATTCTTCCTGTACCAGAAATAAACTCATTCAGAAAAAAATTAACACGAGGCAATAGCTTGGGAAGTCCTCTATGACGTCATGCTCATTAAATATGCAAAAACATATTTCTAGCCAATCAGGAGGCGTTTAATTGGAGTGCTGTAATTGGGTCGACCAATAGAAAACAGAGATCGGTGTCACAGGAAAATGGTGCCCGCTATGATGGTGATCGGGGAGTTTGACTCACGTACCTAGTACTAGAGCCTACTGCTAGCCTATTAAATTAGTGAGGCTACTCAGCCTATTGACTATTGTGGCTGGGGTAGGTACCCACCTAAAATTGTCAAATCGGTCCACACGTTCAAATTACAATTTTACTGGAAGCTCCAATGAATCAAAAGCAATATGCTTTTTGAATTTGTTTAATATTCCAAGAATTGAGCAAGATATATGCATTTGAAAGTTGTTGAATTTCAGATCTTCTGTATTAGCTAATGCATAATTAGAGAAGTGCCTAAGGAGTGGTAAATAGGTCTGCTAAAGAGCAAGAGTGTCATAATGTAGGGAAAGTTACCTTAAACTTCAGAAAGCTGGGTTTCTTTCAATTCCTGTTGGATTTTGATCAGACAAAAACTAGAATCTGGCAAAATTAGTGTGCTTCAAAATGGTACCATTCATATCCTATTTTGAATAGAGATACTATCTGAAATCTGCATTTCCATATGCGACGAAAAACCGAATGCTGAAAAGTGACAGCGCGACTTTAGCGGATTTCCAAGTCCCTACAATAAAGGGAGCCATGTTATACTTATTGTGTGAACATTTCTAGGAAGGAAAAATGTTAAGGATTCACATTTTGGAGGTTAAAATTGCACTCATTAACTCCTTTCAATTTAATTTCACCTCAGAAGACTTAAAGAGCATATTAAAATGCCATTCAAACATCGCACAGAAATGAAAATAGTATCTATCGTTGCTCTATCCAATGGTGTTTCAAAATCAGAAGTAAAAACGATGGTACTGAGCCTTTTTTGCAATGCTCTGCCACTGATGAGGTCACAAAAAGTTGTACCGGTCAGATTGGTTCGGTGATAGTGGCGCCGTGGGCGGATTGGAGGGTACCTAGCTGGGGCCTGTGTTAGTAGTAGTACATACTATTAGTATGAGTATTACTACACAAGTAACACATGCGATGTTTACCACCAAGCATTAATTTCGCCGCCTAACAGACTTTGATTATATCCATCATTTAATAGCATAATGGCAATGATTAAAGGGACAAATTTAAGGTAGCGCTATAACAAATTGTTTACATAATGAGGTATGTATGACTAGTACATACCATGGTTCATATAGGTCCTTGAAAACCTGGAAAGTCAAGGAATTTTATGATTCAACATTCCACTGTTTCAAGGCCTGGAATGTCCTGGAATTTGTCTATAGATCCTTGAAAATGGATAATTATGACTATTTAAAAGACCTATATTATTTTGTAATTCTAAAAAGTTGGGGTGTGATGCGTATGTTTTAAAAGAAATTCATTAATCAGTGCTGTTTTGTATTTAAAGTGATTTTATGAGTTTGTTTGTTATCCAGCCTCTTGCTTTTTTATGTTAAAACTATATACTTGTTGGTGGTTACCTTTTTATACTTATTTGCACTTCACATCTTTGATAGTGAATCAACTATGAATACAACTGTGTTTCAGGGTACTTTAATTTACTAAACTTTTTAAAACATCCTGGAATTTTGCTATGAACGGTCCTTGAAAGTCCCGGAATTTTGTATGTGAAAATGGGTGTGAACCCTGTAGTATAAAGTGAGCTCTTATAAAAAATAAATAATCTTTTTCTTAAATGTAATGCACTGGCTCCCAATGAATGAAACACCTGTAATTGGAAAGGATTTTATGGTGGTGCTCACATTTTTCGTCTAAATTAAATACTTGTCAATTCGAATGTTGAAAATCTGTAAAATTATGAAATATCTCTTGTTCTTACTTCTTTTTAAAAAAAACACTGCTATATCTCTGACCCAAGGCCAAGACAAATAGTTTGTATATCAAACTTTCTGACTCCCCAATAGCCGATGTCTACTTTTTATGCTGAGGGTCGTTCAACAAACAAAAAATAAAACTTTCAGAACTTTATTGACACTAACAATATTTAGATGAAAGTGTTAGTGTTTAATTCACCTGGAAGGAGCCTATGGTGTTCATATATATATTTGTTCTATAACAAGTATGACGATGGTCGGTACAATGATTTCACATGAATAGATCTTAGTACCTGTTGCTGTGCTACTTCAAAGAACTGAAACAGACTGAATTAGGTTCAAAATGGTGTTACCTGACATAGGACCTTACGTCCTTATGACCAGTTTGGAGGCAGATGCTTTAATCTCAGGGTTGACAAGTTTCTTCTGTCTGGTGGAAAAATCCGGAAGAAACCATGGACAAAACTGGAAAGATGGCGTCTTCCACCTAAAAGTGGAAGAAACTAAATTAGCAGATTAAATTAATCTGCTATTATAGTTAACCAAAACAGCCTGTTGTAAATGATAATCTGGATCCTCCCGGTAGATAAATGCGATTCACCAAGTTTCCTGGTTCAAATCCTGGTCGAGTAAAACCAATGACGTAAAAATCGATACTTGTCGCTTCCTAGCCTGGCACTAGGTATTATTAGGATAGGTCAATGACTGATTGGCTCAGTGTCAGGATAATGTGACTGAGTGGGATATTAGGTCATGGTGCTGGTGTCCCAGTGGGGCAGCACTATAAAGTCGCCATGAGTGCGCATTGTCACAAGTCGGTACCCATCCTGATATCACCTTAGGTGTGGCTAGGACGGAAAACAACAACAACAAACAAACAAACCAACCAAGTTTCCAAGGCATGTGTCCAACAGGCCTATAAGTATAACTATGTGTTTGGTAATGCTTTTGAGATACATAGACAGACACACACATACAGAGGCAGACGCACACATACATACACACATACCTACACACAAAGACAGACATACACAGAAACAGATAGAGACAGACACACACATACACATACATACACAGAAACACACAGATAGACACACACAGACACAGACAGACACATACAGACATACATAGACAGACAGACACAAGCAGACAACATACACACATTATATTTTGTTAAAATCCCTAGTGCCATGGGCCTATGGCACTAATCTGTTCCCAGAATGTTCCAAACCCAAACAGAAATACCTACCTACAGTCCTGTCAGGTTCCAGGATTAGTAGGTCATCTCACATCACGTGGTCACCGCGAGATGACCATCTGGGTCATAGCCACAGGACTTTTGGCAAGCTTGCCAAAATTATTTTTTGTTCTTTCAGCTCAAATTACTTCAAAACTAATCATCTTTAATCAAAATCACTCCGGCGTAATGATTAGTAGCTCGTAACGATCAATTTGATATATTTATCTAAAAAATAAGACAAAAATTCAAGTGCCATGGGACCATGCAACTTTAATCAAGCAAAGTCGGTGAGGAAATTGGCAGATGCAGGGTGATGGCAACATCACCTGTAGGAAGAAGAGGGAAACAGAAAAGTGCCTGCCTAGTAGCAGACCACTTCGCCCCCCAGGTTACTCACTGCCTCCCCCAAGGACCTAAAATAGAAGTTGAATGTTATAGTAGTTAGTTGACATAAATATATATGAACACAATTACAAATAGAGTAGATAACATGTACAATTACAGGACAATTACATAATTAATAATATGTGTATAATAAATTCCATTATTTTCAATCTGGACATAATAAGATGCGATTCCCGCTGTGCCGACCTTTCTTTGTGCCATCAGCTTCTTTTGCATTTGCCATGGACTTTTGTTAATTGGTCATGTAAAACATTTATATAATTTAAACAAAATCGCAGTCAATTATTTGAGGGTAGTAGTATTTGAGCTTTCTTTCTTTCTTTCTTTCTTTCTTTCTTTCTTTCTTTCTTTCTTTCTTTCTTTCTTTCTTTCTTTCTTTCTTTCTTTCTTTCTTTCTTTCTTTCTTGGACATGGACATTTATAACCATGTACGGTTCTCTGCCATTCCCTGCCATTCCTAATTACATCGGTCGACACTTACCTATCAAATCGGGGCTTAGGATCAAGGCTTGGAGGAGGCTACTGGTGGACTACCACGATAAACAACTGCCAGACTTCCTTGAGTTTGGGTGGCCGGCGGACTACTCTGCCGACAAACTGCCCATATCCTCTAAGGCCAACCACCACACTGACACGGAGAATGTGGCATACATGCAAAAGTACATAGACACGGAGCTCGGCCATGGCGCGATGCTGGGTCCGTTCCAGGAACTCCCATTCACGCCCTGGACTCAGGTGAGCTCCATGATGACCCGAGACAAGCGCGGAGGTGACGGGAAGCGTGTCATAGTCGATCTAAGCTACCCGGGTGGCGCTAGTGTCAACTCTGGTATTAGGCGGGCACAATACCACTTATACACTACCAAACATCCTTGATCTCGCGGATCAGGTGACTCGCTTGGGCCAGGGATCGTTCATCCGGTGCGCGGACCTGGCGAGAGCCTACTGCCAACTGCGTGCATGCCCTTTATCTGTGCCGCTCCTGGGGATTACCTTGAACGGGAGCATTTACATAGACATTTCCCCACCTTTTGGCTGCCGCACCTGGTCTATCGCATGTGCACGCACAACGAATGCGGTCATCCATCTGATGAGGAAGCGGGGCCACCACGTCCTATGCTATCTGGACGATTTTGTGGGTGCGGTGGCCAGGGAAGGCAAGACAAGCGCGGCGTACTCTGATTTCCTCCGCCTTGCAAAATACCTGGGCCCGGATCTGTTGACAACTAAGTGCTTCCCACCTTCCACTCAGGTGCAGTGGCTGGGTTTCAACATCTCAACAAGGGTCATGACCATCAGGATCCCAGACGAGAGGCTGCAACAGGTCATCAATGAGTGTAGCCTCTGGATGGGAAAGAAACTTGCTTCCAGGCGGGACCTACAGCGGCTCGTCGGCAGACTTCAGCACTCACCTACAAAATTCGACTCTGCGAGGTATTCTCGTAATATCATTGCTGCTCAGCACTGTATTGCCCAACTCGAGGCCATAAACCTGGTGGTGGCACTCAAGAATCTCTTCTCACCAGACCCACACAAGTTTACCATCTATGTTAACACTGACAACGCCACCTCCCAGCAGGTGCTCAGCACATGCGGGACCCCATCATCTGTGCTTGTGCCCGGACCCCATCATCTGTGCTGTGCTTGTGCCCGGCAGATTTGGCTCTTCGCTGCCCAGCTCAGTACGGAGGTGGTCATACATCATAAGCCTGGGAGGGATTTGGTCCTCGCTGATGCCCTGAGCCACATAGGTTACTCGCTACAACACCACAACATGCTCATCAACATTGTGGCTGCCGGACTGGCTCCAGGCACATGGAGGAACAAGATGGCACAAGTTCTTGAGTACCTGGCATACATGAACGACCACAATGCCAGCCCGCTGCATCCTACGCAATACGAGGTAATGTCATGCCTGCTACAACTGCATGACAAGAGGACCCCTGGCACGGTTATGAACTATCTCACTGGAGCCCGTACCTGGGTGCAACTGATGGGAGTCCCCACCACCGCCTTTGATACCTACCTAGTCAACGTGCTTAAACGAGGCATACAACGCGACTCGCACCATGTCCCGGCCCAGGCACCGACCATCTGATGTGAAGAGGGTCGTGCGTTTCTTCAGGTTGGCCGGAGACAACGGACCAGTGCTAATCGCAGCTCTGTTGGTAGGGTACTTCACCCTCCTCCGAAAAAGGGACGCCTTGCGCACCCGAGACATAACCCTAACAGACGTCGGACTCAATGGCTATGTTAGGTCCTCCAAGATGCTAATTAAATCGGCCCCACCACACAACATTGCGGTACCTGCCATACCAGGTTCTATCTACTGCCCCATACGGGCCTGGATGAAGTACGTGTCCGGGACACTTGCTTGCCTCGAAGGGCCTGCCTTCATTACGACGGATGCGCTACCGCCCCACCCACAAGCTCTCCTGGACACCTTGAGACTGGCCCTGGCCACGGAGGGGCACCCGGCACCAGGTGCCATAAAACTCCATAGCCTTCGAAGGGGAGGGGCACAGGCGTGCACCTTACTGGGCTCACCCATAGAGGATATCAAGGAGCTGGGACATTGGACTTCTGAAGTGGTCCACTCGTATGTGCCACGACACTTGATCTCTTCGGCTCCAGAACTCTTGCTTTAAAGTTTGGCTAAGTTCTGTAAGCCTAAAAAAATATCATATCTGGACGCTTGCATGTAATTTCTAAAATCCCAATATATAGCATATCGGTGTGTTATTTCAATTAACCATTTCTAGAGTCATTAGCAGAGTAACATTTCGATTCCACTTGCCCACACTGTGAAACTACCCATCAAGCACTGAGTATAAACACAACACAGGAATTCACTATTTAACCCATGCCACATTGACCTGATTATGGTATGGTTAAGAGTTAAATCCTGAAGTTGCCTCTGAACAGTGAAATTTGAGCTCAATGTCTGAAAAATAGTTGATTCCCATTTGGAATGTTACCATGCTAATTTAAAATCACACCATCAAATTAATTCAGAATAGAATAGCGGCCTACTTTCATGTGAATCACTATGCACAAACTGCGGGAAAGGCAAATGAGCAAGAGTGAACAGTTTGATACATCTGTTATTTGGTCAAAGTGTGATTTTCTATTTTGTTTCTTCTGTGTTACATATGTTTGTATGATAATATGTACTCCAAACAGACTTTTCATTAAGTTAATTTGCAAATGGTACAGTTAGAAAAATCTTATCATTCTGATTACAAATATTTATAATAATGGTAAATTGGGTTTTTAGTTCTGAATTTCTTAATATTTAAAGCATTTTGAGTTTTTGGTACTGATGTCATGGTTGTGGCACACAGTTTCTGAGAACAACCCATATATATATTTTTTTTTTACCCCGGTACTACGGCTCTGGCTAGGCTACTCGTAGCCCAGGGAGAAGGAAGCACAACCAGGTCCAGCAATTAGTATAATCAGCTCACTCAGGAGGACATCTTGTGAGCAGCTCCAACAGTTTTTCTACATTTACTACAAATCCAAACCTTTCAAATTTGATACGTTGGTTCAGTTCATGTTAGCATTATTGGCGAAGAAAGCCACATGTGGGAAGTTTATAGGTACTTAGAGTGTGGTAGGGTACCGCTACACGGGTCCCTACCCCTCGTTTGGATTGGTTGGTTACTCATACCGTCATCCTGCGACTGTCTGTTAGCCATACGCCTGCGTTAAAAACAGTTTTAACGCCATAAATACACACATAGTATAATTATACTCTAATTATCAGTGTGCTATTCAGCCTAAGACAATGGCTAATCATTGTTCTTCTTTTTACTCAGTCTCAGAGCCATGGCTACTAAGCGGAGTATGGCAGAGGCAACTCATGCACACAGTGCTGATGAAGACGCCACACCCCCACCGCATGTACAAAGGTCGCCATCGCCAGAACAAAGGATTCTGAGATAGGGGGGGGGGGTACGATACTGGCCCCACCCAGGCTGACCTAGACGAGCAGGTTGCCAGGCTAGTGCAACAGAAGATAGAGGAAATGTTACAATCGAGAGCTGCTTCCTGTAAGAAAAAGCGAACAAAAGTTCCGCTTGACTCAGATGAGTGTGAATGGGAGGTCAGCGGAGGTCGTTATTAAGATGGCGGAGAAGTTTACGGGAATCAAAGGAATCCCGGAATCCGCCATCAAAGAGATGGATATCGAGGTGAAACTCAGCGAGGAGAGGAAGAAGCTTGAGACGGCTCTCCATATGGTACACAAGGGGTACTCTTGGCTCCTACAGCCATCGCGCCCATCACAAATAGGATGATGGTGGAGAACAAATTATCATCACTCTGTGACGATATGAACGGTGGGATTGTGCTACTAACAGCAACCAGCAACTTCCTCTCCTACAGACGGTTTGAAAACGTATTCAAGGCGGTCTGCACAGATACAGGCAAAGAGGTGGTACGATCCAAGAAAATCACTGACAACGATGGGAAAGAATACACACTATTCCTGGCACCAAAGCCCATCAAGGGAAAGCCACTGGACAGGACCAAAATGTTCGGCGGACAGCTGCAATACTTGTTTATACAAGTGGAGACCAGCTCCAAGTGTGGAAAACACATGTAAATGGACAAAAAGAAATTGACTGGCAGCAACCCCAACCTCTTCAAGAAGCTGAGGCAGGATTTTTGCAACTGAAGAACCAGCCAACGAGGAGGCCAGTTCGGAACAAACTTCAGCTTCCAAGCCAGGGGAAGGGGCCAGAGGCAGTCGTTCAGCTGGAACGACGGGAACAGGCCCTTCAAGAGGGAGTTCAACACTCAGAGCCGTTCCCCCGCCCAGAGAGCAAATAGAAGTAAGCAATATATTTCAAGCTGGTAACCTCAATAACTGTGTTTCGGAATGGAATAAAGTTACAGATAACTTAAGTATTCTTAGCCTAGCAGAAGGGGTAAGGATGCCGTTAATAGAAGAACCTATTCAGAATAGCATATCTTTCCCATGTCGATTTCACGGTTCAGAACGTGAAGCATTAGACAATCAAGTTCTTAAGTTTTGCGAAAAGGACATTATAGAACCAGCACTACATGTTGCTGGAGAATTCATCTAAAATATTTTCTTAAGACCGAAACCAAATGGAGATGTTAGACTAATTTTAGATCTAACTTTATTTAACAAATTCTTAGAATACAAACATTTTAAAATGTTTTGGTTAGAAACAGTGAGAGACTTAGTCACACAAGGTGCTTGGCTAGCCAGCATTGACCTTATAGATGCACACTAGATGGCACCCATCTATAAACATGATTGAAAGTATTTAAGATTCTGTTGGAACGGCAAACTTTATGAGTTCATGTGTATGCCGAATGGACTGGTTTTGCTGTCCACGGATTTTCCCATGGTTACTCAAACCTATTTTTCCCTTATGGCTAGGAAAGGACATATCATGTTTCCATACATTGATGATTCATTTATTGTCGCACAAACACAACAACAATGCCAAACAGCAGACAAATTATGTAAAACATTTACAAAATTAGGTTTCTTCATACATGAAACTAAATCAGTACTAACGCCAACAAACAAATTACAATTTCTAGGGTTCTTTATTGACACCATAAAAATGACTATTTCATTAACAGAACAAAAAGTTGAACAAACCAAGCATATGACAAGCCACAGTATTGATAGGAATAATGATTGCCTATGCACCAGCTATCTTATATGACCAGGCTCATCAAATCCTTAGAGATAAAAAAAACTTGGCACTCACCCGCATGAAAGGAAGCTTTGAGTGGCCCATGACAATTTCGTCAGAAGGCCAAAGTGATATAATTTGGTGGCTTTCACACATTACCAACTCACCCAACCCGATTAGGATGGGAGAGCCTAACACTACTGTCACAACAGACGCTTCCTTAGAAGGGTGGGAGGCCCATAGAGACCAACAGACAACAGGTGGCTTTTGGATGGAAGATGAAATCTCCGACCACATTAATGTATTAGAGCTTGGAGCCATTTAAATCTATGACTCCACAGTCTGATTCACACCCCTAAAATCATGTAAGAGTTCTAACAGATAACATGACAGCTGTGGCTTACATTCGTGACATGGGAGGGACTCACTCCAAACCACGTAACAATCTGGCTAAACTCATTTGGGATTGGGCAGAGAAACATGATATATAACAGTAGCACATATTCCAGGCAGCCAAAACACTTTGGCTGACAGGAAAAGCCAACACTTCCATGATCATTTAGAATGATAATTGAACCACAACATTTTCAACAGTATTTGTCACAAATGGGGCAAGCCAGACATTGATCTCTTCGCATCACGCACCAACAAAAAGTTACCAAAATATGTCTTGGCATCCAGAGCCAGAAGCCTGGAGAGTTGATGCAGTTTCATTAATTCTATTACATATTCCCTCTATTCAGCATTATCAGCAGAGTGGCCAGGAAGATCAAGATGGATCACACTCACGCAGTACTCATAGTACCAGCATGGGAAACACAACCATGGCTAGTGGCAATAACATCAGCGGCAAAAGATGTGATGAGTTTCCCAAGGGAAAGGAACGACCTTCAACATCAAGGACCACTAACAGTCCACGGAGACATGTCGTCAACACCCCCCTTTTGGCATTCCTTTTCTAAGAAAACATTTAGAACAATTTGGATTCGACAAAATAACAAAAGAAAGGCTAAGAGAAAGGCTAGAGAAAAGGAACAGTGAACTTATACACAAGTTATTTAAAGAAATGGGGACTTCATTGTCGTCTTCTCAAAGGAGTCAAACCGTTAAAACCTAGAATAGCTCAAGTGTTAAGATTTCTAAGAATTTTATATGATGAAGGATTGGATTCTGTGCAATTAACGCAGGAGATGTGCACTATCTATTATTCTACCAAGAATAGAAGGACAAACGATTAGAAAACATCAGTTGTTACACTGGTTCATTAGGTCGGTGTATGAAAGTAACCCACCCAAACCGAAATACAATAGGAAGTAACTTTTATTATCAATGGTTAACTTTGGAGATATTTGCAGTAAAAACATGATAAATTAAATTTGGTACACACACCAACAATTCTGATACCATATGCCTCAGCAGTAACAGATTCTATTAAATAGAATCTCCATTTATGCAGCACCAAATGTTTAATAGGTGCACCAGTAGTATCTAAGCTCGATATGTAAAATCAAATCTAGGTAGGTGTTTGGGTTTAGAAAATGTTTGATTTGTTAAGGAACTGCCCTATAAACACACACGCACATGCATACACAATTATTACTTTCCCCATAACATGATTAGATATCATAAGTGATTATACCGGAAAATTATGTAATCGGTCCCCCTCATAAATCTGAGGGAGAAGAATGACCTGATGGGTGATTATTGCATACAACCTATGGTGCCGGCATGTGCGTAACGTATTGAAATAATATTCAAATCAAAATATGTCAGCATTCGCCAAACTTTTCATGCTGTGGGCAGTCCCAGCAACATATGAAGTGTACGCAGAGCATATGGCTGGCGTATAGCTACCGTATGCATGGCGTATAGCGACGTATACGAAACGTATGGTGATGTATATGTGGCGTGCTGGTTGGAGGTGACATGCGCCGACGTATCCCTAACATGCTCCTAACGTATGCCAAAGTACCCCTAACATACACGTATCGTATGAGGAACATAGACGTAGCATATGAGGAACGTAAGAGCCACACATCAACACATGTTGACAATTTTGAACATGCACAAAAATTGTTTCGGAGCCTCGACGCACACCGACGTAAGACACCATAAACGCTGTATTCCGAATGTACCCGACGTTTGCCCAATGTATACGTAACGTATGAAGCCGTACGCCAATGTGTTGGTCGAAAATCACATACATTGGCATACGCTAAGGCTATACGTCGTAGTGTGACAGCCCTTTTACAGAACTTTGTGAGTACGTTATATACGCCAGAGATATGCGGAAGGCGTCGGTTCAACGTACGGCTAACGTGTTCCAACCTATGCCGACCTACCCCTAACGTGAGAGTAACATACACCGACGTACGCAGAGCATATGGGAAACATGAGCCATATGGTGACATACGTTGAAAATATTGAACATGCACAACAATTTTTTAGTGGCTCGACCTACACCGACCTATGAGGCCGTATCCTGAGCGTACTCGACGTATGCCCAACATATACGTAGCCTATGACGTGGTATGCCGATGTGTTGGTCCACAATCGCATACGTCGGCATGCGCTAACGCCACACGTTGAAGTGTGACAGCCCCTTTAAGGTGCTGTCATACTATGACGTATCACCTCAACGCGCACCAACGTATGTGATTTTTTTACCAACGCTACGACTTACGTTGTCGTACATTACATATACGTCGGGCATACAGCGTATACGTTCTGGATACGTCGGTTTACGTCGACGCGCGTTGAGGCTCCGAGAATTTTCAATGTGTGCATTATACGTTTGGCGTACGCTATGTGTAAGTTGGGTGTACGTTAGACATATGTCGAGGTACGTTGGTGTACATTTCCCGTCTTCCTTTCCCTGTCTTACATTCCCCGTGTTGCATTTCCCGTCTTCCATTCCGGCCTCTTCCATTCCGGCCGCTTCCATTCCCCCCTCATCTGTCCCCCGTCTCCCGTTCCCCATCTTCCGATCCCCGTCTTCTGTTTCCCCGTCTTCCATTCCCCGTCTTCCATTCCCCCTCTTCCATTCCCCCTCTTCCATTCCCCTTCTTCCATTTCCCCTGAGCATTTTGCGAACGTCATGTGTACTTTATATTTGTACGTTACATATATGTGTATGTTGATATTACGTCCAATTTTACCCCCCACCGCTGAAAAGTTTGCCGAATGCTGACGAACTGGCAAATTTTCTAATTCTGGGCACACGCTGACGCTGTACCTTGTAGTGTGACACATATATAACATACTCACAGCGTTCCGTTAACGTATGTGAACGTACCCCTAGCATATGCGAGCGTGCCCCTAGCATATCACCAGCATATCGCCAGCGTGTTGGAGGTCAGTATATATCAGGCACCACCTGGCTTCTGCCAGCAGACCTGCTCATCTCTTCATGGTGCTGTCACATCGGGATACATCAGGAAGCGTTACGCGCGCCTTGGTGTTCTCGTTGATGGACGTCGACGGCACGCGTCAGGTCATCGGCAAAGTTTTGTGCTTGCACAAAACTTTCGACGAGCGACAACGCGCGACAACGCCTGGGTGCCAACATTATGGAGATGTCAGAAGCACGTCGAGACCGCTGGAATAACGTTATGCGAACGATAGGCACACGCCGCGCGCGCGTGAGGGTCGTTCCCATACATTTCGCCAAACTTTTGCTTTTTGTTGTTTACGTGCTACCAACATCTAAGGTCATATCAGGACGGCACGCCAAACCTTTACCACAACGTCGCCCACATGCTACCAATATGTTGCGCTGATGCCGAAAAGTTTGACGTATCTTGATGATTAAAAGTGATTTTGCGCGTTGGCGGCGCGCTAGCGAGATACGTTGTGGTGTGACAGGGCTATTAGAGAGGATGGATGTCCCTACACTCCATCTACAGTTCCAGCATCACTACCGCGTTGCCATTTACCAGCTTGAGCTAGATCTCTATCTCATGGCTCTTCTGGCGACCCGTGTCGATAGGAGGAGGAAGCAGCAGCGGAGAATGTGGGTCAGACCCCTGATCGCGAGGCGGCCACAGTTTGGGTTGTATGACAAGCTTATGGTTGAGCTCCACAGCGAGGACACTGCATCGTTTGTCAACTTTATGCGGATGCCTCCCCAGATGTTTGACGAGATTGTGGCGAGAGTAGCACCCATGATCGCCAACAAGTACACAACATACAGGGTGCCGCTCGAGCCTGGGCTGAAGATCGCACTTACTCTGCAGCACCTGGTGTCTGGGAACAAATACCCGTCGATGAAGTTTGGGTGGAGGGTCCCCCACAACACAGTCGCTTGTCATGCGTGAAGTGTGCTAGGCCCTCATCGATGAGTACCTGGACGAGGTCATGACATGCCCTGCGACTCACAAGGATGGCGTGCCATCGCCGACCAATTCCTATAGAAGTGGAACTTCCCCCATACCTGTGGCGCTCTGGATGGTACTTGTTTATTGTTTTATGTCCTAGCAACATCTACAATCATATCAGGACGGGTACCGACTTGTGACAGTACGCACTCATGGCGATTTTATAGTGCTGCCCCACTGAGAAATCAGGCCCGCGGCAGCATGACCCGATATCCCACTCAGTCACATTTTCCTAACACCGAGCTAACCAGTCCTTGCCCTATCCTAATAATGCCGAGCACTAGGCTAGAAAGCGACTAGTATAAATTTTTATGTCATCGGTTTGACTCGACCGGGAACCAAACTTGTGAACTCCCGATCTTCCGCATGCGAGGCTTGTGCTCTACCAATTCGGCCACCGTGCCCTGTCTCTGGATGGGAAGCACATCGCCCGTTGGTGACCTCCAAAGAGTGGGCCACTCTATTACAATTACGAGGGGTTTTACTCTGTGGTCCTGTTGGCGCTTGTAGACGCTGACTACAAGTTCATCTGGGCAGATCTTTTATTATTATTATTATTATTATTATTATTATTATTATTATTATTATTATTATTATTATTATTATTATTATCCTCTTCTTTGATGCAGGGTTGTGGTAGCCTGTGCCTTCCCCATGCCCCCAGCTCTGCCAATTTGGATTTCCACCGCTGTGTATAACTTACAGCGTCATCAAAGGCCGGTTGCTCTCATACCATGTCTATGTGGTGTGGGAGGTTAAAAATCCCTTGGGTCGGTAAAAGTGTAGGCTCGGGCTTTCTATCGACCAGCAGTGGAGTGGGGAAGACCAGTCATCTGTGACTGGGATTTCCCCTGCTTGGGACAACTAATGTACCAAAAAAAAATTTTAAAAATGAGAGACAAATAAGTGTTCACACTTCCTGTCTACCATTCGCTATATCGCTATACAAAGCTTGTAGCTCTCAGCTCTAATGGTATGCAGCCTTGAAATCGTATAGGAATGTTTCTCTGGCCCAAGCCCTGTCCAGCGCATTCTTGAATTGATTCATGGACGGGATGGCCGAATGAGTTAGAGCGTCCGTCTCCCGTGCTGGTAGATCGTGGGGTCGTGGGTTCGAGTCCCGGTCGAGTCAAACCAATGACTTTAAAATTGATACTTGTTGCTTCCTAGCCAGGCGCTCGGCATTATTAGGATAGGGCAAGGACTGGTGTGCTCAGTGTCAGGATAATGTGACTGAGTGGGATACCAGGTCATGGTGCCGGCGGCCTGGTTTCCCAGTGGGACAGCACTATAAAGTCGCCATGAGTGCACACTGTCACAAGTCGGTACCCGTCCTGATATGACCTTAGATGTTGCTAGGACGTAAAACAACAACAAACAAACAAATGATTCATGGTAGCTGCTTCCACCGCTTCTTCCGGTAGCTCTTTCCACATGTTTATCACTGGCTGTGAAAAGAAGGCCCCTCTGAGTGAGCTGTTGTACCTTGGCTTGAAAAGAAGCTTCTTGGAGTGACCTATGACGCGGTATGGGGGTATGGGCTCCACATCTGACGCCCAGATCTACAACGACTCAGAGCTGATGGCCGGCACTGAAGGTGGCACCATCGGTTTTCCGGACCCCAAACAGATCGTGAACGGCCAGAAGGATGTGCCATATTTCCTCATCAGTGACGATGCCTTCGGCCTGCGGCCGACGATGATGAAGCCGTACAGCAGGAGGGGGTTGACAAATGAGGAGCGACTCTTCAACTACCAGCTCTCCCAAGCTAGGATAGTGGTGGAGAATGCCTTTGGCATCCTAGCCAACCGCTTCCAGGTGCTGATGACGACTATGCAGCACCACTCCTCCACCATGAAGGTCATCGTCAGCGCATGCACGGTTGTGCATAACCTGATGAGGATGTGCTACCCAGGGCTGCAGAACCAGGAGCTCGATCGTCCAGAGACTGGGAACCACAACTTTGTCCCCGGAGGATGGAGAGAGGGACAAAACCTGGCAGACGTAGAGATTGTTCCTAGCCCAAACACCGCCTTCAAGACAGGAGAGGAGCAGCGGAATCTACTGAAAGACTGGGTCATCTTGCCCGGCGACTGGGTCATCTCGCCTCGCTTTATTGTGGTCCCAAATGATCGCTCATTGTAATGATTTAAAAAAAATATATCTTTAAATGGACCATTTGAAGTCGGTCCCATGGTCGGGCGATTTAGAGAGGTTTTCCTTGCCCTTTCCTATTAATGCAGAGCGCCAGGCTGTGTGCACAAATATCGTTCGTCCTATTTCTCGATGCAAGATGACAAAAAGTCATGGTTAAAAATAAGATTACCATGGTTTGTATATCATTATTCTCGCTTTGAAAAGGACAAAAACACTAGCAAAAATAAATTAAAATAAGAGCTAAGCAAAGGACAACTAAAGAAAAATAGGTTTGTATGAAATTAGTGATTCAAGTTAATATAACTGACGTAACTCCTCCCCCGTCTTTAAAAGATTCACTTAGTAGTAACCACTATCAGTGGCATGCGTAGTATATGCTTATCAGGTACTTGGTTGAAAAATCAGCTTGTGAGGGAGTGGGCGGGTGTGGGTGTGGGGTGGGGGGGAGGGGGGGGGGCAGCCACATCGGATCGCATGCGCATGCGCCGCCGCACATTACAGGTGTGCGACGGGCATGCTGCTTAATGCTGTTAACACGCGGGGGCGGGGACGGGGTAGGGGGTCTATATGAACCACACCCACTCCTTTAAGTACAACCCTCACTCTCTGTGTATACGTGTGCACTCCATTATTCGCGCGTTCAAGATTGCATTCGGAGAATTGACACATTTACCAGGCGAACTGCGAATTTGCGCTCGATTGATGCATGTCGTTAATGTGTTGGCATGGCGACGTGAGAAAAAAATGTATACCCTGAGGGCCGCTTTCACTTAATACCCACGTGCACATGTCTTGCATCCCTTGAAACAGTGCTAGTACCGGACGCGATGGTCAAATCGGTAGAGTGCAGGTTTCTCGTGCTGTAGGTAGGGAGTTCAATTCCCAGCCGAGTCAAACCAATGACTTAACAAAATTGACCGCGCTTGGCATTACTAGGGTAGGGCAAGGATAATGTGACTGAATGGGATATCTGAACATAGTGCCGGTGGTCTGATCTTCCAGTGGAACAACACTATAAAGTCTCCATGAGTATGCATTGTCACAAGTCAGTACATGTCCTGATATGACCTTAGATGTTGCTAGAAAACAAACATGCAAGCCCAATGTGTGCATATACAATTTATACGTGGGCTCACCATCCTTACGTACATGTGCGTGTGCGCGCGCACACACACACGCACATACACACACACATACACATATATATGCGCGCACACACATATGCGCACACAATCACACACACACACACACACACATATTGTTAATAAATTGCTCAACTCATTTTCGTGATGCATGTCACAAAAATAATGACAGCTGAAAGCCTACACTGTCTGAGAGGTTGGTCTCCAGTATTCGGCGTTATCTTGACGCTATAGACTGTAAATTGGTTGGTGATCTTTTCTGAGCACGACTGTCGTTTTCAAATTGACGTCAGGCATGCATTCAGACTTAAATACAATTACCACGTGCTATTACTATTAGCTGAATGACGGTTGAACAGCCTTTTGGCTGCCAGAATAGGTGGTAAATAATTACCTATTTATATCTAATTCTTCGAGAACTCTCCTCCCCCTCTTTCCTCCTTCCTCCTTCCTCCTTCCTCCTTCCTCCTTCCTCCTTCCCCCTTCCTCCTTCCTCTTTCCTCCTCCCTCCTCCCTCCTTCATCCCTCCTCCCTCCTTCCTCCTCCTCCTCCCCCTCCCCTTCCTCCTCCCCCCTCCTCCTCCCCATCCCCTCCTCTCCTCCTCCTCCTCCTCCTCCTCCTCCTCCTACTCCTCCTCCTCGGACTTGAGAGACTGAAGAGACTTAAGAGAATGAAGAGAATTCCTCCTCCCTCATTCCTCCTCCCTCCTTCCTCCTCCTCCTCCTCCTCCTCCCCTCCCCTCCCCCTCCTCCCTCTCCCCCTCCTCCTCCTCTCCCTCCTCCTCTCCCTCCTCATCTCCCTCCTCCTTCCCCTCCTCCTTTTCCTCCTCTTCCTCCTCCTCCCCTCCTCCTCCCCTCCCCTCCTCCTCCCCCTCATCCACCCCATCCCCTCCCCTCCTCCTCCTCCTCGGAATTGAGAGACTGATGAGACTTAAGAGAATGAAGAGGAATTCTCCTCTCATTCCTCCTCCCTCCTTCCTCTCTCCTCCCTCTCCCCCCTCCTCCCCTCCCCCTGTCCCCTACGCCTCCTCTTCCTCTCCTCCTCCTCCCCTCCCCCCTCCCCTCCCCCTCCTCCTCCCCCTCATCCTCCCCCATCCCCTCTCCTCCTCCTCTTTCCTCCTCATCCTCGGACTTGAGAGACTGAGAGACTTAAGACTAAGAGAATGAAGAGAATTCCTCCTCCCTCCTTCCTCCTCCTCCTTCCTCTCCTCCCCCTCCCCCCTTCCTCCTCCCCTCTTCCCCCCTTCCCTCTGCCCCCTCCTCCTCCTCCTCCTCCCCTCCTCCGCCGCCCCCTCTCCTCCTCTTCCTCCTCCCCTCCTCCCCTTACCCCTCCTCCCCTCCCCCTCTCCCCTCCGCCTCCTCTTCCTCCCCTCCTCCCCTCCGCCTCCTCTTCTCCTCTTCCTTCTCCTCCTTCTCTCCTCCTCCTCCCCTCCCTCCCCTCCCCCTCCTCCCCTCCGCCTCCTCTTCCTCCTCCTCCTCCTCCTCCTCCCCCTCTCCTCCTCTCCTCCTTCTCCTCCTCCTCTCCTCCTCCTCCTCACTCCCTCCTCCTCTCCTCCTCCTCCTCTCCTCTCCTCCTCCTCCTCCTCCTCCTCCTCCTCCTCCTCCTCCTCGGACTTGAGAGACTGAAGAGACTTAAGAGAATGAAGAGAATTCTACTGGGCTTCTTTTTTTTTTTAAAGAAGGATTATTACACTTCTGAGACTTGACCCATCGGCGCACGCACGTACGCGCACACGTACGCACGACCGCCCACACACGAATAACAAGACGTTGGCTAGTACAATTATTCACCAGTATAGGTTTAATATTCAGCTCAAAGGCTCTTTACAATATATAATTGTCCTTTTAGTGATTATATTCGGTAGATCACTTGAGGCCTTTGGATGGTTTTACTGTATTCAAACACAGTCCCGTATAAATAACATTGTGGTGCGATGATTCGGGCAGCGGCTTGTAGATTTTGTATGATCACTTTCTAATTGTAAGGACGCAATAATTATCTCTCCCCATGCTGTTTAACTTAGGGACCGTGCTTTTACATGCATTAACAAAAACGTACGTGTGTGTGTGTGTCTGCGTGTGTATGTGTTATATCATTGCACCGCTGTCACTTATAACAGACCTCGTTCTGGGAAATCAAATTCCATGAATCACCAACATGCCTGTATTCAGTGATATTTACAAGCTCCCGAAATATACTTTATGAATAGTGTATATATATGTGTAGAATTTTAATGTGAAAGCATGACGATTTTAATTTAACCGTAATTGCTCTAACATAGTTACAATTGCATCAAACTTCCTTACATTCCACACACAATTTTAACATTGTGTCCATCAAAATGCAATGCTATCAGACCAACGCATCAGGTATCTAAAAATTTAGTCGTGATGTATGGTTCAAATCTTCCGCCTGTTAGTGTGGATGTCTTTTGTTGTATTGTTCAATTTTTAACCACTCAGATTTAGCACCGATATTATTGGCGAACTAAATTTAAGAATGGATGGTTTAAATGAGATTATTTTTACATCTTTCCATGAAGTGAAAATATCGATGCAGATCAGATAAGTTAAAAGAAAAATATGGCGTGTATGTGAGTAATTAATTGGGGCAGGGTTTGCAGTTAGCTTTTAAAGCTGTATTGCAGTAAGCGCTTTAACTATCAAGGCTAACCTGGAGCTGCTTAACAAATACCATACCCAGCGTGAGCGTAAGAACTGTTGTACTTGTGATACCTTTCCTGGTAACTCAAGGTTCTCTTTTATGTTGTTGCTTTTGAAAAATGGGGGAAAAAGTAACAACAAAAGCAGGGAGGGTGTTTAGGCAAATGTGAACTTTTGTTAAATTCGGCATTCTCATAAGCTACAGGTATACATGCACACAAACACACATATATAATGTTTTTTTAGTTCGTTTCATATGCCTTCCATATTACCCTGGAGATTAATAATTTACCAAGGCCGAGTCATGAGGTGAATAGTGGTTAATTATCTTTTAATTCAGAAAGAGGTTAAAATTCAATCACTATGTACATGTCTAGATGGGTCAGGTCCAATGTTAGTGTCCTGATTCACAGTTCAGAAGAGGCCGGGACCCGACCCCTCAACCCCACCGGCTAGCCACTTAATCAGTGGTGTGGGTGGGTGGGACGAAATTAGGTGCTTCTCTGACCGGAACTGTGGGAGTTGTGACTTGAGATCGCCTGGGAGGGACCCCGTGACCAATTTGGCGGGAAATTTGAAACGGTCAGGTCAGGTCGGATGCCGCTAGGGGCAGCGGTGGAGTTAATCCAGCTAACCCAGTATATAGTGTGAAAGGAGGGCGCCGGGTCGTTGGGAACTCGGGCCGGGGCACGCCACTTCTGGCGTAAATTACCCATGTTACTTATAACATGCACAATTGGTTAAAGTTCGCCAAGAAAAATAGCCAGCTAAAATACACCCACCACCCTTATACACATATTAGGTGGGTTTTTTTAAACGGGAATTTCTTATGGCGCTGTCACATTACAACGTTTCTCGTCAACGCGTGTTGACGTATGTGATTTTTTTTGGTGGAACGTCGGGATACGTGAGGAAGCATTATGCGCACGTTGGTATTCGTTGATGCACGGCGACGGTCGGCCATGGTGGGCGCCGCGCGTCAGTGGATCGGCCAAGTTATTTTCTTGCGCAAAACCTTCCACACGTGACAATGTGCGAGTGCCAACATTATGGCGACGTAAGGAGCGCGTCAGAGGTGCTGGAATAACGTTATGCGAACGCTAGGCACATGCCGCACGCACGTGAGGGTTGTTCCCATACGTTGCGCCAAACTGTTGCTTTGTTTGTTTGTTGTTGTTTTATGTCCTAGCTACATCTAAGGTCATATCAGGACGGCGCGCCAATACGCGCTACCAATACGCGCTACCAATACGTTGCGCTGATGATTAAAAGTGATTTTGCGCATTGGCGGAGTGCCGGCGAGAAGCGTCGTAATGTGACAGCACCATTAGATAACACATAATAATGGGTGTGGTGATTCCAGATTATTTTTGTTGTTGATGTACGGCTCAATAGACACCCAAGAAATTTCTCTATGTATCCAACAAGTTCATTCTGTATGTATCCAACAAGTTCGGGTGGGCAGATTCTTAGTGTCTAGGGTGTATTATTTCTTATATTGACTGTTCCAAGAAACAACAGCAATATGTCTTTGAAGACGCGGAACTCCCCCCCCCCCCTCCTTTTCTTTGATACCTAATTTGTTTGTTTTTTAGAATAGCACATTTGTCAGAGCTGAGACACCGGTCTTGCGGTTATATATATACTGGAGAATGAGAATGTGATGGAAAACAAGATGTACATTGGTGTTTTGTTGATTGATAGTGGTGCGTGGAAGTCGTATTTAGATCTATTCTAGGTTTAAGCCATCGGGCTTCCAACTATGTCTATTGTATCCTATCTTTCCTATAGTTATATAAGATGTGCACATTAAGAGGTGTTGAAAAATACATTTACCCACATTCCTCAAAAGTGTGTCAAGTTTGTCTAAGCACCATGCTCAATTCGCAGAAACCAGATACAGTACAATACCGTTAAACCAAGCTCGGTTAAACCAAACGATCGGTTAATCCAAACTTTTTTGGTGGCTCGGCAAAATACTATCATATAAAAAAGTTTGTTAAACCAAAGTCGGTTAATCCAAATTATCGGTTAATCCAAACAAAATTGTCGGACCCCAGGCCACTCCGGTACGGTTAAACCAAACTATCATGTGGCTATAAGGTTATCTGAGACTTTTTTTATATGATAAATGGTAGTATTTTGCCGGGCCGCCGAAAATAGTTTGGATTAACCGATCGTTTGGTTTAACTGAGATTGGTTTAACAATAATCAGTGTCCACATACATTGTATATTACATGTGAAATACATGCTTACTCAAAGTCAAAGCCACAGCTCGGTTAAACCAATGCTCGGTTAGTCTAAACAAATTTCCAGGGTCCCTTCAAGGTTGGTTTAACGGGGTTATACTCTAACAGGGAATGCCTTCCGATATAACTGTAACTAGCGGACCTACCACATGGGTGTATACATGTATGGGTTGGATGGTGTGAACGTGGTGGCGAACCATGTTTCGCTGCACCAGTTCAAAATTGCTTGAACCTGATTTCTTTCAAACAAGATTGTATCTGTCAGATTTACTTTTTTTAAATAAAATAAAAGAAAAACCCTATTATATATAATAATAAGTGATTCCATTGCTCTGTATTTACAACAGTGACCATGTGTTTGACGGCCAATACCAGATAAAAGTCAATGTGCTCTAGATGTGTCGTTAAATAAAACAAACTTGCCTTTTTGTATTTACAACTATGTGGAACTTGGCCTCATTGACACCAGTACTCGGACAGCCGGGACCGCACCTTTGTATTAACTAAAACCCCAGTCACCTTACAGCTTGCGACCACTTTGTGACTACTTACAACCAAAGAACCCACAGTCACCGGCAACCGCTTTGCGATCGACCTTCTTTTTGAACAGAACAGAACTGCATGCTTTGTTGTGTGATGTGTAAAATAGCATCGCTTTGCAATATGCTGACTGAGCCGGTGTGCCTGTTGCTCTCTTGCAGGCCCGGTGCCCTCGCTGGTGGAGCTTGGGTCGCAAGCTGTGGCCTACCATATCCCATTCGAGGTGGTGGAGCATTTCTACCCGCCCATCCCCGAGCAGCTCCAGCTGAGGATCGCCTTCTGGAGCTTTGCTGAAAATGAGGAAGACATCAGGTGAGCTGCTCTTTGTGGACTTGATAAACAATTGCATTTAGCACCGTTGTTGTAGAGTTGCACAATTCGATTAAATACTATTTTTTAAACCAAAACACCTACTTTGATATTATCCAACTTAGATACTCTTTTACTCATTCATCATTTCTTTCTTTCTCCCTTCCCGTCTCTATCCCCCAATCTGTCAAAATTTACTTGAAAATAATCACCAATACCAAATAGACTTTGGAAATGTCACTGACAATCTTACCAAATGGCGTTCGCATAGATGTTGCAGTTCCATCTTTAATTTAATATAAATATATTTTTCTATATTAAATCTTAGAACTTGGTTATCTCGAAGACTAAGATTGTATGCCTTCCTTTTTTGGTTTTTAATTATATTGTCTACATGACACAAACGATGGGAATGTAAAGTGGCAATATCTGCTTTTCCACTCATCACAACAGTTGAGATTTACACTGGGCAGGAAGCTATTTCATTTCCCATGCTAAATATTGGACAATGATCGTATTATTGCTGCTTGTGCCTACTAATATTAGTATCGAACAGTCATTGGCGGGGTGTGTGTGTCAGATTTGACACTACATTCAGCCTCTAACACTGATGTTTTGCAATACTGTCTTAGTTGACTCAATTAAACCTCAGTCAAGTATCACACAGTCGCAGGAGGACATTATTTCCGTGTCATTTCTGAGAATGAACCAATATGTGGACGGTTTAAACTAGTGTGACTGTGTGAAAGTCTCATCTGGTCTGCCTCAAAGGTACCGTCTTTGACAAACTGAAGCCCACCTCATATCCTCTAGGTTAACTTGAACCGGTTTGATTTAACTTCCCGAATAACGGTGAAGTTTTAATATCACCCAGTATTGAGGGTTAACGAGCAGTTAACCAATATACTTGTTCTACAATCAACCCGCCCTCTTACGTCAATATCGGGTTATGGTGCCAGCAGAATACCATTCCAGTATATTGGCAGCACTATAAAGTCGTCATAAGTCGATATCCGGATATGTTACTAAAATGTAAACCCCCACTCCCTCCATAAATTGAACCCTCCGTATTCACCGTTGGTTTGACGCTATTCTGCAGTTTATGGCGAAGACATACTGACAATTATGGCCTTTACTGCCCAGATACTTTCAGAATAAAATAAGATGCATTTGTAACTAACTATAAAGTGACTATATAATATAGAATATGGTTATGCAAAGGGTACAGGGTTATCAAATAGTATATATATAATATATAATTCGCATCACTCAGCAAGGACAACAGGCAAGACATTTTTCAAAGCACAATTTATTCAAGTAGAATATATATATGATGATAATAATAACAATTATATATCAATATAGAGTCATAACACCGGGCGAGGCTGGCATGAGACTGGCTCAGCAAATCGAGCGACTGGCGCGTATGAGAATCAAGGAAGAGTGTCTTCCGAACATAACCTTGAAGCACTAATTAATACTAATACAACAATAGGATGGCCAATGGAGTTACTACATTGGTATTTTCCACACTCCTAGGTGAGACTGGCTGGCTGTGGTCTAGGGAAACTGGACCTACTTTAAAACACTGGTTGACTGGAAACCTAATTAATTCATGTAAACTTATATTTGTTGGGGCATTGGGGCGCTGGGACATGGGGGTTGAGAACTGTGCTGAGGGAATTTGGAGGATAAACAAAACAGGTGGTGTCAGGAAGGCAAGCTTCCTCTAAGCGATTTAAAGGGCCTCCCTGGATTTAAGATTGGCCACCTGAATGTACGCAGCTTAACCCTTTCAGACTCACATTTTCTGGATCAAAATAATGCCTAGGTGATGTATTTATTTCAGGGAACATTAATATTTCATCCCCGAGGTGGGGAAATGTTAAAAAACGTCATGGGAATAAGATAAAGACCCAATACATTATACATTTTCTGAAAGCTGGAAGAATTTCCTATCCAGCCATGTATATTTTATTATGATATTCACAAACAGGCTGATGCAAGGTTCTATGGAAAATGAGTAAAAAATATGAAAATTTAGAATCTGTGTGAATACAAATATTAAAATGATTGTAAAAAAAAAGTTCTTCCATATATTTGAATAAAAATACTGTTTTCACAAGCCAGAATCACAACTTAGAAGAGTCAACAAGTTTCATTGCTAGATCTAATGTGGATTATTATCTACGACCATATATGTGCACTAGCGACAATAAGAAAAATGTCAGAAAAAAAATCAGTTGCCACTAGGAGTACACCAAAAGTCATCCACTGAATGGTAAAATGTTATAAGCTTTTATCCAACTACCTAAGTAAAGAATACAATAGCAATAAGCAAGCAGTCTCCATATATTCACTGCGATGTTACAATTTAGACCAGACGGGATGGCCGAATGAGTTAGAGCATCCGTCTCCCATGTTGGTAGACCATGGGATCGTGGGTTGGAAAACTGGTCGAGTCAAACTAATGACTTACAAATTGATACTTGTTGCTTCCTAGCCAGGTGCTCGGCATTATTAGGATAGGGCAAGGACTGGTTGGCTCAGTGTCAGGATAATGTGACTGAGTGGAATATCAATCAGGTCATGGTGCTGGTGGCCTGGTATCCCAGGGGCAGCACTATAAAGTCACCATGAGTGTGCACTGTCACAAGTCGGTACCCATCCTGATATGACCTTAGATGTTGTAGGACATAAAACAACAAACACACAAAGATACATACACAGGGATGAAAGTCTCCGGGAAAAAAAGCGGAAATGCTGATATTCTCCCATAGGCTTAGCATTGTCAGGGAATCCCTGAAAATTTCCGGAAGTCAGGTTTCATACATATTGGTATACACTGATAGTGCTGCAGTGTTAGAAGCACGTATTAGTAGTATACGCTGATAGTGCTGCGCCGTTTGAAGCCATTAGTAGTATACGCTGCTAGTGCTGCAGCGTTTGCACCACATATTAGTATACGCTGATGGTGCTGCAGCTTGAAACAATGCATTGGTTGGTTGGTTGTTGGAGTTTTACGTCCTGGCAACATCTAAGGTAATATTAGGATGGGCACAACATATTAGTATACACTTATAGCTACAGGAAAACTCCGGAAATCCGCGAAATCGCGGAGATCTTTCATCCCTGCATACAATTTAGACCAGTGTACGGAAAATCACGTACTGAAGTCACAATGGCTTTTCAGATTCGTACGGGTTATTCCGTACCAAAGTCGGAAAGGGTTAACCCATAAGATAGAACAACTAAGACTAGACCTACCAAGATCAGGGTTTGATATATTCACAATATCTGAGACATGGCTCAATAAATCTATGGAGACAAAGTTAACATCAATCCCTAATTACCGGTTTCTTAGAGCTGATAGGAAGACAAAACTACAGAGTGGTCAGGTCAAGAATGGTGGAGGTTTAGGGATCTATTGCAGGACTGACCTGCATGTGGATGCAGACAAGTATTTGGAACAAAATTGCTCTAATCCAAACATTGAACTCCAATGGGCTGTCATAACTAGACCCTACACAAAAAGAATATTATTAGGTAACATCTACAGACCACCAAATGGAAACATAAATGAAGCAATAGAGCAAATAAGCATGTCAATGAATCAGATCCAAAACATTAATAAGTATGAAGTGCTCCTAATTGGTGATTTTAACATTGACTACAGCGCTAAGAGGCACCCACCTGCAGGCTATATGAAACAATTTGCAGCAGAACATGAACTCCAGCAAGTAATTAAACAACCGACTAGAGTAACAAGGACCACACAAAAAACAATAGACCTTGCTTTCACTAATATCAAGTACTGTACCAAATCAGGTGTATTGAACTACAATATAAGCGACCATAAACCAATATATATAATAAAGAAAAAGCCCAGAAATGACAAAAGAACCACCATCTACTGGGGCCGCACCTACAGGAATTGTAACTTCAATGATCTAGCAGCCACTTTGAGGGAAAACAATACAGCAGAACTACTATCAGAGGAAGATCCAAACAAATGCTGGGACATGATACAAGAAATCATTGTCAATGCTGCAAACAAACACTGTCCCCTGGTTAGACTTGACATAAGAAACAAAACAGCTGGTTATTTGAACAATGAACTCCTAGAATTACAACAGGACAGAGATTATTTCATTCGGAAATCAGATATAACAAGAGACCCTGGGGATCAATTTATAGCTGAATGTATGGTTAGGAAGGCCAGAAACGAGGTGCGAAAAGCCAAGTCTAGGCACTGTTTAGACCAGATAAATAAGTATAAGCAAAATCCTAAGAGACTCTGGCATGAACTGCAACAAATTAACCCAGAAGGAAAATCCATTATCAACAACCTTAGTAACGAGGACAACGGGGAGAGAACACTAGATAGCCTCCTGGCAGAAGAGATTAACAACTACTTTATTGATGTAGGTGAGAATCTTGCCAGAAAGTTTGACCAGGCTGTAGATAGTCAGGACACCTACACGGTCACCACCAATGATCAGACGTATGATTTGACTGAGATAACACAGGAGCAAATCCCCAGAAAGGTCAATGCTGCATCAGCATATAAGTCATCTGGCATTAAAGACATCAGCTCAGCCCTAATGAAGGTTTCAATTACTGCACTTATAAATGAATTTACTCACCTGTATAACCTAGTGGTCAACACTGGTATTTTTCCGGAAAGCTGGAAGCTAGCTACAGTTTCACCCATCCCAAAGACCAATAACCCAAGATACTGTAGTGAGCTGCGCCCAATATCTATTCTCCCTCTTCCTGGCAAAATCATAGAACAAATAATACATGATGAGATAAAAACATTTTTAGAGTCTCAAATTACCTAACCGCTCAACAAAATGGATTTAGAAAAGACAGATCAACAACTAGGGCATTGGCCTCTCTTATGGATGAGTTATTGACCAACATGGACAAAGGTGAACTTACAATTGCAGTATACCTCGACTTCAAAAAAGCTTTCGATACAATTGACCATAGAATACTATTGCAGAAAATCCAGAAAGCAGGATTGGGGAAGAAAACCTGTACATTGATGGCCAACTACTTAACTAATAGGAAACATTACACAAAACTTAATGACACTGAGTCAACCATCAGGACTATTAAAACTGGAGTTCCGCAGGGTTCAACCCTGGGCCCCCTTCTGTTTTTAATCTTTATAAATGATTTACCCCAAGTATCAGAGGATGCAACATTCACCTTATTTGCAGACGATGCAGCACTCACAGTACACAATAAAGATTTCCAAATAGCAACCGATCAGGTTCGGACAGTGCTGATCAGGGTTAACCTGTGGTGTAGTGAAAACAAACTATCCCTTAACACCAATAAAACTGAGTTTGTCATTTATGGCACCAAAGCAAGGAAGGCAAGGGCACAACCCATAACACTGCAAATTGGCGGAAATCAAATTAAGGAGGCAAGTGCATACAGGTACTTAGGAACAGTGATTGATTCTACCTTAAATGGGAATCAACAGCTGTCTAGACTAACTCAATCATTGGCACTAAAAATTACTACAATCAGGAAGATGCGGAGCTTCATAAGCGAAAACACTGCCCTACTGCTGTATAAATCAACAGTTCTACCAATAATAGACTATAATGATATAATTTATGGATTGCTCACAAAGCAGCAACTGACTAAGCTACAAAGGATCCAAAACCGGGCGTTAAGAACAATTTATTGGGGCAAAACACTAAGTGTACAGGAAATGCATGACAATGCAAACCTAGATTACCTAATGGTTAGAAGAGATTCACATCTCCTATCACTTATGTACAGAAGAGCCAGAGATACCCAATATATATAAAACACAAAAAGGAATACTAGACGGGCTGATTCCACTCTACTCAAAGTCCCCAAGCCTTCGACAAACAAACTAATTAAAGCACCAATTTACAAAGGCAGCATGATGTGGAACAACCTACCAACCAGAACCAGGGCAGCGTCCTCTTACCTAGAATTTAAAAACTCACTAAGAGTACATCGGATTGGGCAGGCCCTTATGCAGTTGCAGTAAAGTATGTTCCATGGCGTCACCATACCGTAAGTGGCAGACCACCAAACCCTCAGCCTCGGTTTCTCCCCCCCCCCCCCAGCCCCCACTTTTTTAATTTGTTGCTGTTCCTCTGTTATCTCCAGTCAACCATATACGATGACAGAGACAGCCCAGGTAAAAATGTAAAATTTAAGACCTAAATGCACTGGGATTGGTCCCACTGCTTCACTGGTCACAGATGGTCCAGTGTATTATTAACAACCCCACCCAACAACATAATTCATAAACTCACATAACTAGCTACATTAGAGTTACACTAGAATTTTCCTAACAAACCAACATTTATATACCACTTGCCTAACTGCAACTGAACATTCAAACTTAGTACAAATTTACCAACTGAATACAGAAGATAACTTCTGCTTACATTCTAAATACTATGTAAATACTCACATTGATCTGACTAATATTGATCTGGTTATATGACACTACTGTACCATATTGTTAGGGAACTTTTGGGTTTCAGAATTTCATTGTGTTACATGGTGCAAATTGTCTATTCAACAAGTATTGTACACCTTATTCTATATACCTTTTGTGTAAATAACCCTGAATTGAAAAATGGCTGGAAGACCAGTGCTTCGGCACTGACAAAAGACTTATTCAGCAGAATAAACATATTTACCCCCAAAAAAATCAATGTGTGAAAGCGGGCATCAGTGTTATGCCGAGTTTCTGTAAACAGATAACAGTATAAGTACATATGCAGAGAAAACAGTATAATTTAGATAATGAGATAAAAGAAAATCAGCAATTAACCCCATGAGAAAAGGGTGGGTGGGTGGGAGAGAGAGAAGTGACCAGGTCGAGTGCCATACCAGCAGTGAGTGAGGGGGTGGGGGTGGGGTCACGTGCTGCGGGTGTTCACCTTGCCTCATTCGCGAATTATCCATGTTTCCTCCGCAACATTGGTAATTCGCATCACTCAGCAAGGACAACAGACAAGAAACTTATGCCGAGTTTCTGTAAATAGATAACAGTATAAGTACATATGCAGAGAAAACAGTATAATTTAGATAATGAGATAACAGAACATCAGCACTTAACCCAAAAGAAAGGAAAGTGCTGATGGGGCTCGCGTGATTAGAGGGTTAGACAAATACACCATTACTGCATCGCTCTTCCAAGAACCGGCTTCTTTAATATCAGGCAGAGGGACACTCGCAGCCAGGCAGGCCTGCGCTGCTCCTCTCCTCAGGCTATGGAGGGTGAGATGGGTGTGAGGTGGCAGGAGAGCAGAGGCCGAGAGGGAAAGCACACAGGCTAAGTCTATGGCGGAAAGGAACTCACCAGACGGAAGGAGGAAAGCTGGAGAGTCAGTGCACGGGCGGACAGTGGACGCATACCTGAGCCAAGCGGCGCGAGGGCAACAAGGGGAAGTTGGACTAGCTGGGAGTGAGAAGGTGAGGGGGGAGGACGAGCGGAACTGGGTCTTGGTTGAGCGGAAAGTAACATGCAATGACGCCGGTCTCGGACGAACATCAGTAAACAAAAGGGTATGCTGGCCGATATGGTTAGCCGAAGGTGAGGTAATGTTACTCTGTCTTGCAAGTGTGAGATAAGCAATCAACAGTTCTGCTACATATACATAAGCTTCTTCCCCAAGACTAAGCAACATAGACAACATTTTCTTCAAATCCACTGGGGAAAGTGGAGAGGCTCTTTTAACTACATGAGAAGAGGATCTCTTAATGCCTCTTTTAAGTAGCTTAACATAATAAGAATCAAACAAAACAGCTGAGCCAGTCAGGCCCGAAATCCAGGTTTTCACCGAACTGAAGTAGACAGATCAGGGGCATTGAGCCTGACCCCGAGGTGAAGCAGAGGACATCATACTGCGCTGGCTGTAGCGGATCGACACCGTGACACCTACAGAAGTCTAAGTAGACCTGGACGTGTAGCCGTTTATTCCTCCAAGTCCCGGGTGCCAGTGAGTCAGTGATGGCGTTGAGCAGGTGGAGATGCTGAGTTACTGTGTAGCCTGGAAGATAGAACCCAAAAAATATAAGCCTATCTTCCAGGCTGTGTAGGAAGGTACTCTAGAGAGGGCAGTGGAGAGTGAGGAAGGTTACAAGGGTGGGGGGGGGGAACTACAGATCGAAGTCAATGATATCTAACGACGGGCGAACTACCACCTGTTTAAGACCCAACTTCTCACATTCTCGAACAGTACGCTGCTTCAACCTTGGATTTGTGTGTGCTCTACTCAGAGCATCCGCCAGCCGGAGGAGGGCACCTGGTTTATGCCTAATCACCAGCGAGGTACTAACCGACGCCGGTAATAACCAAAGCTGTCGTGCGCACGCACAGAGAAACGGCTCCTTACCCGAGCCCGTAGACAGAACCTGTTGCGACGTCAGATTATCTGTATTTACCACTATGACAAAATTACTGTGTCACCCCCTACTTTAATACCCAGAAGCGGAACCGACAAGGGACAAACCCTAAGCTGTCTTTAGGCTCGCGACAGATCACCCATCCAGAGCCAGGACCCTTTACCACACTTTGAGAGCTGCTCTGAAAGAGTAGTCACAGACGGCAATGAAAGCGAAAACGGAGCTCCTTGATAAAAACCTCTAACTATGCCAGCATTGACCCGGGCGGATAGCTTAAGTCTATTATGATACTTCTAGCTAGAGAGTTTTTCTTCGGCCTAGTCATAATCGGACTTATCTGACACCACTGCACAAACGGGGGACTATGGAATGGACCAAGAAGAGCACCTAACTTACATTCTGTCTTAATAAACTCAGTTATGTGTATATATAATTCAGCTTGAGCAGTATGATTTTTGAGTGTGGGTGCCGGAAGGCGGGATGAGGTATAGTCTATCGGCCACCCAAATTCCAGAAAATCCACAAACTGTGTATCTGGAAAACCCTCCATAGCTAACCTCTACGCTGGGATATTAAGGGCGGAGGGAAGGAACCTTAGCTGACATGTAGTTAGGAAGACAGGAAACCCTCACGACATTAAAGATTTCCATATATATACGAGTCTACCTGAACCGCCGCCAGAGTAGCTGTAGGCCAGAGTGCTGCTAACATTGACCTATATTGCAGTGGTGACGGCGGACAATACCGTGGAAAAGGTACCTCTGTAACGAGAGAGACATCATGAGAACTAGTATCAAAGCAGTCATGCATAATTTCTACTGGCAAATTCAGCACACCACAAACACTATCTACAGAAATAGGTTCTACAATAACTGAACTACTGAACTGACTACCCGAGCCGTCATATGAGGAGGGAAGGGGGTGTGGTGGGGGTTGGGGGGCATGGCAATGGGATTTCACTGACCATGACCGACACCGGCGGCTCGGGTGAGCAGGGCGGAATGTGAGGTGTTAATTGAGTGGCACCTACCCTAGCCGCTAGCCATGCACGCGACAACATAATGTGGTTCTGAGCTGGGGAGGGAGGTAAGGGGCATACCAACTCAGTTGTGGGCGGGACCGGTAACTGGAAAGGGGGCGTGGCTAACACATGTGGCACCGGCTGCGCACAACAACACGGGGGTGGCGGGGTGGTCGAACGGAGGGCGGGTGGACTAATAGCGGGACTTACTCCACCTGCTGACGGCTGGAGGGTCTCACCAGGCGCTTTCCTATCGTGGAAGGCTCTTTTCTTGAGGCAGTCCTGCTCCTTATGCCAGTGTATTCGTTTAAGCCTATTAGCACACCACCCACAGTTATGCAGGAATCTGGATGGCAACACCCCGTGAGTCGGAGTAAACCCACAGTCCCGCCCCAATTCCACAAGTGGCAGGGTTTTCCGTCAGTATCCTTGTTGTACTCGTTCCTCTGGTTAATCGGGGCTACCTACTTGGGTAGCTGCGGGCTGAGACACGTGCGACTGAGGAGGGGGCGGCGCATGCTGGCCATAATGTGGAGCAGCATGTTGATAAACATACCACTGGGCAGAACGACCGACAGCCGTGCACAATTCGCGCTGCAAGTCCTTAATTTCCGCCTGGTCTGCCCATCCATTAGGAAACCCACCGTCTGCTATCATTTTAAACACTTTCTCGGACCAGCGCCGACAAACCGACCAGTCCCAAGTAGTCGTCATGTGCATTAGATCCTGCTGATGTTTCTGAATATAGCCCAACCAATTACTAGGCAGCGACTGATGCCCTGCTATCAGATTAAGTGCTTCAAAGTACTCCGACCACGACGCTTCACCCATGCCAATACTTTTACATGTGTCACCTCTTGTAACAAACAAATGAGGCTGGAAGACCGTACCTTTAGGTTTCTTTAACGCCTTAGAAGTGTCCAACAGAAGGTCTGCTATTACCGAAGCGGCTTGTTGAGCTCTCTCTTCCTGCGACACAACCGCTGTCACGGGCTGTTGCTGGGACGCGTCAACTGGGTCTAACACTTCTGCAAGATATCTATAGCCGTGTTTACACGGGCAATTGTAAAGCGAATTAGACAAAGCGATTTATATGAAGCGAAGTAGTGGTGCGTTTACACGAGTGAGTTTGAAAGTCTGTCGGCGACCGTGAACCAGCAGCCTTAGTGGTGAGCCTGTAGCCGGCGAGCACTGCTATTTGTTTAGTTTACATTCGTCGATTCGACAATATGAATAATGACGCCGATGTAGCTGCTATGTTAATATCGCTTGGAATTTAGGGTTAATTTAATGAAATTTCATTATTTGAGTATGTAATTCTGTTAAATATGATCGCATTCACTAGATTTCAGCCTAATCGGTCCCTAACACTGCCGGGCACCAGCGATTAGTTACAGCTGAGCCTGTAGCCGGCGAGCACTGCTATTTTACACTATCGCCGCCCGGGAACCAGCTGAATCGATTCATATAAACTACCTCGACAAGTGGTTTATATAAAGCGAATCATATGAAGCGAATCAGCCCTAATCTGCCTCAGAGTTGCGTTTACACGGCGAATGTGAGGCAAACTAGGCAAGGCGATTTATATGAAGCGACTTAACTCGCCCATGTAAACACGGCTTATGACCTGCCGGCGGTTGTTGAAAAGTTGCTAACGCCGGCTGCTCCACCACCACCTGCGACCGGTCCAGTGACACCTGCTCTACTTGTGCTTGTTGACACTCTGCTGGCAGGGGGCGGGGCCCAGAAATGGGCGGCACCGGCAATTGCGGTACCACTCGCTGTGGCGTCGGTATGGCTGCCACCGCCTCCAATGCATTCACTCTGACTGACAACTCTTTTGTAAGTTGGAGGGCCTCCCTTTGTAGTTCTAACACTGTAGGCAAATCGCTTGCAGTTGAAAGGACTGACGAATTAGGCTGCGCGTTCGTCGGTGAAAGCTGAGCATGCTGCCACGGTGCGTGTGGCGCCAAAGTTCTGGCCGCCCCACGAAGGGAAGCCCGCCGTAGCTGCGGTCTGAGCGGCGGCTTACCCGGTGGCATGATGGCTTACAGTCAGAGAGAGAGAGAAGTGACCAGGTCGAGTGCCAGACCAGGGCCGCGTTCAGGGTCCATCTCGGAGGCGCCCGTGACGTCAGGCTAGTCTGAACAACAATAGCAGTTGGTCGCCTCGAAAATGGCCACCCCCATAGGCGGTGGCCATTTGCAATCGAAATGCTGTGCTCTGATTGGATGAAACCCATGCATGCGGCAGCCATTTTCGAGACGCTTTGTCTCCAACCTGAAAAGGGAGGCGTCGCCGAGACGGACCATGAACGCAAATAGACCAAAAAGCATCGCCGAGACGTCGCCGAAGCGCCTCCGAGACGGACCCTGAATGCGGCCCAGCAGTGAGTGAGGGGGTGGGGGTGGGGTCACGTGCTGCGGGTGTTCACCTTGCCTCGTTCGCGAATTATCCATGTTGCCTCCGCAACATTGGTAATGTATTTATGTCATATATATTATTTATATATATATATTTATTATACATATTTTTGATATGAGGTCTTTCGGCTGTTCAGATTTTATAACACACCTGTCATGGATTGATATTAAACTAGACAAAACTGCCAATCAGTTGAGTCAAGTTTGACATCAATCCGCAGTTACACCACAAAGGTATTCTCTTTATTATTATTTGACTAGTTCACTTCGCACAGACATTACATTTCTGATTAAAGCTCTACCTCAGACAATATACCATTACAGATGATTTTAATAATAAGGAAATATGTTGCATTTGGATCGACATATTATACATGGCAGGACAATAAAGGTTGCCCGATGCACCTAGTTTACTCGGTCTAGTAGGTGAAGTTCCCGGTGACCTGCCTGAATGGGCAAGTTATTTTTCTGATCTGCAATAGCATATTTCAGTTTCAGTTGGCTGACTTGTGCTTGCCAAAGTAGTTTTGCCAGTCGGGCAAGTAGAAAATTCAGTCACTTGCCCGATAGGCCAAGTGGGAAAAATAGTTACTATCCTACCCTGATATAGCTTTTTACATCAATGCTTAAGGGGCTGTCACATTATGACACATCGCGCAAACGTATGCCGACGTAAGTGATTTTTGGTCGTAATGCGTGACGCGTTCATTATGCGTACGTCGACGTATGTCAATGCTCGTTAGGGGGTCGCGAAAGTTTTTTGCATGCACAAAACCTTCGACGTACGACAACATATGGGTGTTACGTTGGCTATGTATACATTAGGTGTACGTCGATGTATGTTGGATGTACGTTAGACGTATCTTGTTCACTATGTTGACCTATGTTAAAGGCAGTGGAAATGTAGTCCACATACTGACAACATATGGATAACGTACGTCTAACGTAAGTTTTGTGTTTCTCCACTGTGTCTTGACGTATGTAATGTATGAGGTGTAGTTCTGGTGATCGAATAACGTATATAACGTTCACCGGCATTCTGCGATGTACCATGAGCATTATTTGAGCGTTTTTCGCCGGGTGGCACGTTAACCATATGGTGGCCATACGCTATGTATACATCAAACTTTGTCGCATCTCGACGTTAAAAAAAGTGATTTTACGCGTTGGCCACACGCTTGCGAGATGCATCGTAATGTGACAGCCTCTATAGTTATAATTCTTCCAAGCAGAACGTGAACGGCCTCTTGTCCCAATTACATTAGAACAAAGCCTTTCACTTGTTATTAACCAGACGGGATGGCCGAATGAGTTAGAGTGTCCGTCTCCCGTGCTGGTAGATCGTGGGTTCGAGTCCCGGTCGAGTCAAACCAATGACTTTAAAATTGATACTTGTTGCTTCCTAGCCAGGCACTCGGCATTATTAGGATAGGGCAAGGACTGGTGTGCTCAGTGTCAGGATAATGTGACTGAGTGGGATACCAGGTCATGGTGCCGGCGGCCTGGTTTCCCAGTGGGTCAGCACTATAAAGTCGCCATGAGTGCGCACTGTCACAAGTCGGTACCCGTCCTGATATGACCTTAGATGTTGCTAGGGCGTAAAACAACAACAAACAAACAAATTCACTTGTTATTTCACAATTCTTTCACCGCACCTTCTAACTTGAACACAGGTACTATGTCATTCTCTACTCAGTTCATCAAATAAACATCTATTCTAGGACCATCAACGTCACGTAATACCCCAGTCATACTACATTTTGCGACCACCAAAGAACCCACACTCACCAGTGACGTCCTTGTGACCAAAGCAATGGTTGCCGACATCTGGGCATCACTGGTGACCAGGTTCTTTGGTCTAAAGTGGTTGCAAAGTGGTCGCAAGCTGTAGTGTGACTGGGGCTTAGCATAACTATAGTGGCTGCTTAATTAGTGAAAGACTAGAATACAATTAAAACTCACCAAACTATAAAGTAGTACTAATCAAACGGTATTAGTACAGTTGGAGTAAACAAACTACTTCGTACGAGGAAACGGTACCGTTCGGTGTGTATGGTAATCTAACAAACGCCAAACCTAAAGGTAAAGAAAGATGGTAGATGAAATTGAATGCAGGCTGGGAAGGGGCACGCACTTTGCCCACCTAAACTGCCAGAGTGCATCCAATAAAATAGACACAATAAAAATGCACCTAAAAAATGAAAATCTTGATGTTTTAACACTGTCAGAAACATGGTTCACTGAGAGCCATCAAGACAACACCCTCAACATAGAAGGATATAGGCTTGTACATAATGACAGACAGCAAATTAACATAGCAAACCTAACAAAAAAAGGTGGAGGGGTTGCAATCTACTGCAAAACCTCAAAAAATCTAGACACTGAGGCCCTAAAAATAACAAACAACTCAAATGAACACCTGGAGCTACTATGGTGCCTAATAAAAAATGAGAAGCAGGCTAACATAGCCATAGCAAGCCTCTACAGACCACCATCCGGGGATATTGAAACATTCCTTCAAACTCTAGAGAAAAGTATAAATACAGTGAGAAAACTAACAAATGCAGAAATCTTTGTGCTAGGGGACTTCAACATAAACTACAGTAGCAACAACAAAAATAAACTAATGCTACAAACCACTATCAAAATCCTAGGGCTACAGCAACTTATTACAGACAGCACAAGACTAGGAAACAATAGCTCAACAATTGACCTAATACTAACCAACTCAAACAATGCCACAAAATGGGGCACTAGAAGCTGGGGTATAAGTGACCATGAGCTAATATATGTAACGAGGAAAAAACTCAAAAGCACAAGCCAATATATATATAAGATGGGCAGATCCCTAAAGAACTACTCAAAAGAAACACTACAAAACCACCTATACTAAAGAACTACTCAAAAGAAACACTACAAAACCACCTATATGAAAATATAGACCTCACAACAAACAGAGATGACCCTGATATCTACTGGAATAACATTGTCACAGAAATAAAACAATCATTAGATGAGATGTGTCCCATAAATAAACTAAAAATACAGAGAAACCAAGACCCGTGGGTAGACAGGGAACTGTTAACGCATATTGCAACAAAACGAAGGCTAGGTGACAAAGTGAAACGTACTAAAGACCCAGAGGATAAAAGGGCCTATAATACTGCCAGAAACAACTCCCTCAAAGCAGTAAGGGCAGCAAAAAAGAAATATATAATGAAACAAGACAAGGACTGGGGAAGCAACGCAAATAAGTTCTGGAAAAATGTAAGCTTACTATTCCCCAAAAATAAGATAGAAGAACGGATAAGCTTCCAGGATAAGGATGGAAATACGCACACAGATAGTGATGCAGCAAACAAATTAAATACACACTTTGCCACGGTAGGACAAAGGTTATCAAAGAAATTCACAAGAATCTGGGAAAACAAGTCAGAAAATATCCAGGATGAAATCCCCACCTGCAAAACTGACCTAAAAGAACTAACACAGCTAATAAATGACATATATGAAAACAAACCTAGTGGAATAGATGGAATCCCCACAAAAATACTAAAAGAGGCACTCCAAGCCATCCCAGATACCATGGTCGACCTGTTCAACATATCATTTGAGCAGGGACACTTCATCACAGCATGGAAGATGGCAACCATCACCCCCATATACAAAAGTGGTGACAAACAAAACATGGGGAACTACAGACCAATATCAATCTTGCAAATACCAGGCAAGCTAATTGAAAAAAATATTCCACAGGCACATACATGCGCACCTGGAAAAAACCAATATACTAAACAAGAGGCAAGGAGGTTTCAGAAAACTCCACTCCACATCAAAAACAATAGCAAACCTAACAAGTGATGTGCTGGCATCATTGAACCAAAAGAAATTAGTTGGAGCAGCGTTCATCGACTTCAGCAAAGCCTTTGAGACTGTAGACCACAGCATATTAATAAGAAAATTAAACAACATGGGCATTAAATCCAAATCAATAAACTGGATAAAATGCTACCTAAACAACAGGCAGCAAAAAACTAAAGTAAATGGTACACTCTCAGACCAACAAACTATCACCTGTGGTGAACCCCAAGGATCAGTCCTGGGACCACTGCTATTTATACTATACATAAATGACCTAGAAAAATGGCTGGAGACATAATGTCTCCAGCTATATGCGGATGACACTGTCATATATGCAGAAGGAAGCACAGTAGAGGAGGTAGCTACCAAACTGAACAACCTCCTGCTAAAACTGGACAGCTGGTGTGAATCCAATAAAATAACCATCAATGCAAATAAATCTAAAACAGTACTCTTCTCACATACAGCAACCACAGGAAGAAACCTACAATGCACAGTAGGAAACCAAACACTGGAAAGTGTAAATCACTACAAATACCTAGGCCTAGAACTGGATAGCCAGCTAAACTACAATCTGTGTTTAACAAAAATCATACAAAAAGTAAATCACAAACTATGGCTATTTGCTAAACTAAGAAACTATATGACACAAAATATGTCAATAAAAATCTTCAAAGGCATGGTACTCCCCTACTTTGACTATGGGGATGTAATCTACATGGTGCTAAAAAAGAGCTACTAAAAAAATTGCAGATACTACAAAATAGGGCCTTGAAAATATGCCTGAAAGTAGACAAACTACACCCCACTTATGACCTACACAAAAGAACTAAAGTAAAGCTACTAGAAAACAGAAGGATAATCCACCTAAAAACACTAGCATATGGATATAGCCAAGACATTAAGTGTCTAACCCAACCACTAAGGGACACCAGATCATGCAAGGCACCACTACTAAGACAGACCAGAAGCCAGATCAAAGCCCATGAAAGGAGCACACTGGAAATGGCCGCCAAGGCATGGAATGCGCAAACGGTGAAAGAAAGACAAATCCCTGACCTAAAAACGTACAAAAAATATCTGTGCAAAATAAAAACTGGGAACCCCAACTGAACTGCATCACAAGGGGTCAGGTGATATGTCACGGCCCACCAACTGGACAGCCCAGGGTGGGATAACCGTAAATATAAAAGCCAGATAACATATCCAACAACAATATAAATCAAATCAATTTCAAACAAACATAACTCAACCACCTATTACATACAAGCCTATGGACATGTAAATAAAATAGGCTAGTATAGAATTAAGTAGAAAAAGTGGAAAACTCTTCCCAAGAAAACCCCAAAACACTAACATAGAACCATAAGAAAACAACTAACATAGTAATAAGAATAGAACAAAAATACAATGCCAAGAGGGCCCAAGATAATAACACATTGGAGGTGTGTATATAGTACTAAACGTACCAACAGACTATCTATCTGCTACTGAAATGCAGACAATCAAATAACTTATCAGCAGCTACTGTTTGGTAAGACAACACCAACACTACAGCTGGCCAGCATTGAAAACAAGCCTGGGTACCCAGGCTTACATGCTATGGACAGAATAAATAAAGCCTCAATAAAAAAATAATAAAGTAGCTAATAATAGTTCCAGGGTGGCGTAGATATGGGGTCTTTGTTTCAACCATCACTACAGTGATAAGAAAACCATCTCCGCCTCCAATCCCCCCACATCCTCCAGTGGAACGTCTAATGTAAAGGGTAGTAACTCACTACATCATGCTCTGTTAATTTCTTTTTATACAGCCCCCCCCCCCCGCCCCCTCCCCAACCTGTGACGTCAGTGGCAATAGCTAATGTATTGGGTCGCAGCTAACGTCAAAATACTCCACGGAAAAGGTCTTAGATGATTTCTACCCGCAATCTAAACCCTGGTAGAGGTGGCGGGGGCAGGGGCAACAACTGATCTATTGGTTAATATCTCACTGCAATTCCATTGCAATGCTGGTGTTGTTTCAATTTCGATTGACTATTTCTTAAGCGTTTAATGAATTTGAGTTATAAATGGTGTCCATGGCACCACATTTTCTCTGCATTTCTTAGCTCTTCTGGTTTAAAATTCCTCTTAATTTTTTTCTAAGTGTCCTCTTTTTCACTTAATACAAGCTGTTTTTTTCTATTTAAAAACAACAAAACCTGTTGTAATTTATCCCATAAAGCAGCGCGGCCCTTACTATTGGTATTTTCAACGCGTATACCGTCCCGATATGACCTTAGTTGTTGCTATGACGCTCCAACAAACAAAGCATCGTGTGTATTCATCCTTTGGTATTTAATCCCGATGTATATTTTATTTTTTCAAGCGTCGTTCTTTTTTTAATTTAAATAAATTATGTATTTCAATTTGGCAATCAATTAAGGAGGTTTAGTTCTGCTTTTCAGCATATTTCCCCAATGCTTTGGAATACAGTTTTTAAACGCAGTTCACCAACTCGTCTTGATCAAATATAATAACTACCCTCTGAACTTGATAACCTCCAGGGCATATGTAGAATCCTCTACCATGAGCTTGGAATGTAAAGTGGCAATTTCAGCCTTTTCAGTCATCACAACAGTTGAGATTTACACTGGGCAGGAGGTTATTTCATTTCCCCTGCTTAAAGTAGTCCGATAAAGGGATTACATTTTCGAAAGCAAAACACTCATCTAGATTTGAACCTACGTTTGGTTGTTGTTTTTTTAATAGAAAAGAACTGCTTGTATTGTGTGAAAAAGAGGACACTTCAAAGCGGGTGCACTTATTAAGTAATTGTACCTATATAGAAAGGACTACTAAATCAATTTAATTGATCCTGTTACTATAGCAATCTATGGGGATCAGAGTTTTGACAAGCATGCCAAAATTAATTTGGCATGTTTACACTTCAAATATATCCAAAGTTAGCAATTATAAATCAAGGTTACTTCAAGCTCATGTAGGATAGATTCTAAATCTAATGATCAACCTAATATATTTATCCCCAAAGTCACCGAACTATACAACTTTAAGAAATCAGTGCTAATTTGGTGGCGCTACTACTATTATTATTAAGTTGGGTTGGGTTGTACCAACAGTTACCCAGACGTAACATTATAGCACCAGCCCCAACCCCAGCCCCCAATACGGACTGGATGTGGCCAGTACTTATAAAGCAAGGACGGAATCCCTCTCTTTGTAGTAGGTGGAATCAAGGTAAACTTTGAGAAGGTCCGAGGTGGGCCGTGTCGGTGCAAGCCTCATGGGCTGGTTCGACACTGCACTAGGTAGTGGTCCATGTGATGGTACCTCCCTGACTTTCACTCAGTCATGAGTATCACAGTCAAGCTAATGCAATGAGATTTTAAATTGCCCCATACATTGCGGGTTTGATGATCGTTGGCTTTTGGGACGAGTACTCTGTTTGGTCCTATTCTAAGATAGTGGTTGTCCAATGGTTAGGACACTCCCGAAATGGCATAAATGTGGGTTCGGCCCCTGCTCTAGGTATTGTATCGCCTGTATTGTCAAACCTTTCAATGGAGATGTTTGCCGGTGGTGTTTCTGCAGGTACAATTGGTTATCTGGTTTTCACCTAGATGGCAATAGAAAGGGGAAACCACGATAAATAAGTTTGGTACAAACACATAGGACGGCTTAAACCTGATAGTAGAAGTTGCTTTATATGAAAACAAAAGTTCATTTTTTAACATGGGCGTTCCCAGTGCAACACCCCGAGGAATCCCTGCTCTGGTGCTGTTTATGTTAATCCCTCCTCCAGGCACTACTGCCGTGTAGGAGGAGCTTATCCATCTGTGAAGTACCCTGTGGCTGATTCAGAACTGACCTCCCATGTCCCTCACTGCAAATGATACTAGCGTGAAATCCGATACGAGAAGCCTTCCTCGCTCCATCGGTGCCAGAGACCATAAATAATTGCTCTCAACTCCTCCACACTGAAAGCTTCAGCTCACCATCAGTGCTCCTACCACCATTACTCTAGTGGAGGGTTTTATTAACAAAGATGGCCCCGCTAGGTTATCTAATTCCCCGGACCGGACGCGGTGTCCGAATCGGTAGAGACTAGGCTTTCCATGTGGAAGGTTGGGAGTTCGAAACCCGGCTGAGTCAAACCAATTACTTACAAAATTGATACCCATCGCCACCTAGCCTGGCATTCACCATTACTACGATAGGGAAAGGACTGGTTAGCTCAGTATCAGGATAATGTGACAGTGTGAAATTGGGTCATAGTGCCCATGGCCTGGTCTCCCAGAGTGGAAGCACTATAAAGTCGCCATGAGTGTGCACTGTCTGAAGTCGAACCCATCCTGACATAAGCTTAGATGTTGCCATGATGTAAAAAAAACGAATACATACATACATACATACATACATACATGTTTATACATACATACATACATACATACATACATACATACATACATACATACATACATACATACATACATATATACATACATTACATACATACATACATACATACATACATACATACATACATACATACATACATACATACATACATACATACATACATACATACATACATACATACATACATACGCCACACACAATCCAACTATGGTGAAAGGAATCCACTGAGACCTCGGTCAATTGCTTATTTCTCTGTCTTCTCCCTCCCTCCCTCCCTCCCTCCCTCCCTCCCTCCCTCCCTCCCTCCCACCCCTCCCTCCCTCCCTCCCTCCCTCCCTCCCCCCCCCTCCCTCCTCCTCCTTCGCTCCCTCCCTCACTCTTTCTCTCTCTCCCTTCCTTCCTTCCTTTCTCTTTCTTTCTTTCTATATTTCTTTCTTCCTTCCTTCCTTCCTTCCTTCATCCCTCCTCCCCTTCCTCCTTTCCCCCGCTATTTTCTAATCCCCAAAGCCCACCGCGTAGTGAAGATCAGCCTGTGTTAATGTTTTCATCGTTTTCCCTCTGCTCTCCTGGCCAGGTTGTACTCGTGCCTTTCCAATGGTAGCGCGGATGAGTTCAACAAGGGCGACCACCTGTACAAGGCGCGGGCCGTGCGGGAGGCGCTCCAAATCGGTAAGTTTTTTCAACTCGGAAAACTATTAGCAATTGCCCATTTTCTGTAGCAAGTCTTTTTGTTATAGTATGATATAAATACACTCGTTGAATGTTATTGTGTACACAAGTTATAATTGAGTTGTAAGTTGTCGGACTAATTTTGGTGAATTAACCAATTCGACATAGGCTGCCAAGCTTCTGCCAGTATCTATTATGCTGCCAACTTTTAATTACGGGTTTGAATCGAGGTTTTACTTTTGGATAACGGGCTGCCTAACTTGAACCGCGATGTGTGATATGATGGGGAACAAAATGTTCATTGAGTTTGGTAACAGAATTTTTAAGGCAATTTCTCTTTTCTTTTCATCAACCCAACCTATTGATAAATTGTTAAAGAATTAAATGCATGACGTTTCGAGGTATGGTGGACTACTATATATTGAAGCTATGGTTGAATAATACTAAGATGGAATTGAAGTTGAACACTTCTAGCCATGAATATGACAATTGCTGGCAACGTTGCTTAAAGCACCAACCAATCAATCGATCACCACGTATGTACGTATACATATGTACTTATATATGCATAAATACATACATACATACATACATACATACATGTATACATACATGTATACATACATGTATACATACATGCATACATACATGTATACATACATGCATACATACATACATACATACATACATACATACATACATACATACATACATACATACATACATACATACATAATGGACCTCTCCTTTAAATACTATGACAACATACATCTATATCCATACTTGATTGCTTCATATTGGTTACAAGAGACCATTTAGAATTCACTGACACTGACCACACAATATTGATTTAATCTTAGTTAAAACTATTTGTTATATATAACATTTTCCTTTAATCTATGATTCTACGTAATTTTAGGACCTAAGCATTGCCAAAAATAAAACGCGAAGATGTGTAGAATATATTCAATATAAGTGTGAATCTAAGTTGGCAGGCCTTTAAGTGGGTGATGGAGCACGCACGCACGCACGCACCCACGCACGCAGACATGCATGCACTAGTTGCCACAGACCAAATTGATTTTTTTTTAAACTGCTCCAGCGGCATGCAGTGAACTTGGCCCCCTACGGATATGACAAATGCAGTTCATTGCTATTTAATAATAATTACATAATATATTACATATTGTATTTGTTTCTTTGCCTACACGTCCTACCATTGCCGCAATAAATGCGGTGCGTAGTTTGTGTAAAAATATTAAAATAACAGAAAGACTGCTGTGGTTTATGTCACCAATGGAGGGCTGGTGCGCGATGTATTTTATAACCTGGGATGCACTATCCAGTGTTCATGAATATTTTACGATTTGTGATTGCATTTTGGTAAATTATCAGCGCTCGCCTAAGAAACACATAATGTATCTGCCAGGCGCTAGGGGCTACCGCCGGCAGCCTGCAACGCGACATGTAAAATGACCGAGCGCCGCCTTGCACTGAGACACCGACGCCCATTTCTACAGAAATTCTAATGGCCGACTCCAGTTGACACACTAGTTTAACGTGTGGTATAAAGCATTTATACGAATATTATTCAGGATGGAACCCTCCCTGTGTTGAATGTCGGGTGGGGGGATTCGAACCCGCTACCCCCACACGCTGGTGGGCCAGCGTGGCAGTTCGGCGAGGGGACTGAGGCAAGTCTAGCCACCATGTGTCATGCGCCTCCAGTGCTCGCTAGGAGGACTGAGGCAAGTCTATTCGGGAAATATCTCAGGCGCATGCGCGGACCCACCAGCTCCAACAGCTTTCCTGTATACTCGGCCTATTTGAACCCGAGTTCTAGCTTGAGACTGACGTGCGTACCTACCTACCTATCGGGCGAGATGCCGGTCGATATATGTGCGGCATGTGGGGAGGAGCACGAGCCCCCCCGGGGCAGCAAGTGCAAGCGGACGAGGATCAGCAAGCGGTCGGTAAAGGCGGAGCTGCCTTCATCGGGCGAGGAGGATGCCGCGGAGGCGGGAGAGAAGTTGGCGGTGCCGGGTTCTTCAAAGCGGCGCGCCGGTGAGGGTTCACGCCTCATGGTGGAAGACTACGAGGAGGATGACGAGGAGAGGGAGCTGAGACGGTTGGTGGCAGCGAGGGCGCACAAGCGCCGGAAGAAGGAGCTGCATGCAGTCTTGGACGCCGGTTCGCCGGAGGAGGAGACAGTGACGGTAGTGCAGGCGGCGAAGAAGAAGCTGTCTGGGAAGAAGAAGAAGGCAGAGGCGGCCGGTGACCCGGACGATTCCCCTACAGACAGCAGCTCGGAGGAGGGCTCAGGGTCAGACAGTAACTCCGGAAGGAGGCGAAGGAGGAGGCGCAAGCGCAGTAAGTTCGCTTTAAACAAATACACTATGAACGAGAAGCGCTTAAAAAAACTTTCGGTGATGGAGCTCGTCTACATGGCCCTGGTCTGGGGCATGAAGCGTGGGAAGCGAGTCGGGTTTGAATATGAAGATCTAGAGCGATATATCAGGCATGTGGCTTACATGTGCATGCATGCCTCGACGGCAACCTATACAGATCAGGCCTATCATGGTTATGATAAGGCAATCAGGGACAAGGTAAAGGATGTTGGGCTGAAGGCATTCACCATGGGAGATCATGAACTATCGTTGCTGTATTTTAATTTAGAAAATACGCGGAGCAGGAAAGAGGCACGCCGACTGTCTAGGCCTACACATACGAGTAAGAGCTATGACTATTCCCGGAAGATTTGCTATGCCTATCACTACAACAAAGATGGGTGCAGTGTGCGCCGATGCGAGTATGAACATAAGTGCCTGAGCTGCAAATCAGGCTCCCACCCGATAAATGATTGCAAAAATAAGAGGAATTGACTTGTGTGCATGCCTGTGCAAAGTGGTGCCTCGGGGACCGTTGACCTAGTTGACTTTGAATTTCGCGCTGAAATGAGCGGCTTACAAGATGGCGCCCAAGATGTGGCGCGCGATACGCCTTGCTCCATAGATGTACCGGAGATTGTTGATGGTGGCTGTGACAATAATTTAGGCACCGCCTTGCTTGATGAGCCTGTAAAAATTTGTGTTGCAGACCATGTTACCGTCGATTGTGCAAAAAATAATATGTATGTTGTTAATTGTGGGGATCATGATGGTGGTTGTGGTGCATCAAATCCGGAAAAGGACAACTTGTGTGGCGGTCCGTCGAAACAGGGGGAGGTGGTAAACACATTTAAGCCGTGTTTACACGGGGAATTGTAAAACGATCTAGACAAACCGATTTATATGAAGCGATGTAGTGGCGCGTTTACACGGACCAAGTTTGAAAGTGTGTCGGCGCCGGGAACCAGCAGCCTTAGTAGGGAGTCTGTAGCCGGCGAGCACTGCTATTTGTTTAGTTTACACTCGTCGATTCGACAATAAAATAGCTGCTACGTTAATATCGCTTGGAATTTAGGGTTAATTTAATTAAATTTCATTATTTGAGTATGTAATTCTGTTAAATATGATCGCATTCAATAGATTTCGGCCTAATCGGTCCCTAACACTGCTGGGCACCAGTGATAGGTACAGCTGAGCTTGTAGCCGGCGAGCACCGCTATTTTACACTATCGCCACCCGGGAACGGGCTGAATCGCTTCATCTATACTACCTCGCAAGGTGGTTTACATCTACCGATTTATATGAATCGATTAAGCCCTAAAAAGCCTCAGCATCGCGTTTACATGACAAATATGAATCGATCTAGGCAGTCGTTTTATATGAGGCGTTTTAAATCGCCCGTGTAAACAGGGCTATAGTGACAATAATTATGTGAGTGCGGACAGTGCGGGCACGGACATTGAATACACGGGCATGGGCAATGGTAATACCGACTGGTTGCGGGTGGTCGGGCCAGATAATTTAAGTGTAACTAATGATGACCTGCACTGTTCCTTGTGTGTCAAAGACCAAGATGGTGATATTTCAGTTAATAAATCTAGCGCCGTCTTTGCTAGTTGTTTGCAAGGCGTGTGTGACTGTAGGCATGATATTGGGGGTGCCTGCACGCAGTTAAAGCCGTGTCGTATCTATGCCGAGGCGATGTGCCGAGGCGACACGGACCCCGACTGGGAGTATATCCTCAGGGGTTCATGTTTTGGGTACCGGGTAATCGACCCGGATTGTGTTAGTTGTTACTTTCAGGGTAACTACTCATCTATAACTAAGAATACCACGGGTAAGTTGATGAGCGATAGGCTCCAGATGGAGATCGCTGCGGGTCTGGTGTGCATAGTCGACGAGCCATGTTTATGTGTCCACCCGATGGGGGCCGTGCCAAAGGGGCACGATGACTTCAGAGCGATTGTTGATTGCTCCAGCCCAACTGGGTTTTGCGTGAACAAACACACCAGGTCCTGCAGGACAAACTTCATCTATAATTTGGTAGAGACCGTCACACAGTTACTGCAGCAGGGGGACTATATGTCCACGACAGATATATCTAACGCCTATAGGGCTGTAAATATCCACCCAGCCAGCAGGGAGCGTCAGGGCTTGCTGGGATTTTGGCCATGGCCGGGTCCATCTAAGGGATAATCGCCTGTGCATGGGGCTCAGCAGTAGCCCTTACGTCTTCTCCAAGATCAGTGATTTCGTTGTCTGCTGCATGGTCCGGGAAGGCTTTGAAGAATGTGTAAATTACCTAGATGACTTTTGTGTTGTGAGCCGCACGATTGAGGGCTGTACTGAAGCACAGCGGGCACTGGTAGCGATCTTGAGAAGGCTGGGGTTTTATGTGAGTTTCCGCAAATTAACGCCCTCCGCCCAAATAACCAGATTCCTGGGTATAGATATAGACTCGTTTGCCATGGAGCTGTGACTCCCAGATGACAAGTTAGCTAAGCTGGTAGCCCAACTCAACATGTTCTTGCAAAAAAGGAAGGCGACGAGGCTAGAGCTGGAAGGCCTGGGGGGGGTCCTTGCCCACTGCTGTAAAGTTGTGCATGGTGTTAGGACCTTCTCTAGGAGGGTCTACGACTTGATAGCCTCCGCCAAGAAAGCCACCCATAAGGTGAGACTAAATGATGACTTCAGGCTGGACCTAAAGTGGTGGTTAGAATTTGCTTCGAAGTTCAACGGGAAAGCAAGTATCATCCCCTCGGCAGACCCAGTAATGTCGGTGTACAGCGACTCGTCTAAATTTGCTTTACATGGGGAGGACTGGGTGGCGGGCGCCTTCGATTTCAAGGCATCCAAAGAGCTACAAAAATGGTTGGGGCGTCACTTTGTCTATGCCAATGATGAGGGGTGCAGGTCCGATAACATAAATGTGCTGGAAATGTGGCCCGTGTTGGTGGGTGTTAGGCATTGGGGAAAGGCCTGGAAGAATCGCACGCCTTAAACTCAGGCCGAATTAAGAACAAAATAACGATGACCTGGTTGCGCCTGATATTTTGGGCTTCGATAACATTTAATTTTGACGTACAATCGGTATATGTGAACACCAAATCAAATGTGATTTGTGACAGCCTAAGTCGGCTGGATAAGTTCCAGAGCATTGCACGCATTAGGGATGCTGATCAAATTGATGCTATATGTTGTCACCACCTATTCAGCTGTTAATCTCGCTTCAGGTTGGGAGAAACTCCTGGAAGAGCGCCGTAACTATGTCAGGAACCACTACGCAAGCTCGACTGTAGCGGTTCGGACTGTGCAGGTTAAATCTTATATCTCCTTCTGTGAAGTATTCGAGGGCCAGCTATGCCCATACCCATGTGATTCAGACCAGGTGTGTCTATATATGTCATATCTAGCGCGTCGGTTGTGCTACTCGTCCATAAAAAACTATCTCAGCGGCCTGAGCAACCATTTGAAGGACTTAGGTTGTCCTCCTATAAACTACGGTGACCACCTTATAAAAAAGTGTCTGGCGGGCATCCGCAGGCTGAAAGGTGATGCGGTAAAGCAAGCAGCTCCAATCTTGCCCTATGAGTTAATTAAGTTGTTTGCAGTGTTGTTCCCCTCCAGGGGCCACACGACCATTAGGGCAGCCATGCTGCTCTCGTTCAGAGCACTCCTACGCAAAGCGCATGTCACAAATTCAGGCGCAGCCCTACTCCGCGAGGACCTGGAGTTCTATCCATGGGGGATGCTGGTCTGTGTGAGAAAGTCTAAGACCAATCAGTTCAGAGAACGGGTTCATAGAATCCCTGTGGCGGGTTCATAGAATCCCTGTGGCAAAAGTTGCGAATAAAGATTTATGCGCGGTGTCCTGGGTCAAGAGGCATATGGAGCAGTGCCTGCCCCTCGGGATGCGCGGGTCTTTTGGATACCTAGAGCGGGACACTCGGTCCCACTGACATATGCATACTATGCAGCGGTACTGAAGGCGGCATGTACCGCAGCCGGACTACCATCGGCTAACTTCTCGTCTCACAGCCTCAGGAGGGGTGGGGCGACTTTCCTCAGGCTATCGGGGGCATCGGAGGAGATCAAGGAGAGAGGCGATTGGCGATCGGACTGTGTCCGCCAATACTTGAAAGCATCACTCATGGAGTGTCTGACGCTCGACATGCGTGTGGCCGTGATGCTGGGGATGCTAAACTGAACTCTACCTGTCTGGTTGGGGTGGTTTGGGTCTTTTGTGGCCAGCCAGAGTACCTACTCAATCCAGTTATGTATCTGTTATGTGTATGACTAATAATGTGTGGTATAAAGCATTTATACATATATTAATCAGGATGGAACCCTCCCTGTGTTGAATGTCAGGTGGGGGGATTCGAACCCGCTACCCCCACATGCTGGTGGGCCGGCGTGGCAGTTCGGCGAGGGGACTGAGGCAAGTCTAGCCACCATGTGTCATGCGCCTCCAGTGCTCGCTAGGAGGTTGCTAGGATGTAAAACAACAACAAACAACAAACAAACAACAAACAAACGCTAGGAGGACTGAGGCAAGTCTATTCGGGAAATATCTCAGGCGCATGCGCGGACCCACCAGCTCCAACGGCTTTCCTGTATACTCGGCCCATTTGAACCCGAGTTCTAGCTTTAGGTTTCTATTTGATTGATGATTTTGAGCTTGATTGATGTGATTTTCTGTTTGTGTGATTGATGTTGATATCTTTATTGAGCTTGATGATTTTGATTGATTTCATTCTGAGTTTTGACTGATTTGATTCTTGAGCTTGATTTGAGTTTGATTAATTGATGATTTGATCTTATTTGATCTTGAGATGCTGATGAATAAATGGTTGATGATGAATAAACGGTAGGTCTTTTGTGGCCAGCCAGAGTGCCTACTCAATCCAGTTATGTATCCTGTTATGTGTATGACTAATGATCAGAGTAACATGTTAGGCATGTTAGGCATGAGTGTTGTTAGTCAGTATGAGTATGGTATTTTTAGCTGCACGCCCATGTTAATCAAATTTAAATGATGAAGTTAATCAAAATTTGACCCCTCGCCCCCACTCCCATAAATGAATCTATAAATCAAAGCGGGTGGGTGGGTGGGGGGGAGGGGTTATTCAGGTACATTTGAGTTTATAGGTCATATCTCTTCTTCCTCGAACACAGGACGCCATTAGCGGGTGTCGGTAACCTAATACAAATACAGTTAGGTCGGGAAACCCCGTTGGGGATTCTAGGGTCTAGGAATCGGAACCTTACGGCGTTGATGCTTTATTAAAGCTGCATAGTCCGATAAAGCCATCAAATTTTCAAAACCAAAACATTTATCTAGATTTGATCCTACATATCTAACTTAGATACTGATGCACTTATTAAGTATTTGTTGCCACATAGAAGGGAATGGTGGGTTAATTAATATAATGTGTTACTGCTGAAGCCTATGGTGTCAGAGTTTTGGCGTGCTTGCCAAAATTACTTTTACATGTTTGAACTTCAAATATCTCCGAAGTTAGCCATTCAATCCAAAAGTTACTTGAAACTAAAGTATGGTAGATTATAACCATCAACCTAATATATTTATCTCAGAAAATGACAGAAACTCAAAACCATCGGACTATGCAACTTTAAATGCCATTAGTTAGGAAGCAATTAATTTGTTTCCGGCTAAAGCTTTGTATAGTGATGATCATTACTCTTACGTGAATTCTCCATTCGAAGTCGCACCTCCATTATATGTTGCCACTAGCTATTGACTTAAATATATATGAGTCTGTTCATTTCATTTACGTAGGTCCCTAAATATAAGCTATATCTTATTTAGTGAATTCGTTTAATGACTTATTTAACAAAAAAGGGGGGTGAAAGAAGTGGGCGACACTTTATGTGAGTCACAAATTATAATTGAAAATTTATTGAAGTCACAATTGCACACTGATCATCGAAGTTAGATAATCTTATTAAATAAGTAGCTCAAGGAAAATAATAGAAATAATTTGATAACAATTGCTCAGCATTACTAGCATAGGGCAAGGACTGGTTAGCTCAGTAGTCAGTATCAGGATAATGTGACTGACTGGGAAATCGGTTCATGGTGCCAGTGGCCTGATCTCCCAATGGTACAGCACTATACAGTCACCATACGTGCACCCTGTCACAAGTCGGTGCCCATCCTGATATGATCCTACATGTTACCAGGATGTAAAACCCCAACAAACAAAGCAAACCATACCAACGCCCACCCGTGTGTGTATTTATATGTATACATTTCACCTCGGGAGGTAAATTTAAATGCCACCTCACTGCACTACTGTTCCTAACTTTTCACAAATGCCATAAGGCTAGTGCTGACACTGACATTGGTTATAGAACTTATACTCATAGGGGAAAATGTATGAACAAAGAAAAACCATGCTGAAATAATGCGTGATGATGCTGTCCCCTTTTGATTTCATACCTCTGTGCATCTCTTGTCTGAACAAGGTTCCACCTCAGCGCGATATATGGACAAAGAAACATCATGCTGAAATAATGCGTGATGACGATATCCCCTTTTGATTTCATACCTCTGTGCATCTCTTGTCTGAACAGGGTTCCACCTCAGCGCGACTGTGGTGCCCCCACAGAGCCTGTCACAGGCGAAGAGCACCTTCAACGTGGCAGTCATGTTCGACCGGCGCTGCATCACCTCGTGCATCTGCACATGCGGCAACAACTCGTGGTGCGCCCATGTGGTGGCGCTCTGCCTCTTCAGGATCCACCAGGTGAGTCCTAGGAACGAGGACAGAGGACGCTTCAAGGTGCTAGTTGAATCTTAGCACTGTGTCGGTTCTTTACAAATTGTGTATGTATGTATGTATGTATGTATGTATGTATGTATGTATGTATGTATGTATGTATGTATGTATGTATGTATGTATGTATGTATGTATGTATGTATGTATGTATGTATGTATGTATGTATGTATGTATGTATGTATGTATGTATGTATGTATGTATGTATGTATGTATGTATGTATGTATGCATGCATGCATGCATGTATGTATGTATGTATGTGGGTATGGGTAGGTAGGTAGGTAGCTAGGTAGCTAGGTAGGTATGCATACATTTACATACATTGACATACATCTAAACATTTGCATTCATATATTGACCTACATAATAAACAAGAGGAAGATGATAGTGGGTAAGTGTTGAATTTCTCAGGTTGGTCTATTTTGAGCTTTTCTTCGGACCCTCCTTTCCGCCTTTCCTCACTGTGGCCACGCGGCTGCTACTGTTCTCATCGATTTCTCTCTACTGCCACCGGATATGCAACCAATACGGAAAAGGAGAGGTCGTCCTCCCCTTGCTCAATGGCACCAACCGTATAGACAGGCGAGATCTTTTTGTGACCCTAATCTGCGCCATGACTCATAGGATTCTCATCATCATCATCCTGTCGGTCGCGATGCGACAAAGACTGCTTTCATTACTTGACTGCCGCTCTCCATTTAGCTCTCTGCTGTGAGAGTTGTGTCCATGAGTCAGTCTTAATGTCTCTCAGCTTCAGGTTTCTCTTGATGGTATCCTTGAACCGGAGACGGGGGCGCCCTCTCTTTCTGTAGCCAGAAGACAGTTGAGAATAGAGGATCTGCTTTGGTAGCCTGTCTGATGACATCCTCATGAGGTGTCCAGTCCACCGGAGATTCTTTTTGATCAGAAGATCTTCCATAGAGGGCAGCCCCATCCGTTCGAGTATTTCCTTATTCGTCACTTTGTCCTTCCAGGTTAGCCTCATGATTGAACGCAGATGTCGCATCATGAAGGCATGCAGCTTTTTCACCTGCTGTCTGTACACTGTCCAGGCCTCGGCTCCGTATAGTAGGGTGGATAGCACGATTGCGCGGTCATTTCATGAAAGCTGCCTGCAAAAGTGTTGAAGTGCTGCTGGCTTTTGCAAGTTACCAGTGGCACTCTCTCGGGGAGCAAATAGAGGTTTCACACCGGCAAGAACATGTCAAGACAGGCGCAAAACTATTTGTCCCTGCAGTGGCTGGTCGGGAGATGTTGGGAGTTCCATACATCAACCGCCCTTAATGCTGCCACAGTGACATGGTTTTCTGTTTAGGGTTTGCTCCCTTAGCCTTCGGTTCTGTCAAGGACCTTTACCACAAGGCAGTGGTTTACAACTCTGCAAGGCAGGGGCGTCAAACTCCCTGAGGTATTGCTATACCTGCAATACCTGCATACCAGGATTCTACCTCTCCAGATAAGTCACAGCTCACGCCAACTCCATCTTCCTCGTCCCGTACTGAATCGGACACGGACATTTTCAAGAGGTTAAGAGAGAGACAGAGAGAGAGACAGAGAAAGAGAGAGAAAGAGAGAAAGACGTAAAACTTCAACAACCAACCACTTTCCCAAGAAAGATATATCGCCTATCTGATTGGTAACTTAATGTCTAATGGTAACAGACTTGTCAACATGTTATGGAAATTGGAGCTAGTTTTGTAGCCGGTTCTTCCACACTAACTTTACTCGTTGGATACAGGACAATGGGCAGTAGTAGCAACTTTTTGACCCGGTGGTCCCCGTGTAGTTAATTTATGCTAATCGGATTTTGTCCGTAGCGATGCTGCATAGCTCAAATCTGCAGAAAACACATTATTAATTTAATTGGTTAAAATATATAACTCAGCTGAGACTGTACAAGGGGCTAAGGAGCTATGGTGGGGGTGGGGAGATGCAAACCTTCCAGTGACGGGAAGCGCCAGTCCCAGGCACCCTTGACTACTGATAAACAAATGCACACTTTGCCTGGCAACCCATTGCTGGCCCCATGTCACGGTGGCGTTTTGTGGTCTTTTCACCTCGCGAAATAATAAACAACTGGCTATTTGTTAGTAAATCCAAACTGCTTACAACACCTGGATGTGAGGTGAACTCATGTGACCCAGATTCGTCACGTAGCCGCGTCCTCAGTTTAAAAGCGCGAGCCACCTAGCGGAGTGGTCATTCACTTTCTTGAGTGCCTCACTGGATGCTCGAAGATGGCGCACCATTTCCCAGATTATGGCCATTAATCTTAAAACTACTAATGCACTCCTGCCCCCCCCCCCACCCCCATTTCCTTCCTCGTCCCTCCCCTCCCCTCCCCTCCCCTCCCCTCCCCTCCCCCCCTCCCCTCCCCTCCCTCCCCTCCCTCCCTCCTTCCCCCTCCCCCCCCCCCCCCTCCCCCTCCCCCTCCCCCCTCTCTCTCGCTCTCTCCTTTTCCCTCTCTGGGTCACTCTCCTGAAAACTGGCCAGAAGTGTCACATGGAGAGTTAAAATTTAATATTTGAATTTTTTACATTTTTTGGTTGCAAATGAAAGCTGGAAATCTCCCCTTTACATCTATGTAAAATATAAATTGATGAGATAAAAAATAAAGGTGTAGTCCATGAATAAGATATCTCTTATGGCAGTATAACATGTGTGTCACACGTGTAACACATGTTTAGGACACCACACAGTCTGCTTAATAAATATCTAATCAGAATTAAATAATATCATACTTAGAAGCATATTAATCATGGCATAATATACAGAAATATCTAGTGCTTATATTGATAAAAAAAAGTAATTCCCAGCCATGCTTTATTCACTGAATAATTAGTGTACAATATTTGTGTGGCATCCAGACACCACGGTTACACGTGTGACGGAAATTTGTAATGTTATTTCTGAAGACATTAAATTTTTTTTTTTTTAATTTAAGCATGCATACATGTTAATAAATACTTCCTCTTTGATTTGGGAACTGTTTTGTTTGATATATCAATGCAATACAAGATGTTAATAAGGATTCAACCACGTCCCATATGTCATGTTACAAATGGCTGACTGTAAAATGGGTTTTTTTTGTACAAAAACAGTTCATAACTAAAAAGACCAAAGTTGCACACAGTTTTATTTTATTTCCCTTATTTCTTTCATCAAATCTGAACATGAATATGAAAAGTATAAGGAAAAAAATAAGTAGGAAGGTTTTTATTGATGTTTTAAAATCCCATCTCATGCTGACCAGTTTTCAGGAGAGTGACCCCTCTCCTTCTCTCTCCTTCGTCTCGCGGTCTCTTTCTCCCTCTCTTGTTGTCTCTTTCTCCCTCTCACCACTCCCACTCTCTGTCTGTCTCCCGGTCTCTCCTGTCTCTCTCCCTCTCTCCCTCCTTCTTTCTCGCCTTCTGCCTCCCTCCTTCCCTCCTTCCTTCTCTCCCTCTGCCTCCCTCCCTCCCTCCATCCCTCCCTTTCACTTCCCCCCCTCCCTTCCCTTCCCCTCCCTCCCTCCCTCCCTCCTTCCCTCCCTCCCTCCCTCCCTCCCTCCCTCCCTCCCTCCCTCCCTCCCTCCCTCCCTCCCCCCCCTCCCTCTCTCCACTTCTCTCTCTTTCTCTGGCTCTCTTTCTCCCTTATCATGTACCATTCTTAATCTTATGAACACGTTTCAACTCACCTTATATCGATATCTATCGCAAAGTTGACATAATTACTGATAAACTTGTGAATCGCTAGTAGACCAGGCCCTTCCTCTAAGGGAATTTTCCATCTCACCCACCTCTAAATATACCCACATAGACATCGCAAAGCCAGTAGTATATAAGGTCGTGTTGTGGAGGGGATTGAGGGGTTGAGAGATTGAGGGGGCGGGCAAGGTCATGGCAGGTCTGTGTGCAAAGCTTTGCCAAGTGTACAATCTTGCAAGTTGCATATATGTTACGGTGTAACTAACTGTATGTGTATATATGCACGTATATGGGTCTATGGGGTGGGTGGGGCTGGTGTGTGGTAGTCATACCGTATGTTATAAACATATAGTGTATGCTTTTAAAAACACATTCTTTGCAATGAACACCAACCCTTTTGCCAAGCGGAATATTTTTTAAAGCGAGATTTCTCGTAGTTACAGCGTTACAATTCTAGTTAAAATGCAACAGTAACTGAATTGTAATTGATTCTGCATGACCCTACCACACGCATGCATGTGTGGTATACTGATACTGTTATACAAGTATGTTGGTCCTTTACAGATATAAATCTGACCAACTCAAGCTACATAACATGTAATGTAATATACAACATACAACTTGTTATTGCACATGTGTTACTTTGATACTTGGGTGCTTTCTGCTCGATTGAATGAGACTAAAACTATATGAAGTGACTAGAATATACTTGTGAAGTGGGCGAGCCTGTTTACAGTTAAACCTGCATAACAAATAAAAGATAATTTATATATGTCCATTAAATTTATTTTTAAAGATGTCATTATTCATGCTTATAAGCATTCTCATTGGTCCTTATACTGTTTACATGTTTCAGTTGCAGATGTCTGTAACCGTAAAACACTAACTATATATATCTGGAGATCTGGCACACCTCCTACCCAGAGGAGCACACATCGTTATGGTATAGAAATTAAGAAAATGTACCCAAACTGATACCTAAGAAAACATAACAAATCAGCGTGGATGACATATAGGGAAAAATATACTGGTGATACCAAGATATCACGTTCAAATGGCTCTGTTAACAACCATAACATAATTTGCCACAATAAATCCTTTAATAATTATTCAAAGTCTACCAAATCGGGTTATTTTAATTGTAAAATAATATTGGAATATATATATACTCAGCGGCCACCTTACTAATGCTGCACAGGAATAGTAATGTGACCGCATGCACTGGCGGCGCAAGCACCGACAGCAAATTAAGGTAGGTGACCACATAATGCAGGCTCAGTAGTTTTAAATACAAATCCCAATTCCACACTAAAAACCACTTCCAGCGCAAACAGTTATTTAGACCTGACTGCCGCACAAATATGGTGGAAGAGATTGATTGTAGACGAGGCAGAGGCATGCATTTTGCCCATCTAAACTGCCAAAGTGCCTACAACAAAATTGACAGCATTAAACTACACTTAGATATCTGTAAATTTGATGTGTTAACACTATCAGAAACATGGTTTCATGAACTGCATAGTGACCAACTACTAGAAATTGGTGGGTACAGGCTTGTGAGAGAGGATAGAAAAACACTGACCAATGCACAAATACAAAAGAGGGGCGGGGGAGTTGCGGGTATTGCAATATACACAAAAAAACAACCTAAACTCCGAACATAAGCCATTACAAGAAGCAAACAGATTAGACACAAATATTGAACTAGTATGGACACTAATAAAAAATGAGAAACAAGCTAACATAGCTGTAGCGAGTCTATATGGACCGCTGAATGGAAACATCGAAGACTTCATCGCACAACTGGAGACATCCCTAGAAAGTGTGTCGAAATTGACGAAGGCTGAGATATTCTTACTAGGGAACTTCAATATAAACTACAAAACAAACAACAAAAACAAACACTCACTAGAGAACTTAATCACAGGCAGAGGGTTAATGCAAAAAATGAGTGAGCTAACAAGGCTTGGAGAAACCAGCTCGATAATAGACCTAATAATAACAGACTCAAATCATACCCACACCTCAGGAACAAGAAACTGGGGCATTAGCGAACATGAATTGATATATGTTACTAGAAAGAAAATAAAAACAAAAAACAAAACTACTCCCCGTATGGGTAGATCATACAAAAACTACACAAAAGAGGCACTAGAAACTCATCTGAAAGAACAAATTAAATTGCCATTTCCAACTGACATAGGTGTAAATGACCAATGGAACAATATCATTGGGGAAGTCAGAAAGCATCTGGACACTACCTGCCCAATAAAAAAACTTAAAATCAAAAACAACCAAGACCCATGGGTAACCCAAGAATTAATCAACCTAATTATGGACAAATATAAAACAGGTCAATTAGCCCAAGCAAGCGGGTGACTACTACTAGACATAAAAAACTACCATAAAGCAAGAAATCCTAGCCAGAAATCAGTGAGAAAAGCCAAAAGACGGTACATTTTCAAACAAGACCAACAATGGGGAAAAAACTCACACAAATTCTGGAACAATGTGAAAATACTAATACCAAATAATAAAAATAAAGAATCAATTACCCTTTACAACAACGAGGGAATGGAAGTCAGCAACAATGATACTGCTAATATAATGAACAAACATTGTTCTACCATAGGCGATAAACTATCCAAACAGTTCAACACAAAATGGACCACAAAAGCGCCACAATTAAACACAGACATTGGAGATTGCACAACCACAATAACAGAGATAAGTGAGCTCATAAAATCAATTGATTGCAACAAGCCCTCGGGCATTGAAAATACCTTAAGTCTAGTATTGAAAGATGCATTCGGATGAATCCCAGATGTTATATGTGAGCTATACAACAAATCGTTCGCAGAAGGTACTTATATGGACTGCTGGAAACTAGCCAAAGTTTATCCCCTCCACAAAGGAGGGGATAAACAGGTACTGGGAAACTATAGACCAATCTCCATACTCCCACTGCTTGGTAAACTAATGGAAAAAATAATGCATAGACATATTATGGACCACCTAAACGAACACAAATTTTTAAACAGTAAATACCACTCGACAATAAAAACAATTGCTAACTTAATAACCGATATTACAAACAGTATCAATAAAAAGAACCTAGTGGGTGCAGCGTTCATAGACTTCAGCAAAGCATTTGACATGGTGGACCACCCTATCCTAAGGAGTAAACTAACCCAAATGGGAATAACGGGAGTAACAGGAAAATGGCTAGCAAGCTATCTAGAAAACAGAAAGCAATGCACCACAGTAAATGGATCCATATCTAATGAGAAAAAGATAACTTGTGGAGTACCCCAAGGGTCAGTCCTGGGGCCACTTCTCTTCCTCATATATATTAATGATCTAAACAACTGGCTAGAAATTGAAAACATCCAACTATACGCAGATGATATGGTGGTATATGCCGCAGGCAAAACAACCGAAGAAATAGAAACAAAACTGAATCTAACACTAAAAAAACTAATCAAGTGGTGCCAACTAAATAGGATAACCATAAACAACAGCAAGTCAAAAACAGTACTATTTGGTACCAGGCTAACGAGTAACGATAAAATAAAGTGTCTTCTGGGAAACACCAAACTGGAACAACTAGACAACTATCGACATCTGGGAGTGGATCTAGACAAACACCTAAATTATGACCTCTGCATAACAAATTTTGTCAAAAAGGAAACCATAAAATATGGCTACTGGCTAAACTGAGATACTACATGACTGAAAAATTGGCAATTAAAATATATAAAGGCATGATCCTCCCCTACGTTGACTACAGTGATGTAGTATGCATGGGAGGAAATACAAAACTATTAAACAAACTACAGGTGCTACAAAATAGAGCCATCAAAGTATGCCTTCAGGTGCACAAAAGATATCCCACAATCGAATTACACAAAAAATGCAATGCAACACTACTAACAAGTAGAAGGGAAATGCACCTCAAAATACTAGCACACCATTACACCACAAAACCAGGCTACACAGCAACCCCCCGTAGGGACACCAGACAAATGGCGGCCCCAGTACTACTGACAGCAATAAGTAACACAGAAATTTATAAGAAGTGTATTGGCCATGGCGGCAGATGCCTGGAATAATCAACCCACACAACAACGGGCAATTAAAAGCCTGGACCACTATAAAAAGTTCTTAAAGAAAACATAATACACAACCACCTACTGAGGGAACAATATCTCACCTAACCGTGGGCACAGTCACTGCTTGCTGTGTTCTGGCACAAAAGGCAAAAGACAGGCCAGAAAAGATGGTAGATATTACAAATACGGAAACTAGCCCTACTAAGTACTAAGGAATTCGAAATGACTATCACCGTAGGGCGCAGTCCGTCTGGGTATGTGTACTGGCACAAACCAAAGCAGAACCGGGCAGGCTATGGTCATGCATCCGATTCGCCCTAAAAATACAAAATGGCTAACCATACAACACAACCATCCCACCTAGTCGCAGTCCTGAAGGGTCCAGGGGTGTTCTGGCACACTGGGGTACTATCTAAGGACAGGGCGTGTCCTTAGATAGTACCCCAGTGGGTACTATCTAAATAGATAGTACCCACTGGGTACTATGCTGTAACAAACCACAATGGGATGGATCCTCTCCCACAGGCCTGTATGTCATCTGAATAGATGTACATAGTAGTTATCACATACAGGTTAGGAAAAAACTTTGAAAATTCAAAAAAACTACTAACACTCAAAACCGCAAAGGTTGGCCCGAGAAAGATCAGGTAAACACTCCTGAGTGCGGGACCAGACCAATCCAGTATCACAGCTGTCCAGGTTTGAAAACAAGCACCCTCACGGGAGCTTATACGTTATAGGCAGAATAAAAAACTTATCACCAAAAAAAAAAAAAAATGTGCGTGAGGGGGTTTCAAAGGGCTTTTATCCATTTGAAATCACTGTATCCAACCACTCAGACTTATGTCTGTCTACCCATATAACATAATGTCTTTCGTTTACGATGTACAACTTATTAAGAGACCGGGCGCGGTGGCCGAATCGGTAGAGCACAGGCTTCGCGTGCGGAAGATCAGGAGTTTGCGAGTTCGGTTCCCGGTTGAGTCAAACCAATGACTTAAAAATTGATACTTGTCGCTTCCTAGCCTGGTGCTCAGCATTATTAGAATAGGGCAAGGACTGGTTAGCTCGGTGTCACGATAATGTGACTGAGTGGGATATTGTGTCATGGTGCTGGCGGCCTGATTTCCCAGTGGGGCAGTACTATAAAGTCACCATGAGTGTGTACTGTCACAAGTCGGTACCCATCCTGCTATGACCTTAGATGTTGCTAGGACATAAAACAAAAACAAATGAAAAACTTATTAAGAGCAGCTGTACGACTGATATGGGGGTCAAATATTTGCTTATTTAAAAATCAATCCTATGCTATTTCGTGCTCTGGAAATAACATGAATTTTGTAATGTATTGTTAAATAATTGACAAGTTTCTTTTAATAAAAGCTTACCCCTCCGCCATCTCTCCCTAGAGCAAACGCAAACCCCCATTTGCATTATGTTGGAACATGCCTTATGCGCATGCGCACTTCTCTCCTGATCAGGATTCAGTTCAGTCTCCCATCATATACGGAATGCTAGACTAAGCTGTGCAAGTGTGGGTACCAACTGGCTAAACCTCGGGTCGGAGAGCGTATTGATCTGTTTGGAACCCGCGTTGGTCCGTGTGGGGGGTGGGGGGGGGGACCTGGTAACAAAATCCTTCAACGTGTAAATGCTATTGGAAGCATGAGCCCTATTATTTTGTCAACCTTTCTTCATAGTAATAATAACACATTGCCTGCACATAATTATGTGAGCGTATGAGAGCGAATTATCTCATGTAGTTACTATTGCGAGCTACGCATGTCTGTAAATGTACCCAGGTTGGATCAATTGTATGGGGAGAGGGGTCAGGTGGGGGTGTGGGTGAGGGTGAGGGTGGGTAGAACAGGCACACTGTGCGTATACAAAGTGAGAGAGATGGGGATGCCGTGATCTTCTTACATGTCATCTACACCCCTTCCAGCTCTTCCCTTGCCTGTAAAACTGTTCCATATATAGCGTATCCCTGTTTGCTATCATCCTATATTTATTTCAACCAGACTGGATAGCCGAATGAGTTAGAGCGTCCGACTCCCGTGTTGGTAGACCGTGTGATCATGGGTTCGAACCCTGGGCGAGTCAAACCAATGACTTAAAAATTGATACCTGTGGCTTCCTAGCCAGGCGTTCGGCATTATTAAGATATGGCAAGGACTGGTTGGCTCAGTGTCAGGGTAATGTGACTGAGTGGGATATTAGGTCATGGTGGCCTGGTCTCCCAGTGGGGCAGTACTATACAGTTGCCATGAGTGCACACTGTCACAGGTCGGTACCTGTCCTGACATGACCTTAGCTGTTGCTAGGACGTTAATCAACAAACAACAAACAAACTATAGTTATTTCAACCTCCCCTTCCTTTACACTCATGCGCGAGCACACGCACATCACTCTCCTTCACCGGACGCGGTGGCTGAATCGGTAGAGCGCACCCTTCCCGTGTGGGATATCGGGAGTTCGAATCCCGGTCGAGTCAAGCCGATGGCTTTCAAAATTGATGCTTGTCGCTACCCAGCTTGGCGCTCGGGATTAATACGATAGGGAAAGGACTGATTAGCTCAGTATCAGGATAATGTGACTGAGTCGGGAATCAGGTCATGGTACCGGCGGCCTGGTCTTCCAGTGGGGCAGCACCATAAAGTCCCCATGAGTGCACACTGTCACAAGTCGGTACCCATCCTGATATGACCTTAGATCTTGCCGGGATGTAAAACTGCAACAAACAAAAACAAAAATAACCCCTCTCTTCACATTTACATCCCTCTCCTTCGCACACACCTTTCTTCATATACACGCACACACCCCCTTCCTTTACACTCACACCCATCTCCTTTACACCCCCACCCATCTCCTTTACACCCCCACCCATCTCCTTTACACACACTCCTCTCCTTCACGTGCACACCCCTAGCCTTCACGCACACTTCCCTTTCCTTCATGCCCCCCTCTAATTCACACAGCCCTCTCCTTCACACACCCCTCGCCTTCACGCACACACCCCTTTCCTTCACAAACCCCTCTCCTTCGCGCACACATTTCTTCACATACACACACACATCCCTCTCCTTTACACTCACACCCATCTCCTTTACACTCACACCCACACCCATCTCCTTTACACACACTCCTCTCCTTCACGCGCACACCCCTAGCCTTCAGGCACACACACCTTTCCTTCGCACAACCCTCTCCTTCACACACCCCTCTCCTTCGCGCACACATTTGTTCGCATACACGCACACATCCCTCTCCTTTACACTCACCCCCATCTCCTTTACACTCACACCCATCTCCTTTACACTCATACCTATCTTCTTTAGACACACCCCTCTCCTTCACACACTCACACCTAGCCTTCGTGCACACAACTCTTTCCTTCATACACCCCTCTCCTTCACACACCCCTCTCTTTCACACACACACACACCTCGTTTTCACGCGCACACCCCTTTCATTCATACACCCTCTCCGTGACACTCACCCCTCTCCTTCACACACACCCCTCTCCTTCATGCACACACCCCTCTCCTTCACGCGCACACCCCTTTCCTTCATACCACCCTCTCATCCACACACCCTCTCTCCTTCACACATACCCCTCGCCTTTATTTACATGTACACATCCCTCTACTTCACTCACACACATACACACAACCACACACACACTTATACACACACATTCATACATACACACACACTTGAACACTTGCCTCACCTAAAGCCCGGTACACACCTCCCGTATAAAACCTAAAACTGCCCGTTTCGCGACTAAGTTTGAGTTTTAGTCGGTTTCAGTCTTTAGGTGTGTGACCCCGTAACACACCTGAGCATTGCAATTCGCGTATAAAACTCAGTTTTAGGGCTGGAATCTTATAAGATTTAAAAAATGAATCGGGCCATTTGAGAAACGGTATATGTGAGCGGTCAGTCATATCTTATACGGTATATGTGTGATACCCATCGTCCGTTTGCCATCCAAGTCTTCCATTCTCTTACCCCTTTTTCCATTCCCCCCTCTTCCATTCCCCCATTCCCACCTATTCCATTCCCCCTTCTTCCATTCCCCCTTCTTCCATTCCCCCCATTCCACACCCCCCCTTGTGTTCCCCCCTCTTGCGTTCCCCCCTCTTGTGTTCCCCCCTCTTGCATTCCCCCTGTTATGTATACGTTGGGTCACAGGTCAGGCATGGGTCACGACCTATGAGGCTGGAGAAACGTTCCTAATAAAGTCAGTTACATTACATAGCTCACGATGTCCACACGTCTTTTACATGGTTTCAGATATAACGGGTCGAACAATACATTATGGCGCTGTCGGGATTGAAACCCCCGGGTCCATTGAATTTAGATGAGAAGATGGCCGTTAATTGGAGGACATGGCTACATTCTTTTGAAATATATGCAACAGCTGCAGGAGTATCGGCGAAATCGGAAAAAGTTCAGTGTTGTGTTTTTCTACATGTAGCTGGGAGCGAGCTGCAGAAAGTACACAGTACATTTGTACCAGGTACTGGCAAATACAATTAGATGAAAACAGTTCTAAATTATGCACTTTCAATACCCCATGGGGCAGGTTCAGATATACACATCTACCATTTGGGATTAAAACTGCAGGGGACATTTTCATACAAGAAATGAATGAAGTAATTGATAAATCTACCAGGGGTTCATGTAATATCAGATGATATTTTAATACACGGCAAGACAATCCAAGAACATGATAAACGCTTAGAAGCAGTTTAACAACGTGCCAGGGAAGTACAGCTGAAATTAAACCCTCGTAAAACAAAAATTCGCCAGACAAGTGTAAACTATGTAGGCCATTTAATCACCTCGAATGGGCTAAAACCAAATGCGGACAGAGTCCAAGCGATTCTAGAAATGCCAAGTCCCACAGAAAAAGCAGCAGTACAGCGTTTCTTAGGCATGATCGGATATGTCAGTAAGTTCATACCAAACATGGCCCACATTACCAAGCCATTGAGGACTGTCATTCAAAGAAATGTAGCATGGCACTGGGAAGAGGCTCAGATCAATACATTTAAAGAATTAAAAGAACTTTTAATTAAAGCACCAGTTCTAAAATATTTCGATGGAAATGAAAAGATTACCATCCAGGTGGATGCATCAAAATACGGTTTGGGAGCTACCCTATTTCAATGTAATCTACCAGTAGCCATTGCATCCAAGGCATTATATAAAGCACAAATCAGTTATGCAGTTATAGAAAAAGAACTTTTGGCTATATGTTTCGGCTGTAAGAAATTCCATGATTATATCTATGGAAATGAAATAACAATACAAACGGATCATAAACCTCTCGCAGCTATTATGCTTAAACCAATACACCAATTGTCAGCTAGGATGCAGAGAATGCGACTGAGACTCCAAAACTACAACATCAAAGTAACATACTTAAAGGGGTCAAACCTATTTTTTACAGATACTCTGTCAAGGGCACACACATCAAAAATAGAACCGATCAACCTCTACGATAATGACATCGCGGTAGCTTCCATAGATATCAGTACTGATATCATACAGCGCATCAGAGCAGGCACCGACATGGATAAGACACTCCAATAAGTAAAGCACTTAACGATAAATGGCTGGCCTACAATTAATAGGCATGTTGCTCCCGCTGTAAAACCTTATTTTACATATAGACATGATATTACAACATATGATGGAGTCCTTTTAAAAGGGAACCAGCTAATAATCCCTAAGTCGTTACAACCTGATATTTTGGAGAAATTACATGAATCGCATTTAGGGATAGTAAAATGTAAACAACTAGCAAGGGATAATGTTTTTTGGCCAGGCATGAGTAGCCAATTAGAAGACAAAATCTTGAGATGCCACATATGCCAAGTGTTCAGAAAAACACAATCCGAAAAACTGTTAATAAATCATACAGTTTTAGACATACCATTTCATAAGGTAGGAGTTGATTTATTTCATGTAAATGATCAATCAATCAATAGTTCCATCCTCTAGTCGAGGGTTGGATGCAATGGTTCTCCACTTGTCCCGATGTTGTGCTGTTCTGATAGACTGTGAATAATTCAAGCCTGTCCACTGTGAAATATTTGTAAACCATGATGTTCTTGGTCTCCCTCTCCCTCTGCTGCCATTCACCTTCCCTTCCAACAATGTACGGTATATTGAACTCTGACGAATGATGTGGCCAAAATAAATAAGTTTCTTTGTCTGTATAGTGGCAAACAAGCTTTTCTTATTTTTAATTTTTCTGAGAACTTCTTTGTTGGTGATCTTCTTTGTCCATGATATTTTCATCATCCTTCGATAAGTCCACATCTCAAATGCTGCTAAACGTTTGTACATTTTCTTAGAGATTGTCCATGTCTCTGCCCCATACATTAGAGTAGACCACACATAACACTGAAGAATACGCTTCCTTGTTTGTATTAATATCTTACTTGATGTTAACACTCTATACATTTTGGAGAATGTTGTTCGGGCTATTGTTATCCTTCTTTTAATTTCTTCCTCACATCTCCCATCATTTGTAATCTTTTGTCCGAGATATATGAATTCGGATACTTGTTCTATGTTTGTGCCATCTATGGTTATATTGACATTTGGTAAATGATACAGATTACATTTTAATCATTGATTATTACACTAAATTCCTTGAAATATTGGAATTGAAACAAACTTCTAGTCAAGCGGTCATTAATGCACTCAAACAGACATTTGTGAGACATGGCATACCCCAATATGTGGTATCTGATAATGGCCCACAATTTGCAAGTGAGGAGTATCGACGGTTTTCCTCAATATATGAGTTCAGACCAGTATATACAAATCCGATGCATGCTCAAAGCAATGGACAGGTCGAACGGTATGTACATACGTTAAAAAAGATGATAAAAAAATGTATTAAAGATGATCGGGATGTACATATAGCTCTGTTAAACTATAGAAACACTACACTAGATGGCATTGGTACATCACCAGCGCAATTGTTGATGTCACACAAATTAAGAACTCGGATACTTACCATAGTCTATGACCCGAGACCTAAAATACAGAAATCCAAATTAAATCAAATAAAGCAGAGACAGACAATACAAAAAAAAGTACTTTGACAAACATGCAGGTACAACACACCCCAAACTAAAAACAGGGGACAAAATAAGATACAAAAGTGATAAAAATGGATAGAAGCAAGGCAGCATTGTACAAACTAGCACAAACAACCTGAGAGATTATAAAATCATAAATAACAAACAACACATCTTACGATGGAACAGAAAGTTTATTTTCAAATGCCCAAAAGAACAGAAAGCACAGACACTGGGGTCAAACAAACCCAAAGTTCATCACAGAACACCTGAGTTAAGTAATAAAACATCTCCATACACTACATGATACGGCAGAATAAGTAAACCTACAACCCGTTTTGGGTATTAGTATGAAATACATACAACACATGAGAGGTGAATAGGACTTACAAGCTTATTTATCAGAACACTTGTATCCAAGCTATTACATTAAAAATACATATTGTAAGGTAAAATGTTCTCGCAATAAGTTTATACACTAACAAATCCTGTTAGCAACGTAAGTAAGCAGTTGAGTTACAGTTGGAGTCTTCTGCCAGTTCCAGTAAAGGTTTAGCCCTACTGTATAGTAAACATGTTGATTGGTTTCAATTGTATTGAACTAAACTATACTTACTTAGGAATTGATTATACCACTTATAATGTTGCCATACAAGCGCAAATACACACAAAATGTGAGGGGGAAATCCAATTTCTAGTACAGACCCTTTATGTAATATATTCTAACATGTAGTAGTTTAAGTTAAACTTTAAGTTGTGTAAATTTAAGGAAGTAGTAATAACTAAATAAACAAAAAAGGAGGGGAGAAAGGGGGATGCCTAGGTAGTCGAAAATTGTTCAAAAGAAATACACACACATGTACTTGTTAGAATGCATATTGCAGATAAGTTAATTAAGGGTATTGGAACGGAGATGTTATGTATACGTTGGGTCAAAGGTCAGGCACGGGTCACGACCTATGAGGCTGGATAAACGTTCCTAATAAAGTCAGTTACATTACATAGCTCACGGTGTCCACACGTCTTTTACACCCCCCTCTTGCGTTCGCCCCTCTTGCGTTCCCCCCCCTCTTCCATTCCCCCCTCTTCCATTCCCCCTCTTCCATTCCCCTCTTCCATTCTCCCCTCTTCCATTCCCCATCTTCCATTTGCCTCTTCCATTCTCCCTCTTCCATTCCCCGTCTTCGACGGGGAATGGAAGAGGGAGAAATGGCGCGTGAATCGTATACGGGAGGTGTGTGCCGGGCTTAAGGATGAGAACACATCACAGCACCTGCTAACTAGATAAAAAAACTTCGCCTTATATCAAACCCAGTAGCCGACCTAAAACTAAAAGTGCATGTGTATACTGGTACTGTTGGCAGTTGCCAATCGATTAGAATAATGAATTGACTGCATACAACGTGTCCTACCGACAAGCACCCGGCTCGACACATGCTCTTAAAAGCTGACTAAACATATATAAGCAGTTATATAGCTTCTTATGCAGGGTTTCATCGAGGGGTTTTCAACTGGGTGGTTCAGCCGGAGCGGGATGCAGATAAATCAATAGCACTGTGTGGCCATTAATGTACCACGAGGTGAGAGAAAATTGCTGAGAGGAGTAGTACTGTGTATCAGGGATGATATTTTTTAAGTATTTAAGCGGATTTCCGGGGGGGTTTCACAGCCTGGGGGCATTATTCATATATATTTGTAAACGGAAATTTGCCGTCGGATAATAATCTCGTCTTGATTTACGTTTCTTTTTTTTTTGCCTGAAACCACTATGCCCCCTGACATTAGATGAAACATGGTTGTCTGTGTTATGTATTGTATATATTAAGCATCTGTCTACATTTCTATAGAGGTACAGCGTAGAAAGGTTGGCTATTTAGCGCAAGGCGTACTCGTAGTTGATGGGGTGGGAGTGCTTTTATGCTGAGTTGATCACTCTGTTTCCGCTCCTGTGCCAGTAGATATTAGGACATGCGCATGCACATTTGGTTCCATGTTGCATGCCAGCTCTAATTTCAGTACACAGTGGGTGGGCATGGTCCTACTCCTAGCCTTGTAGAAACCAAGATCTGTCTGCCTGTGTTCGGTTTCTTGTAATAACGGTTTAGATTTGTTTGTTTTGTTTGATGTCCTAGCAACATCTAAGGTCACATGAGGATGGGTGTTGACTTGTGACAGTGCGCATTCATGGCGACTTTATAGGGCTGCCCCAGTGGGAGGGCATGCTGTCGGCACCATAATCCGATATGTCAGTCACATTATCCTGATACTGTGCTCACCAGTCCTTGTCCTATCGTATTAATGCCGATCATAGGCTAGGTAGTGACAAGTATCAATTCTATATGTCATTGGTTTGACTGGGTTTGGCTGGGATTCGAACTCCAGACCTTCCCCATGGGAAGCGTGTGCTCATGATTTGACCACCCGTATCTGCTAACGGTTTAGCTATTTTAAGCTGGCTGGAAACCACGTAATTATGTGGGTGTCTTATTTTCTTCTTGAAATGCATTGTACTGAACTCGTCTATTTAATAATACAGTACAATGTAAAGGTTATGGGGCTTAGTCTAATATCAAAGTTGAATTTATTAACAATGTGTTATGTTTGGTCGTTTTAGTGGATATTTTTTGTGGGTTTAAAAGGGGGGGGGAACTTATCGTGCGGTGTCACTACATTAAATTATCTTACTTATGTCCGTTATTTGGTTAAATCTGTTATTTTAGTCATGTTTTCTTTTGAGAAATTTACTTTCCATCTTATAGCAGGGCATGTGGAACCTGCATCAGATGTATTGTATTCTCCGGAGTGGAAAATAGTTATTCCATGAATACAAAAATAAAAAAGTAAATAAATAAATTCCATTTCGAATATGTAGATATGTAGGCAAGCCGATATGTAGGATGCTAAGCAGGTAGGTAGGAAAGTTGGTAGGTAGGTAGTTAGGCAGATAGATAGGCAAGTAGGTATGCAGACTAGTAGGTAGGTAGATAGACAAGTGAATAGGTTTTGTTTGTTGTTGCTTTACATCGTAGCAACATCTAATGTCATATCAGGGCGGATACCGACTTGTGACAGTGCACACTTACTTTATAGTGCTGCCCCACTGGGAGACCAGGCTGCCAGCACCATGACCTGATATCCCACTCAGTCATATTATCCTGACACTGAGCCAAACATCCTTGCCATATCCTAATAATGCCGAGTGCCAGGCTAGGAAGCGACAAGTATCAGTTTTCAAGTCATTGGTTTGACTCGAGCAGGGTTCGAACCCACGATCCCATGGTCTACCAACACGGGAGACGGACGCCCTAACTCATTCGGCCATCCCGTCTGGTTAGATAGGTAGGCAAGAAAGTATGTAGGCAGGTAAGTAAGAAGGTGGCTAATGGGAAGAGGAGAGTCCAAATCTGATTCGTATAAAAACATTTACGCAAAATGTCGACACTGCTGCTTGACGTGGCGTTGAAAGCCGTTTATAACTTTGCTAAAATATGGTGGTCGTGACATGACGCCCCATTGTCCTCGCCCCCCCCCCTCATACACACCCACACACACACCCACACACGCGCACACGCACACACACACGCACACACACCACGCGGCCGGTCAGCTGGCTCCTTGTTCATCTCCAAGCGCAAACACCAATAAGCAATAAGATGATATGCACCGCATAAATGAAACCTGCTTGGAGAGTGGTCACTAAGCGCACCTAAATCTGAACCCGCTGTCGTCACAGGGAGTAGTTCTCGGAATTGGACTTCTGAGCAATTTTATGGGGTATTTCTTTCTTTCAAATAAAATTATGAATAGCAACGCACTTGTTGAACTCAGGGATACCTGTTATGTGGCATATTGGAAAGAGACCAAGAATAAGGAAGACGACACTAGCCTTTCATTTGATAGACTTTTAATTCTCTTTTCTGAACACTCCATTTCTCCGCCCTCTCCCCTTTTTGTCTCCCAATAAAATACATGTGGGGTATTCTTTTGGAATATTTTACATTGGATCAACTATTTACTAGTGCACTTGATTCAGACCATACACACACATGCACACGCACACGCGCGCGCAGATATATATGAGTCAGGATCACGAAAAGAGGCCAATTGGGGAAAGTTGTCGGCGTCGAGCACGGATGTCGGCATCGATCAGTATAATTATAATTTAGCATTGACAGAGGTGTTGGAAAGTCCTTAAATTTATCCTGAATGTAACAGTCTAGAAAATACAACAACCTTATTTGTTTCTAGGATAATTTAATATAAAACAAAGAAATGCACTACACTTTAAGAATTGCGATGCCGACATCTGTTAAAGTTGTCGGCGTCGATCATTGGATGTCGGCGTCGATCGGTATAATTATAGTTTAGCATTGACAGAGGTGTTGGAAAGTCCTTAAATTTATCTTGAATGTAAAGGTCGAGAAAATACAACAACCTCATTTGTTTCTAGGATAATTTAATATGAAACAAAGAAATGCACTATACGTTTAAGAATTGCGATGCCGACATCTTCAATTGACCACCGATTGGCCCATTTTTTGTGAGGCTGACTCATATATAAATATATATTTATTTTACCTCGGCACTTAGCCTCAGACTTAGTACTGAGGGAGAAGGAAGCACATCCGGGTCCAGCAATTAGCATAATCAACTCACAACGGGTGGACGTTTGTTGAGTTTCTCCGGCAGTTTTTCTACCTACAATGACATGCTAACTGTAAGTATGATATTTTGGACGGTAAATTTGCTTTATGATACTTTACCGCTGCTTATTGCAAAGTTTGAAAGTTTTTTATACAAGTTTATTACTGTTATCGGTGTTTTTACGATTCGTGAAACATTGTTAGAACAAAGCAGCATTTTTCTTTGTTCTTTTTTGCCGCCCGTTGCCAAACGGAGAGAGATGTGGTCGGAGCCACATTTCGTTGGGGTTTATTCCTGGGTTTCTAATAAGATTCCCCACATTGTGTTATTTAGGCGTACCTCTGAATTTCATAGCATTTTCTCCAACTTGTTGGTATATTGGGCCACAGGAGGGAGAAGTGTACGGGATAGAGGGTGTGGAAGGCTACTGATACACTGGTCCCTACCCCTCGTATGGTTTTGGGGATCGATACCATAAAGCTACGACACTCACACACAAATTTCTCTCAAGCCTGTGTTGGAACGGTGTAAATACGTTCTCCAACACCAGTAAATGCACAATTTAGGGTTTCATAACCTTTTTTTGTGACATTTGGTTGAGCATTCTCTAACTTTGGTTCGATTGTTACAGGATTCCGATGGCTACGAAGCGGAGTAAGCCCGAAGCTCCCAGCCGGTTGACAGATGATGACGATTCGTCACCTCTGTTGACGGTGCCGGCCTCGCTGGAGCACCCGATATCAGAGGAAGTCAGTGGGCCAAAGGCGGGCCCTTCTGACCTAGAGGCCCGACTGACATGCCTCCTCCAGACGAAGCTGGAGGAGATGCTCCCGGCCAGATCTCGCAAGAAGACAAAGAGGCCGGTATCAGTTGGAACACTCGGAATGGGAGGATTTCTCTGGTGAGGATTCCTCCGGGGATGACTCCTCTCAAGAAGAGGAGGAAGACCAAGAAATCCGTCAGTTCGTCGGATGGCGACGAATATACGCGAGCCCGTAAGAAACCGGTAGTAAAGAGAAAGAAAAGCAAGAAAAGGAAGAGTAAGAAGAAGAAGGACTCCTCTTCCGACTCTTCGTCAGACTCATCCTCCACAGAGTCCAACTCAGATACTCAGCGGGCCGGCAAATACGCCAAAATAGGTGGCAAGGTACGAAAGAAGTGGCAGCTGGAGAAGGCCAAGAAGGTACTCACCACCACCATGATGCGGGAGACAATTAAGGGTCATTTCAACACCTTTAAACCCGCAGAAGTGATCACCAAGCTAGGTGAGAAATTCACTGGGATAAAAGGAATCCCAGATTCTGTGATTAAGGAGATGGACAGTGACGTGAAGCTCATCGATGAACGTAAAAAGTGAGGGCGCGCTCCACACAGTCCATAAGGCCGTCCTAGGAGCATTGACTGCGATTGTGCCCATCGCAAATCGCATGCAAGCGGAGAACAAGTTCTCTTCACTATGTAGCCAGATGGACGGAGGGATTGCCATGCTCACAGCAGCGAGCAACTTTCTGTCGTACAGACGCTTTGAAAATGTTTTGAAGGCTGTTTGTATGGATGCGGGCAAGGAAGGTGCGCGATCCAAGAAGATTGTGGACAACGATGGCAAGGAATATACCTTGTTCCTTCCGCCAAAACCCGTCAAAGGGAAGCCCTTGTACAGGTCCAAAATGTTTGGTGGCCAGCTTCAGTGCCTGTTCAAACAGGTAGAGACTGGTATGAAGTGTGGCAAGCATATGTACGACAAGAAGAAGGCGAGCGACACAAACCCTGCATGGTTCAAGAAATGAAGGCAGGATTTTTGGAACCATCGCAGCGGCCGAGGAGGTCCGTCAGGGACGGGCTTTGCCTACCAGACATGGGGCAGAGGACAGTCCCAGTCCTTCGGCTGGAAAGACGGAAATCGCTCCTTCAAGAGGGACTTCACTGCCCAGAAGCCGTTCCCTCGACCAGGGAACAAGTAGAGGTTTCTACACAAACTCCCGTCGCCACACCTGTAAGCGAATTCCAGGCAGGGAATATTCAAAATTATTCAAATGAATGGACAAAATTTACTAATAAGCTTAGTGCGCATACCAAAGTTTCATGTCAGAGTACTGACAGATAACACTACAGTGATGGCTTACATTCGTAACATGGGAGGGAGTAGGTCCAAACCTTGTAACCAGGTAGCCAAATTAATTTGGAACTGGGCTCAACAGCATGAGATATGGCTAACAGTGGCACATATTCCAGGTAGTCAGAACACCTTAGCAGACAGGAAAAGTCACCATTTTCATGATCATTTGGTATGGTCATTGAGTGACAACATTTTTGAACAGATTTGTTTTATATGGGGAACACCACAAGTAGACTTGTTTGCATCACGAAACAATTACAAGATATCTAAATATGTATCCTGGCACCCAGAGCCAAATGCTTGGCGAGTGGATGCTTTTTCTCTGCAATTATGATAGTGCCAGAATGGGACACACAGCCATGCCTGGCAGCAGTGGCATTGGGACTAAGAGACAGCCTCAGATTCCCAAGAGCAAGGAGAAACTTACGACATCAAGGCCCGCTAACAACCCACGGAGACGTGTCAATGACACCCCTGCTGGCATTCCTTTTTTGAACAAACATTTAGAGCAATTTGGCTTAGACAAAATTACCCAACAAAGGCTGATTTCGCATGCCTGGAGGAAAGGACAGTTAAATTGTATACTAGTTACTTAAAGAAGTGGGGACTTCATTGTTTAATTAAGAAAGTTAAGCCATTAAAGCCTACAATAGCCCAAGTAGTCAGATTTTTAAGAATGCTAGAAGATGAAGGATTAGGGTTTGGTGCAATTAATGCAGCCAGATATGCATTGTCTATTATTCTACCAAGAATAGATGGACAAGTGATTGGAAAACACCAGGTTATACACTGGTTTTTAAGGTCCGTTTATGAAAGAAACCCACCGAAACCAAAACATAACAGATTTTGGGATGTATCAATAGTATTTAAGCTGTTTAAGACTTGGCCTAGTAATAGACATTTAGGTATTAAGGAACTAGGATTTAAGTTAGCAGTTTTGTTACTGCTAGTAACAGGCCATAGAGGACAGACAAATAGTAGCTTTGTCTCTAGACGGACTGGAAATTGACAGAAAGGAGGCAACTTTTGATTTGGATCAATTACTAAAATCAAACCACAAAGGTGACCCCCTGTCCACAGTAAATGTGACTAGTTTTCCCGATGATTAACAAATTTGTGTAGTGTCAGCCATTAGGGCTTATATATCCAAGACAAAAGGAATACAAAATTCAAGACAGCTTTTGGTGAGCTTTATTAAACCACATAAGGCGATCTCGAGAGATGGACCATTAAGGTACTTAAGGAAGCAGGCATCAATACTGGATGGTACGCTTCCCACTCAACAAGAGGAGCTATGGTCTCGAAGGCAAGACAACTAGGTATCTCAGTAAAGAGGATGCTAGCTCATACAGGCTGGAAGACGGCTAGATCATTTGCAAAACATTACAACAAACGAGTAGAAAGGTCACGTGGCCTAGCGACACACTTACTCACCAATTAACAAGACAGGTGAGAAGTTAAAAGTACATTGTGTTTGATACTGATGTATACTGAAATAAGAATGATTAAGGATAAAAAATGAGGTTACGCAAAGGTCTCCCTCGGCTACGAGTAGCCTGAGGCTTAGTACCGATGTAATATAGTATAGTTATACAAATCTTACCTGGGTACAGATGATGGATAACTGTTGTTTTCCTGAGGTACAAGCCTTGGATAGTTATGGGCTAGGGCCCGCCCACCCAACCCTGCTACAACTATCACTTTCGCTTGTGCCAAGACGAAAACATAGAAGTATCCATATAAGATTAAGATAATTTTTATCCTGAATAAGTAGGTAAAGATTGTTGGACCCAGATTTGCTTCCTTCTCCCTAGCCCACGACTATCCGAGGATTGTACCTCGGGAAAACAACAGTTATCCATCATCTGTACCCAGGTAAGATTTGTATACCTATACTATATATATACACTCAAATATGTACACATACCTTATACACACGAACACACACACACACAAACAACAAAAACAACCCTATGCACAGGCAACTGAAAATGAAAATAATTCTGGACCAAACTGCACAATATCATCACCCTGTGTCCGGATCTTGCTTGTTATAATCATCTACTGACTCCTGTATCAGCAAGTAGTTTTTACCGTGAAATCACCGACAGTTTAAAGTTCCAGCCTCATGATGTCGAAAATCAGGTGCATTTTACATCAGCATGGTTACGTTACAGCATGTATACTGAGCAGCGTTTGTTCAATTTAATAAAAGAAAAAATATTTAAATTTAACGTATGTGAAAAAACACTTCCGTGAAGCGTGGGTGTGAGGGTGTGGGATGGGGTGCTGGTGATATATCAGCTGTAACTATGGGTGCAGGTAATTTCGGCACACGTCCTGTTCTATTGCACTCATATTAAAGTGTACAGTAAGTAAGTGTCATGCAGGGGAACCGCCACCTGTGCTGACCACAATGAACTTGTCACGTGTCAATAGCCGTGTGGGCAGAAGAGGGTGGGTGTGTGGGTTTCATCTTAAAACCATAAGCACTATGAATCTATGGAAATATATAAAGTATTCCATACATATATATTGTGGACCAGTATTGCATTGCGATATGCAAAGTACTGTTGTCATAGTGCCATAGTGCCAGACACAATGCATAGATGAACTAGCCTGAATGACCTCGACTAAATAACCCATGCAAGTCACAGCTCTGGTGTCCTTTGTATGTTTAGGTCGGGACATTCTCGGATACATAATACTTAATAGTAATATGCATACAAAGCGAAAAACCCATTATTCAGGTTTAATTGCACTTACCGGCATTTGCCTTAACACAGACAGGTTTGACACACCATTTTTGTTTAATTCATCATGATGATGATGATGATGATGATGATGATGATGATGATTGGGAATTGTTTTCCCGCTATTTAACTTGTCTATCAGACGGTCAGACAGTGTACATATGGGATATTTAACCTCCCACACCACATGGACATGGTATGAGAGCGTGTGTGTGCGCGTGTGTGCGCGCGCGTGTGTGTGTGTCTAGGTATCTATGTATGTATGTGTGATTGTATGTATGTGAGCATATATGTATGTGTGTGTGTATGCATGCGTGTGTATATATGTGCGTGTATGTGTGTGTGTTAACGTATGTTACGTGTGAGTATGTATATATTTTACTGTTTGACAGGGTGTTTGCCTGTTGCTTTTGTCCACTTTTTTCTGTGTATGTGTGTGTGTGTGTATGTATACATGTATGTATGTATGTATCTATGTATGTATGTGTGATTGTATGAATGTGTGTGTGTATGTATTCATGTGTATATATGTGCGTATATGTGTGTGTGTTAATATATGTTATGTGTGAGTATGTATATATTTTACTGTTTGACAGAGTGTTTGCGGCCTAAGGGCTTGTGGCATACATATTGCTAGAAATATATACGAATTGGAAAGGCCCCACTCCTTTTTTATAAAGCAAATAACCATAAATATATTATATGTGGGTCATTCTCTAAAACTGGGCACAAAAGTGTGACATCGAAACCAAAAGTGAAAACCTTCCAAATAATAGCAAACATCCTTCCAAATAATAGCCTAATCCAATGTTCTATGAAGCTTTGCATGTTGTGCATATGTCAGAGTTGACAAAAATGAGTTTCACTTCTTTAATTAGATCTTATACAAATTCCATGTGTAAATTGTCACATTTTCACTCTAGCGCAAAATCATACAATTATAATTTTGATATCTTTTGTGGGATAAATTCAATACATGCAGAACTGCTAACATACCTAATAGACAAAGGCTACAATAATTATTTGACTTGCTATCAATAAAACAAAGACTTAATTATCAGCATCGTACCATGGAGACCAAATATGTGGTGCCCAATTTTGGAGAATGACCTATGTATATATTTTGTTTTAACTAATATTAGACCAGTGCAACAATAGTTTTATCGGACTGAGTAGGCTATAGGCATTACGATTTTCTTGAAGATTTATACTGCCTATCACGGATAAGTCTGAATAGACTTGTTTTCACCATTAAACAGTTTGTTGATAGAAAGCCCGAGCCTACACATTTACCGACCCAAGGGATATTTAACCTCCCACACCACATGGACATGGTATGAGAGCAACTGGCCTTTGATGACGCTGTAAGTTATACACAGCGGTGGAAATCCTAATTGGCAGAGGTGGGGGCACGGGGAATCGAACCACCAACCTTCAAATTAGGAGTCCGACCTGGAAAAGAGTCGGACACTCTAACCACTCCACCATAGAGAACACTGCAATTATCAACAATATTTAGACAGTGAATAAGTATATTTATGTACTTTCTTTTTATTTATTAAATAAATAATAAATAATAAAGGAATAATAAATGATGGAGGAGGGGCATAGTGCAACTAACCCTTCAAACCCAACAAAAGGTATCCACTGTCTGCCCGACACCACAGACTCTGATAGACAAGTTAAATACACGCAGAGACAATTTATAACCCAATGTGGAAGGTGACAGAACGATTATGTCTATGAATGCTAGTCATAGCTCATCCACTCACAATTCTCAACATGTCATGTGATACCTCTATTTCTCGAAAACCGAGACATTAAAATTATAATTAGTGCTACCATAGGTAATAATTTACACATCTTTGTGAACCCGTTTGAAATTTGTTCAGCAATGCCCGAACTACCCTAGTTTTGATGTTATGCATGTTATTTGAACTAACGGCCTAAATTGTACTAAAGAATGTGATGTGGTTTCTTTTTAATATTGACCCAAAAAAAGGGTTTGAACTAGAAAGCATGACAAGAAAAAGAAGATTCAACGTGAAAGCTTGAGGAGGAAAAACAAGCTTTTACCTTAAAAGTATGAATGGAAAACTGTGTTGTTCACGAAAAAGCGTGAAATGGGAAACAAATTTTTAACATAAAAGCATGAATGGAAAACAAAGATTTTAACAGAAAAACTTGAAATGGGGAAAGGGGTTTAACGTCAGAGCTTGAGTAGGAATTACAAAACAAATAGGTGCTTAACAGAAAGACCTAAAACAAGGAAAATTAACGTCAGAGCATGAATAGTTTCAGTGTGTACTTGATGGGTGTGGTGAATGTCATGTGTTAAGATAGTATCTAACTTGTCTTATTTCTGTGTTTTTTCTCCCCGCAGGCAAACCAGGTGTGTTTGCGGGCGCCCGTGTCCGAGTCGCTGAACCGGCTCCACCGAGACCAACTGCAGAAATTCGCCCAGTACCTAATCAGCGAGCTGCCGCAACAGGTGAGGGCTTTTGTTGTTTGTTGTTTCTTGTTTGTCTCTATTTTCTCTTTGAAGCGTCATGCTACTGGCTTGGCAACCATGACAACTAGAAATAATTGTGTTTCTTTTTGTTGTTTATTTATTTATTTGTTTGTTTGTTTATTTATTAGCTGTAGTAATATGCAAGAAGAAAGAGAACTAATTGTTTTCGTTTGGTTTTCCTTTTGCTGTTTTGTTAATATGTTTATTTATTAGTAAGACTGAAATATAACCTGATTTTAACAGAAACAGGTGAAAGCCTAATATGGTTGTTTAAGAATTTGGAACCATTTCTGTGAAATCTAGGGAGTCAAGTTCCATGAGAAGAAAATAAGAGGTGTTCCGTGAAATGAGACAGCGTTTTGGGCTTTTGGGATCAATGTCACAAAGCGAGCGGCTGACTCATAGCCTGCCACGGTGGTAGCGAGTGTGTCTACAGGCCCGGTCGTCCATTGTGAAACATGTAGATTATAGAGTTATGGCGTGGCACTGGAGAATAGCGAGTGAGTGAGTGAGTGAGTGATGCAGTTCCACTCGTTAACTAATCCATAAATATATAAATATACCATTGACAAATCTCCCTCTTTTAATAGTCATGTCATCAGCTATTGGGGAAAGGCATTTTAAACGAAAATATTTCTTTAATAATTGCTTCATGGTAGGTTATGGGTGTGGTTTTGGGGCTCTATCAATGTTAATACAATTATCACAATATATATTAGAATGATGCGTTGGACCATATCAGGAATCATAATAATGGCGATTGGAAACAGTCACCACGCTAATAAAAGTGTCAAAATTCAATTACTCTTGAAATGGTGCACTCTCCCCCTTTTGTTAGCGAAACTAATTCTTGTTCAATTTCTTTTTAATGACTAGACAGGAAGGCCAAATGAGTTGAGTGCCCGCTACCCACTTTGCACGTTGTGGAATTCGAACCTCGGTCAATTCAGACCAACGACGTAAACAAAATTGTGCGTATCACTACTTGGCCTGGCACTCAGCATTATTACAAATGAGGCCAGCAAATTGTCCGCGATTCATGCTGAATTTTGTTGCATATTTCAGATCCTTCCGACAGCTCAGCGACTACTCGATGAACTCCTCTCCTCACAGCATGCCGCAATCAACACCGTATGTGGCGCCCCTGGTGAGAGAATGAACAACTAACAACTTTAATAAATGAAAACAAGATTGGGAAGCGGGTTTCACCAGCGACAAAGAACTAGTGTTCCTGAATCGAGGGAGTGAATAATTACTCTTTTTTCAATTTTTTGTTTTCTTCTTTTTAAGTTGGTAGTACATTATTTGAGATGGAGTGGTGGTGGGTTAACATCGGTCGTGTTTCCCATTTCCAGTGGTTTCATTTGTTTTTTCTTTTATTAAAAAAAAATAGCACGTTGCATAAACATGATGTACTCTTCATACATGGTGTGTCCATGATATATGATTTGTCCATGATACATGTGTCTATGATACATGATGTGCCCATGGTGCGTGATGTTCCCATCATACATGATGTGGCCATCATACATAATGTGTGCGCGATGTGTGACCTGCCTATCATACATGATCGGCCCATCAGACATGAGATATCCATGGTGTGATGTATGGTGTGTTTCAGACCCTACTGCGGGTGCATCTGCCACTGAGCTGACATCGTGGTGTCTGGATGAGGCGACACTCCACGATAACATCAAGAAGACGCTCATCAAGTTCTGTGTCCCGTCTCCAATTGTCTTCAGGTCAGCACTCAGATGGGTTTTTTTTATCATTTTTAATGCGGCTTCTAGTCCACCCTCAGGACTTATAATGCATATGTACACATGTGTCTTTCATCTTATATTTACTGAGTTATTTCTCAATTTTTATGAAACTATTCCGGTGATTTCATATGGTACTAGTGTCATCACAAATCTGTAGAGCACATGCTTCCCATGTGGAAGGTTGGCTGTATGAATCCCGGCCGAGTCAAACCAACGACTTACAAAATTTATACTTGTCACTACCTAGCCTGGTTCTCAGCATTACTAGGATAAGGCAAGGACTGGTTCACTCAGTATCAGGGTAATGCGACTGAGTGTGAAATCGGCTCATTGTGCCCGCAACCTAGTATCCCAGTGGTGCAGTGCTATAAGGTCACCATGAGTGTACATTGTCACAAGTCAGCACCCATCCCGGTATGACCTTAGATGTTGCCAGGATGTAAAACACCAACCAACAAACAAGCAAATCAAACAGAAAGCAGCGATGCATTAATGTTACTTACATTGCAGTGACGTCAACTACCTTTCGTCGACGGCGCCGCCGGCCGCGGCCGAGTGGCAGAGTCTGCTGCGGCCTCTGCGCGGCCGCGAGCCGGAGGGCATGTGGAACCTGCTGTCCATCGTGCGCGAGATGTTCAGGCGCAACGACAGCAATGCCATCCTCCTGCTAGAAATCCTCACCGAGGAGGTCCTCACGTGCGAGCAGGTAAGGGACGCATGCAAAACAGGTCAGGCTGAAAGGCAGTGTTTGCACAGCTTTGAAAAGGCCTAGAACTTGAGGATCTCTTGGAAAGGCCACAAATTGGGCACTTCCTGTGAAAGAGCTGGACAATTAATCAAAATACCTGAAAAGCCCTCGATATTTTTTTTCCAACTGTAGAACAAACTAAATTTAGAAAATTCAAAATCAGAATAGTGTGCGGACTGTTGTGATATATTGTGAACATGACCAACTGGTCAATGTGTTTTTGTTCTTATTATTGACTATGTTTTACTTTGAATGACTGAATGTGGCTTGTTAGGACAAGTGTTAAGCTCATCAAAAAAGTTCGCAACTTTTGGCTAAGAAAAATGTCATAGTATCTAATATTTTACTTGAAAAAGACTAAAATGGCCATTAAATGTTTTTGTATACACTGCACTGATCATGTCTTCAGATCCTCGTGTGGTGGTTCAATACAAAGATCTCAGCTTCACACAACAGCGCCAACAACCACGGTAACCGTGGCAACCAAAACAGTAGCTCCTCGTCGCAGCACGCGGCGTCCAGCATGTGCGATGAGATAGTGACTCTGTGGCGCCTGGCCGCCCTCAACCCCTCCCTGTCCAACATCCAGCGGGACGACTTGTGCACGCAGCACAAGGACTGGCACATCAAGACCATCGACAAGGTCCGCAAGGCGCGCGGCAATGTGGCCGGCGGCAACTCGACCATCAAGAAGAGCGACATCGAGGTCTTCTCCGGTTTTAAGGCGGGCATCGAAGGCACCCAGCTAGACTGGAAGGACTACCCGATCCCGGGACTCACGCACATGGAGTGGGACTGGCCACGGTGGAAGTTCTCATTCGGGAAGGGGCTGGAGGAGTGCCGGCGGAGCGGGCGGGGGAAGTGTCACACAATGTCGGCCGTGTCCGGAAACACTGAGAGCCACAACGGCGTGCAGAAGCTGGGGCTGGAGGCAGCGCTGGCGCATGCGCAGGCGCATCATCACGCGCACAACGCGGCGCACGCGCACAAGCACCACCTGCCGATGCGGCCGTCGCAGGACTCGAACATGTCGGACCTGGATGCGGGGTCAGCGGCACAGACGGACGGCGCCTGCAGTTCCAGCTCCGAGGGCTTCTGTGAGAACGATAAGGACGAGGTCCACGTCGACTCGGACTCGGACCTCGGAGACGCTGACCTGCTGCGCCAGCACCACAAACTCTGCCTCGGGGCCAGCGGCGGCGGCGCCGGCAATGGCGGCACCAAGGGGAAGCGGCTCATACCGCAGGGCCCGACGACAGTGGCGCCCCCTGACGGCGGCGCGTGCATGGCGGCGCCGGGGCTGTCGCCGTCGGGCAGCGTCCTGAGCTGTGCCGGTATGACGGCGCAGCACGTGGCCAAGCACGCCGACCAGGACCCGGACTCGGACAGCTCCCTGCCCGGCCCGCCGTCCAACTCCTACGACGTGGCGGCCTCGTCGGCGGCCGCGTCCCCCGCCGCAGTCTCCGGGGCGTGCGCAGGCGCAGCGGCTGCCGGAGCCGCCATGGCAAAAGGGGACCAGTCGGAGTCGCAGCAGTCGAGTGACGAGTACCAGGTGTACTTCTACGACCCGAAGGCCAAGGTCACCGACACTGCCGCTGAAAAGGAGAAGAAGAAGAAGTCGGACGAGCCCAACTACTTTGCTGGTATTAGGAAATTAGAAAATAAGCAGGAGGTGAGTTGGCTGGAAAGAAGCTGGCGCGGAATAGTGCTTTATGTGCTGTAATCTAAGTTATATTTGGTATCTTGATAATTGTAGATTCATTGTCAGTGAATTTGCATGTTTTGCTAAATAGTTTCTTTATTGTGGGTGTAATCTAGGTTATATTTGGTATACAGATAATTGTATTGCGCTACCGGGGAATTTTTGTGTAAATTTTAATGCATAATTATTCATTGTGTACTCAAGTTTAGATATCATCTCCATGCCATAGTTCACGAGAGCACTTACTTGCATTTCTAGTGCATCCTGTTGATAGCTATTTGGCAACATTTTCCTATTTGATTTAATAATATTTCATTTATCTTCCTACCCGTGCTTAAATGAACCAGGAAACAATTCATCTCCGTTATCAAGTAACTGGTGATTTAAAAAGAGAACAAGTTAAGAGATTGACAGTGCAAATCTTTAGTTTATGGGTATTCAGTAATGAAAACTCTCCGAATTCTCATTGATTTCTGTGGTTTTCTGTGGCAAAGTGGACAGCCCCTCATACTGTTAGAACTGCTGGGGAAACGAGGTAAATTAACCAGAAGTCAATATTCCTCCAGGTTTTCTGGGTGTTTATTTATTTTCCTATCCCTATGTCATATACTTGCCTTCGCACAAAGTTATGTGTTCCGTCTACAAACCTACTAACTGCTGGCTGTAGATTCTGTTCGCGCGTGCGGAGGGTCTTCATGCTCATGGCCATACGCGGGAGGCCTGTCTGCTTGCCAAGCAGCTAGCCGAGGAAATGCTGAACAACCCGCCAGACCTCTCCCAGGAGACGCCCCCAACGACGGGCAAAGGTACACGCCGTATTGTGTGCCATGGATCCGTGCTGTTACAGTGAAACCTCCTATAAGCGCGATCATTGGGGTCCATAAAGTGTCATCGCGAAACCAGTGGGGTCGCGCTAAATCAGGGTTCAGTTTACTGAATTACTTTTGAATTAAGAAATTCTGGGTCCAGCGAATCATCGCGTTATATCATAATTATAACAGGGTTTCACTGTATGGTTACATATTACACACCATTGAAAGCAATGAATGGCCTTATTTAAATCAATAGTTATTATTTACTATGTCTAGGATGGCTAAGTGGGCTATTTAGTTATTCATTCATTCATTCAAAATGTGGTTAACATTTTTTTATTAATCACTCCAGGTCAAGGATCTATTCTAACGTAAGCAAATCATTCATTATGCTTTGAATTTAAGCTTTTATAATAACATTTAGAATTTTAAATATTGTGAGAAAGTTTGTAAGTATTAAAATACTGCTTAAAATTGCTTTACCTTAAAACAAAATTTCTTTGATTTGAAAATATACAGTAGCATTTAGAATTTTCTAGAATGATTATGTGGCTTGAACTATCTAATTATTATCTCAGCAAATATAGCAGTTTTGTTTTGTTTAAATCGGGTTTTTAATCGCAATTACTTTAATATTTAGTAGCTGTTTCCTGACAGGGCTTGAGGACGATGGTCTCTATTTGAGTATTGACCAAAGCCTGATCTAATATGCAATGATGTGTTTATTAATTGACTGGCTTTCTAAATTTAGCTATTTTGAGTAGTACACACTGAAATTTAAGTATAGTTCATCAAATAATTATCAGTTGAGAGTGAAGGATTTGGGTGTACAGGCAGGAATATTAACTCCTTGGCGGTGGAGGTGCCAACCAAAAATACCCTTCTATATTTTATGGTAAACTAAAATTCAAATTCAAATAAAAATAATCAAAACACCAAAAAGGTTGAATTGATATCAGTTTTATTAGACCAGGCAGGTGACCGGGCATTGTACATATAAACTCCTTTTAATAAAGCATCATCTATCCAACGAGCAACCTTTTCTCCTTAAGGTAAGAAAAAGAAGACACAGAACAATATCTCCTCATTCGCAAGCACGACACTGGCCAAGGCGGCATTCTTGTGTTCGGTTCTGCTGGAAGACAGCGAGTGTCATCACCTTGCCTTCAAGGTTGGCATGTACGGTCTGGAGATGCCCCGCCCACCAGCCTCCAGCAAGGCGCTAGAGGTAAGAGATTAACAGACGATTTGCACCATCAATCAGCCCTCTGGTGTCAGTGGAGGAAGTAATATGGCTGGAAGCTCACTCTACATCAATATTCTGTAGAAAAGGTCTTTGTTATAGAGAATCTCCACCATTAAAGGGGCAGTAACATGACCGAAACAACTTTACTTAATCAGAATTATCATAATCGAATATGATTATTCATGGTTGGTATATTTTTAAACAAGCTATTATATGCGAGTTATTTAGGGCCCAATCAAGACAGGGCCACTGTAGTTAACCTGTGACTATTAGTGTTATTCAAACCGAATAACCCTTCTTAGATGTTCGAGCTATTCTTAGTAGTTCTAAGTGGTGCAATGCTGCAGTTAACATTTTGAATGGTCAGTAATAGTTGTAAATCACAACCTACCCTTTCAGTATCATTGATTATAGTTGTATATTATGACCTACCCTTTTAGTATAATCAGCAGTAGTTGTACAACATCACCTACCCTTTTAGTATAATAAGTAGTAGTACATCATGAGCTATCCTTCTAGTATAATCAGCAGTAGTTGTACATCATGACCTACCCTTTTAGTATAATCAGCAGTAGTTGTAAATCATGACCTACCCTTTTAGTATCATCAGCAGTAGTTGTACATCATGACCTACCCTTTTAGTATAATCAGCAGTAGTTGTACATCATGACCTACCCTTTTAGTATAATCAGCAGTAGTTGTACATCATAACCTACCTTTTTAGTATAATCAGCAGTAGTTGTACATCATGACCTACCCTTTTAGTATCATCAGCAGTAGTTGTACATCATGACCTACCCTTTTAGTATCATCAGCAGTAGTTATACATCATGACCTATCCTTTTAGTATTGTCAGTAGTAGTTGTACATCATGACCTATCCTTTTAGTATCATCACTAGTAGCATACTAGCGACTGGATATTTGTATCCATTTAAAATGATGGTGCTTTTGGGGGAGATTAAAAAATCCTTAACATTTTGTAATAACCCGCCCTCTAAAACAAAGAGAGGGAAAAGAGTAGAACTAGAATGTATTTAGTTAAATTGTGATGTTCCACATCAGTTACAAGCTCTAACTACCCGTGTAGGTGAAGTTGGCGCACCAGGAATCGGAGCTGGCTGCCCTCCTGAAGCGGATCCCCCTCGGGCCGGCCGAGCTGAACGTGATCAGGGACCGCGCCGAGCAGCTGCGCAGCGGCAAGCTCAAGTCCCGCGGGGAGGCGCTGCTACCTCTCACACTCGCCAGCTTCATATTCGACTCTCTGTGTCTGCCGGGTGAGCAAGGGAGAGGGAGGGGTGCGGGGGGGGGGGGAAGTGAGGGGGAAGGGAGACGTATAATAGGGCATGTGTAAATACTAAGTCATAGACCACTATACACTTTGTTGTCTTTTATAAATTCCCACATTTCTTTATGGTCAGTATGAACTGATCACATGTATTATGTAAACTTTGAGGTTACCAGGGCGCTACTTAGAGGGAGAGGTAGTAAACTATAACCTCGATGGTAACGCCGCGTATGAGTGGTGGACAGTTGGAAAACTACCTCTGTATCTAAGCCCTACAAGAACACTGGCTTAATGCTTAATGGTTGTAATGCACAAAACTAAAATAACCGGCACAAACCAAATTTAGTGTACATCCGGTAATGGCTAACTATAAGGAAATATTGAATATTCATGTCTAAAGAAATTCTCAGAAGTCAACGTCAGCAGTAGATAGTGTGTGCCTTCTCACTATCATTTCCATTCTTTTGGACACTTTTAATTGAGACTTTTGAAGGGTAAATGCCACCCAATTGCGACTGAACGCTATTATACCCCGTCTATGTCACTTTTTTTTGTTTTTTGTTTTTTAATGTGTAAATGTATTTTATTCAACAGAATAAATTTAAATAAAATTCAGTGCCGGTGCACTAGTCTTTCCGCCTCTTAAAAAAAAAGTGTACTCAGTGTTAGTGAAGCAATAGTTTTGAACCTCCATCTTCATGTGTTTCAGTTTGCAACCAGAACGGCTCAAGCAACCGGGCACCAACACGGTCACCACCCACAGCGATGCGATCCTCGACTGATGAGAAACTCGGCTTTGAGGCAGCAGTGGCAGCATTAGGTAGGTGCCCTCTGGTTGCATCACAAGTGACGCCCACTTTAGGCATGGTTATTGGTTGTTCTAGCGCTTTGGTTCTAATGGAAGTGCACTGATTAGAATGTGTGAAGTGATTTGGCTCCATAGCTTAAAAAATATCAACATTTTATTAAACGATAAAAGATGTACTTAACTTACATCACTAATCCCTGTCGGATGCTTTGTACGAAATGTTGAAGACTTTGGAGGATGACCTGACTAGAGTCTATTTCAAGCATCTTAATAAAAATGTGATAAAAATGGGTCGCACTTTGTGTAAGTGAGTGCTGGAGAGTGAGCGAATGACTGAGTTGGCCATGGAATTTAGAGTGCCACAACCCGGGACCGCGTCTTTAAAAGCCTTATATAAACAACCATTATTGGGTCCACCTTTGCTGCAGGTCTGAAGGCGAATGTGTCTGAAGCAGACCACGCACTGCTGTGTGAGGGAACGCGGCGACAGCGCGGCGACCTGGCCATCGCCATGTTGGTTTACTACAAGGACGACCAGATGAAGCTCAGCAAGGTGAGTGCCAACATCAGCAGGTCAGTTGTCAGCACTCTGCATATTGTTTCCTACATGCCCTTGTTGTGACAATTCTTCTGAGTAATATCGAGACATGATGAGCAAATTCCATGACATCCAAACTGAAATCCACACACCTTGTATTTGTCATTTCTAGTCTAGATGATTTTGAATCCTCCCTCGAACCTCCATGGGAAATCTTCTGATTAATTTTGCAGATCATGGACAAACTTCTGGACAAAGCGGTGCACCAGCTGTACAAGGCCCCCTCCCTCACTACCTACCTCTCCGCCAGCCAGACCGCCTCGGCAAAGGCAGCTGCCGCCGCAGCAGCCGCAGCGGCCGCCGTCGCCTCCACGTCGCGGCAGTCGTCGCACAGCAAGCAGCCGGCGCAGGTGCAGCCGAGCACGTCGCCGGCACCGGTCGCGGCGCCCGCCGGGCGCAAGCCGGCCGACCTCGGGCGCGTCAGCTTCGGCTTCGAGGAGGCCGAGGACGACAAGGACGACGAGGCGCCCGGCACGCAGGCGATGGCCACCGTGACGACCATCGCCGGCGACACGCACGTGTCGTCCGCCGCCGTCGAGTCGTCGCCCACGTGGCAGGGTCCCGAGGGCGAGGAGACCGTGGAGGAGGACGACGGCCACAGTCTGGACTACCTGAACCTGGAGCAGAACCTGTCGGGTATGAAGCTAGAGGCAGGGGGCGCCACCACCCGCAATGCAGGCGGCGGGAGTAAAGGCGGCGGCAGCGGGGCGCGGCCCAAGATGTGGCTACTCACCACCTACAACAGGTCAGTACTGAGGTCTGCCATGTTCAGCCTGACTGCTCCCTACCACCGCCAATTAGACGTAATTTTTTTAGGTGACAATTTTTTTAGGCGACAATTTCACCAGTGTCAATTTAACATATTTGTTATGAGTCGCTGAAATTTGAGTCAAGTTTTATTTAACCACAACCATGTAGTGCAGTACAACTGTGTTGGATCTGATATCCAGTTTTTTTAATACACATTCGGAATTGGAAAAAGATTAAATTGTGGCTACTGACCACCTACAACTGGTGAGTATTGAGGTCTGCCATATTCAGTCACCGCCCTAACCACCACCAATTAGATGTCATCTGTTAATTGTGGCTATGCACCACCTACAACTGGTGAGTATTGAGGTCTGCCATATTCAGTCACCGCCCTAACCACCACCAATTAGATGTCATCTGTTATTGTGGCTATGCACCACCTACAACTGTGAGTATGAGGTCTGCCATATTCAGTCACCGCCCTAACCACCACCAATTAGATGTCATCTGTTAATTGTGGCTATGCACCACCTACAACTGGTGAGTATTGAGGTCTGCCATATTCAGTCACCGCCCTAACCACCACCAATTAGATGTCATCTGTTAATTGTGGCTATGCACCACCTACAACTGGTGAGTATTGAGGTCTGCCATATTCAGTCACCGCCCTAACCACCACCAATTAGATGTCATCTGTTAATTGTGGCTATGCACCACCTACAACTGGTGAGTATTGAGGTCTGCCATATTCAGTCACCGCCCTAACCACCACCAATTAGATGTCATCTGTTAATTGTGGCTATGCACCACCTACAACTGGTGAGTATTGAGGTCTGCAATTCAGTCACCGCTACCCCACAATTAGTGGGTCTGCCATATTCAGTCACCGCCCTAACCACCACCAATTAGATGTCATCTGTTAATTGTGGCTATGCACCACCTACAACTGGTGAGTATTGAGGTCTGCCATATTCAGTCACCGCCCTAACCACCACCAATTAGATGTCATCTGTTAATTGTGGCTATGCACCACCTACAACTGGTGAGTATTGAGGTCTGCCATATTCAGTCACCGCCCTAACCACCACCAATTGATGCTCTGTTAATTGTGGCTATGACCACCTACAACTGGTGAGTATTGAGGTCTGCCATATTCAGTCCCGCCCTAACCACCACCAATTAGATGTCATCTGTTAATTGTGGCTATGCACCACTACAACAGGTGAGTATTGAGGTCTGCCATTTCAGTCACCGCCCTAACCACCACCAATTAGATGTCATCTGTTAATTGTGGCTATGCCACCTAAACTGGTGTATGCACCACTACAATGGTGAGTATTGAGGTCTGCCATATTCAGTCACCGCCCTAACCACCACCAATTAGATGTCATCTGTTAATTGTGGCTATGCACCACCTACAACTGGTGAGTATTGAGGTCTGCCATATTCAGTCACCGCCCTAACCACCACCAATTAGATGTCATCTGTTAATTGTGGCTATGCACCACCTACAACTGGTGAGTATTGAGGTCTGCCATATTCAGTCACCGCCCTAACCACCACCAATTAGATGTCATCTGTTAATTGTGGCTATGCACCACCTACAACTGGTGAGTATTGAGGTCTGCCATATTCAGTCACCGCCCTAACCACCACCAATTAGATGTCATCTGTTAATTGTGGCTATGCACCACTACAAGGTGAGTATGAGGTCTGCCATATTCAGTCACCGCCTAACCACCACCATTAGATGTCATCTGTTAATTGTGGCTATGCACCACCTACAACAGGTGAGTATTGAGGTCTGCCATATTCAGTCACCGCCCTAACCACCACCAATTAGATGTCATCTGTTAATTGTGGCTATGCACCACCTACAACAGGTGAGTATTGAGGTCTGCCATATTCAGTCACCGCCCTAACCACCACCAATTAGATGTCATCTGTTAATTGTGGCTATGCACCACCTACAACTGGTGAGTATTGAGGTCTGCCATATTCAGTCACCGCCCTAACCACCACCAATTAGATGTCATCTGTTAATTGTGGCTATGCACCACCTACAACAGGTGAGTATTGAGGTCGGCCATATTCACACTTAAATTAACCACGGACGTCCTAATACACAGGTGAACACCACATTCTAATCTATTCACATATTACCAGTTCGTATACCAGGTGAGCACTGAGTTGTATCTGAATAGGAAATAAGTACTCAATCTTAAGATGTAACCGGTTTGCTGCTAGTCTAAACTTTGTAGTACAGGGATGAAAGATCCCCGCGATTCCGCGCATTTCCGGGATTTTTCAATCCCGCAGCACCATCAGCGTCAGCACCATCAAATATGTGGTGCTGAGGCCGCAGGACTATCAGTGTACACTACCTAATATTAATAAATGCTCCAAGTGCCACAACACTATTAGCGTACACTACTAATACATGCTTCAAATGGCGCCGCACTATCAGCATATACCAATATATATGAAACCCGACTGCCGTGAATTTTCCGCGATTCCCTGACAATGCTAAACCTGTGGGAGAATATCGGCATTTCCGCTTTTTTTCCCGGAGAGCACTTTCATCCCTGGTAGTAGATAATTTATTTATTTTCCGAATTTACAGCAAGGACACCAATAGTTCTGCAGTAGAAGAGGAGAGTACACATCGGAACGATTACAAGTCATGGGAAGCCAAGTTCAGGTGTACCAACCTCAAAACTGTTAAGAAGCACTCTGTGGGTATGGCTAGTTATTTATATGTAAATATAATTAGGAAATCCTTCTTAATATCTTAACTTGGTTTTTTTTCCTAAATCGATTTCCAGGTCTCTTAACCTAATTTCAAGCATAGATATTCTTCTTTTCCTAATAAGATAATATCTTCACTTGTTCTTCCTAAATCGACTTACACAGATGTGTGAACTTAACTATCTCTTAACAATAAATAACATAATTTTTAACGTAGATACAAGAAGTTATTTCTGTTTTTAGAAAATTATGCTTTGCTAATAATGGTATAGGTTCACTTTTTTTTAGGTGACAATTTCACCAGTGTCAATTTAACATATTTGTTATGAGTCGCTGAAATTTGAGTTGAGTTTTATTTAACCACAAACATGTAGTGCAGTACAACTGTATTGGATCTGATATCCAGTTTTTTTAATACACATTCGGAATTGGAAAAAGATTATTTGTTCCCGAAGGATGGCCTATTGGAGAGATCATTGATATAATGATAACAAAAAACATATAACATTTTGTACGTGTAAACATCATCTCTGTGTTAACCTAGTCATGTACAATACATAAACCCATATTAACCATTCACAGCGCCACCTATCACATTTTCACGCTGTGAGACTCGCCGCTGATTTCTCCGCACTCTTATACTAGAGGGCGCCACTCTGGCACCACATTTTATGTTTCCATGGTTACACACTTATGAAGGAACATATTTAATGTCATAATTTCTATGATTCCTTCAAGTATTTTAGCACTGTTTTCATTGCTGACCTTTTACTAACCCTAAATCGGTATGTAAACTAGATATATTGTGTGCATAAATCTTGTGGTTGGATGCATAGATGATACAGGTGGCACCCTCAATGGGATAACAGGCGACTGACCTAATTCACTGTTTCTACCATGTAGGCATGGCTGCCATAGACAGCAGTGCGCCCGAGACTACATCAAGCGATAACTCGCCAACACTTGTCCGGAGAAACTGGGCCAAGCACCAGGGTCCAGGAAGCGACAGCGGCAGCTCTGGTAAGAGCTCCGACTCACTCGGCTCGTCGAGCTCGGGCGACAAAGGAGCTGCCGCCAAATGTCGTGACAACGAAAGGTGAGGCCAGCAAGCGGGGTGAAATGTGACCGAACCCAGGAAACTAACATTATTTGTCCTTGCTTTGGTATGCTGTTCATCATGTAGAGAACATTTGCACATTTGAATTTTGGATCTGTCTTTAAAAAAAGTTATTTCATCGTCGTCGCTATCATCACCAACGTTGTTATTGTTTTTATTTTTGTTATTAGTTTTTAAAATTTATTTATGATTTTAATATTTAGAAGAATAAAAATACAACTTGTGGTGTGCTACTCGTAACATACTGTCAATATGAATATTAATGGCATGTCTTTTCCTTTAACCTAAACTCCTTTTTTCCTTGTGTCCCTCAGCCCCCCGTGCGTGTATGGAGGAGCCCGCTTTGCACCCCACCTGATTGTCGACTCACGAAGCTCAACGCCCAATGTAAAGGGAGCTAGGTAAGAACAAGGCTACTGTAATTTGTTATTACCCAAATACCCATATTGTACCCGTAAGTTTTGATGTCTATTTATACTTTTTAGACAGCTTTGATGTGCTATTTATTCTAAATTTGATACAAAATCCATTGGAAGACCCCTTTATTTAAGTTGCATAGTGAGATGGTTTTGAATTTCTGCCATTTTCTGAGATATGTATTAGGTTGATCATTCAGACCAATATTGTTCTGACAGCAGGTGGTCTGACATTGGAGGGACAATGAAATGAAACAAATGCAATGTGTACATTGAAAATTGATCTGTACATAGCAGGGGTTCAATGAAAGCAAGTACTATTGTATCGTGCGAATTGCAAACTGCTTTAACATTCGAGAGATACCTGCGTTCCTTATGACGTTCTGGTGAGGTACTAATCTATTTGCACTGCTTTGTTGGCTTGTTCTCAAACCGGTAACCAGGTACAAGGGTAAGAACCGGATCATGCCGACAGTACCCAACATGCCGAGCGAGGCGTCCGCACACTTCATGTTCGAGTTGGCCAAGACGCTGTTGAACAAGGCGGGGGGCACCAGCTCCACGTCGCTATTCACGCAGCCCGCGGCTAACACCACTCACAACGGGCCGCAGAGGAACCTGCACTTGTGCGCCTTCCAGGTTGGGCTGTACGCGCTTGGCCTGCACAACTGTGTCAGCCCCAACTGGCTCTCACGCACCTACAGCTCACACGTCTCATGGATCACAGGTGGGCAGGCGTGCTGACCGTGTTGTCGTAATGATTGTAGCAATGGTGATAATAGTAATAGGGTTGAACGCTAATAATTGTAATCATAGTAATTTACTTTACTTTGAAGTAACTTATTTCAGGCATGAGCATTTCCCACCAATTGGCTGATTTCCGCCAATTAAATGCTTCCTGAAATTTACATTACTTTTATCATATTCCTGTACATTTATTATAACAATTAAACAAGTATTACCATATTACAAGGACTGCCAGCTGAAGGAGTATAAGACAATAAATTAAATAACTGAAACTATTAACTATGGTATAGGTGTATTATTTATATTATTGACTAACCCAGGATTACAAAAACACTTCTGTATTCTTAGAGTACTACTCTTACCTTATGTCACAGGTGAAGAGTGAAATTTCTCCCTCCTAAGTGGCTACCAAATTGCACCAATTGTGTCCTTGTAAAAAGATTTCTCCCCCCCCCCCCTCCCTACTCCCCTTCGGCCGAGTCTTCGGCCGAATTAATTCTGGTGTGCACGTCGAAATGCTGGACTCAATAGGCTTCAGCAGTGGCAGGCTCTATTAAATTGACTTAGTCCTTCTGTGCAGTGCACAAGTATCTAAGCTGGATATGTAGGATCAAATGTAGGTAAATGTTTTGGTTTCGAAAATGTTCCTGACCTAAAAACTTACAAAAGATATCTGCAAAATAAGGCTAGGAAACCCCCACTAAGCTGCACTGCAAAGGGACATGTGATATGTCACGGCCCACCAGCGGGACGCCCAATGGAAGGTAACCATGCCAAAAGTAGCCAGATAACACACCACACTGCTACGTACAAGCCTATGATATGTAAATAGGAGTAGGCTAGTCTAGTAATAAGAGTAGAAAAAATAAATACATATATGCCAAGAAAATCCAAAAAAAACTAACATAGGCTATTAACCATACCAACCAATTATCTGCTACTGAAATGCAGGCAATCAAATACCTTATCAGCAGCCACTGTGTGGTAAGATAACACCAACACTACAACTGGCCAGCATTGAAAACAAGCCTGGGTACCCGGGCTTATATGCTATGGACAGTATAAATACAGCCTCAATAAAAATTTAAAAAATTTAAAAAAATGCTTTCATCGGATTATGCAGCTTTTAGCAAGAGAAATTTCAATTTCAGAAAATAGGTCTTCTTCATTCTACTATTCCCGCTCTATCTTAGTAATGCCAAGTGTCAGTCTAGATAACGACAAAGTGTCAATTTAATAATAAAAATATGTCATTGCTTTGACACGAATGAAGCAGTGTAGATAGCGACAAAGTCTCCCCCCAGACGACATGGCGGAATGAGTTAGAGCGTCCGTCTCCCGTGTTGGTAGATGGTGGGATCGTGGATTTGAACCCTGGTCCAGTCAAACCAATGACTTAAAAATTGATACTTGTATTCCTAGCCTGGCGCTCTGCATTATTAGGATAGGGCAAGGAGCAGTGGAATGATGAAGACCAAATTTCCCCTACTTAAGCAACTAACAAGTGATTGGTTTGACTCGAATGGAGATCGAAGACAACCTCTCACATGGGAAGGATACATTTAAAAAAAAAGAATTTTAAATGACTTCTGAATTGACTCTTGTCTCCCTTCCAGGCCAAGCAATGGAGATCGGGAGTGCAGCAATTAACATCCTCATTGACACATGGGAGGGACACCTGACGCCGCCCGAAGTGGCGTCCCTGGCTGACCGTGCGTCGCGAGGTCGTGACCCCAACATGGTGCGCGCAGCGGCAGAGCTGGCGCTGTCGTGTCTGCCGCACGCGCACGCTCTCAACCCGAACGAGATCCAGCGCGCGCTCATCCAGTGCAAGGAGCAGTCGCGGGAGATGCTCGAGCGGGCGTGCCTGGCCGTCGAGTCGGCAGCCAAAGGCGGCGGCGTGTACCCCGAGGTGCTGTTCGACGTGGCGAAGCGCTGGTACGAGTTGTACGAGGAGGCGATGCTGGGCCACACGGCACCGTCCAGCGCCGCCATGGCGGCCGTCGTGACGCAGGCGCAGCAGGTGACACAGGCCCTGGTGCCCGTCAACATGGCGCCCGCCCAGCAGATCGTCGTTGAGAACAACAACAGTCCGCCCATGATGCAGCTGGTGCCGTGCCAGCAGATGGCGCCGGCCGCCGGTCCGGCCGCCGTCGCCGTCGCCGTCAGCGTGGCGCAGCCGCAGCAGGTGGCGGCGGCGCCGGTGCAGGTGGCGGTGCCGCAGCTCCAGTACAATCTGCCGCCGCCGCCGGGCCACCACCCGCAGATGGCGCACCAGTACATGGCGCCCTACTCGTACGTGCAGCAGCTGGCGCCCAACTTCGGCCACCACTACTCGCAGCCGCACTTGCCGCTGCAGACCCACTCGATGCACCCGTCGTACCTGGCGACGTACCCGTACCAGAACCAGGCGGCCTTCAGCAACGTGCAGCACCTGCAGAACATGCACGCCAATGCGGCGACGCTGTACCACGCGTCGCACATGCGGCCGCCCACCGCCGTGCAGGTGGCCTACACGACGCAGGCGTCGCCACTCATGCAGAACCGGCCGCAGCATGCGGCGCACATGCAGAACAAGTTCAACCAGGTCCAGCTTGACACGGTCGCCGTGCCGACGACGCAGGTGCTCGTCATGACGACGCAGTCCAACATCAACGCGGCTGGCCAGGTGCAGGCACAGCAGCAGGCCCAGCAGCAGGCCCAGCAGCAGGCGCAGCAGCAGCAACAGCAGCAGCAACAACTCCAGCAGCAACAACAGCAGCAGCAGCCGCCCCCGCAGCAGGTGGAGAGCCTGCCGGCACAGAACTCTGCCCAGATGAACTATCTGCTGTCGGCGTACCGCGTAGGGATGCTGGCAATGGAAACCCTGGCGCGCCGCGTGCATGACGACCGGCCACAGACCAAGTATGCGCGCAACCCTCCATACGGAGAGGACGTCAAGTGGCTGCTCAGCATCGCTATGAAGCTTGGTATGGGTCCGCTTCTCCCACCTTGGTCTCTCCTATTCCTGAATATCTAGACAATTTCTACATTCACTTAGCATTCTAAGTTTCCTAGATGTGACCTCTTCCTCCTCTCCTATGGCAGCCAGAGTCACCTTATGCAACAATTGAACAAAATTTCAACTGATTCAGAATATTTGATTCTGTCTTTCGCTAACGACTTTGGCTGAATAAACATTTTAGGCAGACTTTGGCTGACTTTCAATAACCACTCACCACCCTGTCCTGGTAGAAAAGCTCACAGATTTAGGACCTGACACAAGCTCTCTCCAATGATATGGGCATTTTATAAACATCAATTGATCTTTAAATTAATAATCTTGGCATGCCAGTTCTCATTAAGCAACCTTGTTCAAATTACAACGTGTGTGGAAGTGGTTATAAAAAACTATATATAGATCATAGTTCCTATATATGTGTGCAAGATTGCCTCCTGAAGTGCACAATTTCAGAGTCTGAAAAAAACTTTGGCTATATCCAATGTTAAGCCTAGGTCACACCTACCCGGATCAGGGACCGGACGAGCCCCGACCTGTGATCCGGTGTGGTCCGTGGCTCATCCGTGGCTGGTCCTTGGTGATCCTTGCCTGGTCCGGCCTCATCCGGGGCCAGCCCCAGATGTTTTAAAATGTTTAAAACATCCGGGGTGATCCGGGGAATATTGCAATCCGGGCTCTATCCGGCATCATCTGGGTGGTCCGTGTCCCTTCAGGGGCAGTCCGGGTAATTTTTAAACCGGAAGAGCCACGTTTTAGTCCCGGTTTAGCCTGGACTAGCCCGACCGAGCCATGGACCACTCCCGGACTGCCCGAACAGGCCGGATGACCACGGATAGCCATGGACTAACCCAGGATGAGTCCCGCATTTCAAGCTATTATTCGGGGGTTGTCCGTGGCTCATCTGGGTAGTCCGGGGGTTCTCTTGGGCTCATCCGTGGTGATCTGGGCTTGTAGTCCAGAGCTCATCCGGGTAGGTGTGAGAGCTAGTCTGGGATAAATTTGATCCGGGGCTGTCCGGGACAGTCTGGGGGAGTGGTCCGGCTAATAATCTGGGGGCTCATCCGGGTAGGTGTGACTTGGCCTTTAGTAAATAAGTGCCAATTCAATGATAGTGAATGGGTGCCAATGCAATCAAATTAGTGGTAGTGAATGTATGCCAATCCAATCAATCCAATGGTAGTGTATATGTGCCAATCTAATCAAATCAATGGTAGTGAATGCGTGCCAATCCAATCAAATCAATGGTAGTGAATGTGTGCCAATCTAATCAATGGTAGTTAATAGGTGCCAATCCAATCCAATCAATGGTAGTGAATGGGTGCCAATCCAATCAATCCAATGATAGTGAATCTGTGCCAATCCAATGAATAACTGCCAATCCAATAGCGAGTCGGTGCCAATCCAATTCCCTGTGCCTGTTATTAATTAACGCTTGTCCGAATGTGTTTGCAGGCACTACCCACCTGCAGCAGTTCTGTGCTAGCGCAGTGAACGCTGTGGTGAGCCCCTTCGTGCTCCAGGACATCGCAATAGAGTCTGCGCACTACCTTGCACGAAACAACCCGACGCAGGTCACGAACCAACTCCGCTCTCCTGCACTCAACTCTGTTGTACAGAAGTGCCTCCAGATGTAAGACCAAGCAACATTCAGTGTTGGATTTGTTTTAATTCACAAATTGCCAAACAATTTTGAAATTGTGTTAGCAGCTGTATGACGACTTGAAACAAGATTTGTTTGATTAGTTTTGTATGGAGTTAGTCGCCGAATGTGTCATCAAATAATCCAAAGAAATGTAAGAACTGTGAACTATGACTTGAATCACACTTTCTTAGAATTGTATTGTATGATATTAAGCGCACAATATGCCAACAGGCTTCTACAAAATATAAAAACAGTAATATGACTTGAAACAACTTATGATGTTGATTGCACAATGTCAACATACCCCCCCCCCCCCCCCCCCCCCACATAAAATATAAAACTAGCAATATGACTTGAAATAATGTTTCTTGGAATAGTTTTTTTATGGTGTGCCAACATAGATCCTCTATATATGTGTATATATATTTTACCTCGGTACAACGCCTCGGCTACTCGAGGCCGAGGGAGAAGGAAGCAACATCCGGGTTCAGCAATTAGCATATTCCGCTCATAACTGGAGGAACGTTACGAGCAGCTCAGCAGTTTTTTACACGGATTACTCAGTTTCTACTGTAAGTACCGGAACATACACTGGCATACATGTTTATGAATATCTCTAGCACATGCTTAACAGCTTTTTACAACAAAGCTGGCTGGCTGTATATGTAATTTTAACAGCGTTGTGCTTATCCGGTGCTGTAGATTGAGGCATCCATTTTGTTTTTGCCGCCCGTTGCCGAACGGAGAGACATGTTGACCGGAGTCATTTCGTCGCTTAGATAGAATTACATTGCCGCCCGTTGCCCAACGGAGAGACACGTTGGCTGGAGCCATTTCGTCGTTATGATAGTTTTTTCTGAGGCGTACCTCCGAGTGTCAAAATATTTTCTCCAATTTGTTGGCGTAGAAGCCACAGAAGGGAGAAGTCTATGATACAGAGAGTGTGGGTGGGACACTACACTGGTCCCTACCCCACGATTGGTTTCGGTTCGGTTCTCCGACCGTTACACTTTCGTTATACCTTAGCTTACGCACGCCTGGTATAAAACTGGTGTAAATACAGTTTTATTACCTTACAAGGGTTGTACTGCCCTCTGACACTGTTCCACTGGTTCAGTCATTCCTTGAGATCGTACTAAATACCCTCTTTTGGTTATTTCAGACGACTCAAGATGGCAGCGAAGCGGGGTAGCAAGGGTGCTCCACACACGCTAAGCGAGGGGGACGCGACCCCTGGTCTCTTATTGGGCACATCACGTGACCGTTCTCCGGAGGCAGGACCCTCCCAGCCTGACACCAACGAGCAGATGGTGAGGCTCATTCGCGAGCAGCTGCAACAGCTGCTCCCAACACCGCCGCCCAAAACGCCCACTAAACGGGGCTCACCTTCCGATCATTCGGATTGGGAAGACCTTTCTGAACCCCAAACAACGGATTCAGAAATCGTCATCGGGAAGAAGCGGCGACATAAAAAGTCGTCAGAAGGAGACGACTACTACCAAGCCCGTAACAAAACACGCAAAGTCAAAAGGACTAAGAAGAAATCTAAGTCTAAAAAGAAAAAGAAATCAAAATCTTCCTCGTCAGACTCGACCGACGACTCTACATCAACTGACTCAGGGTCTGATGACCCTCACCCAGGCGCATTCGCGGACATTACCGTGAAAGTAGCCAAAAAGATCAGGGCTGACAAGAAGAAGCGCATTAACACCTGTTCGTTAATGCGCACAAACCTGAGGGGCCATTTTGATACCTATAAACCGGCAGAAACACTCACAAAACTGGCCGAACAGTACACTGGGATAAAGGGTATTCCTCAGGCGACCATCAAAGAGATGGACGATGATGTAAAGATGAGTGAAGATCGCAAGAAATTCGAATCTTGCCTGCACACAGTCCACAAAGGAGTGCTCATAGCCCTTTCGGCATACATGCCAGTTGCTAACCGCATGATGGTCAGTAACAAGTTTACAACCGTTACTCCTGATATCAACGCAGCCATTGCTGCTCTGACTGCTACTAGCAACTTTCTATCGTACCGCAGGTTCGAAAATGTATTTAAATCGGTCACAACCGACGCGGGCAAAGAGGTCGCACGTTCGAAGAAAGTGGTCGACAATGACGGTAAAGAGTATACACTCTTCCTGGCTCCCAAGCCAATAAAAGGGAAGCCACTGGACAACACCAAGATGTTTGGGGGTCAACTCCAATACCTGTTCAAACAGGTAGAAACAGCCGCCAAGCAGTCAAAACATCTCGACAGCAAGAAAGATACTAACACTGCAAAATTCAAGAAATCCAGGGCCGCGTTCAGGGTCCGTCTCAGAGGCGCCTCGGCGACGTCTCGGCGATCCTTTTTGGCCTATTTGCGTTCAGGGTGCGTCTCGGCGACGTCTCGGCGACGCCTCCCTTTTCAGGTTGGAGACAAAAAGCGTCTCGAAAATGGCCGCCGGGTTCAGTGGTTTCATCCAATCAGAGCGCAGCATTTCGATTGCAAATGGCCGCCGCCTATGGGGGCGGCCATTTTCGAGGCGACCAACTGCTATTGTTGTTCAGACTAGCCTGACGTCACGGGCGCCTCCGAGACGGAGCCTGAACGCGGCCCAGATCGGATTTTCGGGGCCGCAGGACCGGCTTCTCATCCAACCGATTCGGGAACCGGAACCAATATCAGCCGAGAGGAAGAGGCCAGCGGAACCAGTACGGCTGGAACGACGGCAACCGCCCCTTCAGGAGGGAAAACCCCTCCCAGAAGCAGTTCCCCAAGCCAGGGAACAAATAGAGCCGACCATACAACCCAGTGTAAGCCTTTTTTGTGCAGGGAATGTATCTAATCATATTAGACAGTGGAAACAACTCACACAAGATCAGACAGTCCTAGATATTGTTAGAGGGGTCTTCATTCCATTTATAGAAACCCCGATACAAAGTAAAGTCCCTTTCCCCTACCGCTTAACACTAGACGAGAAATTGGCCTTAGATCTAGAAGTAAACATTTTTTAAATGAAAGGTATCATTACCACTGCTCAACATACAGAAGGAGAATATATCTCAAATATATTCTCTCGACCAAAACCTAATGGAGACATCAGGATGATCCTCGACTTAACTATTCTAAATAAATTAGTCGAATATAGACACTTCAAAATGTTCTCGTTAGAGACAGCCCGTGACCTTGTGATGCCGGGTTCGTGGCTTGCAAGTGTAGACCTCAAAGATGCCTATTATACAATACCAATCTTTGAGTCCCATAGGAAATTTCTTAGGTTCATGTGGCAAGGCCAATTGTACCAATTCACATGCTTGCCAAATGGTCTGGCCTGCGCCCCACAGTTATTTACAATGTTACTTAAACCCGTTTTTGCTGAAATGGCCAAGAAAGGCCATGTCATGTTCCCTTATATTGATGATTCCTTTATTGTAGCACGCACTGAGGAAGATTGCCATTCAGCCATAAAAGATTTATGTAATACCTTGACCCATTTGGGGTTTTTCATTCATGAGACCAAATTGGTTTTACAACCGACATCCCTATTAAAATTCTTGGGATTCTTTATAAATACACAACAAATGACAATCTCCCTAACATCAGACAAAATTGAAAAATTTAGTACTACATCCACAGAGCTTTTAAACATAAAAAGACCAAAAATACGGCAAGTAGCAGTGCTAATCGGATTAATGGGGGCTTATGCACCAGCCGTATTATACGGCAAGGCACACATTAAATCCCTCGAAATAGATAAAAATATCGCCCTAACCAGAGCTAAGGGAAATTTCGAATGCCTAATGACAATTTCTAAAGCAGGACATGAAAACATCCAATGGTGGATGAAACATTTAATTCATTCCCATAATCCCATCCGCATGGATGAATCTAACACAACGGTTACGACTGATGCGTCTCTAGAAGGTTGGGGTGCCCACAGAAATAATGAAGCTACAGGGGGCCGCTGGCTAGATAATGAAATAGATGACCACATAAACGTCCTAGAGTTAAGAGCCATCTATCTAGGGCTTACAAGCTTAGTAAAAATAGATAAGCTTACCATCCAAGTGTTAACTGATAATACTACTGCAATGGCCTACGTCCGTAGCATGGGAGGGACAAAGTCCTCAGCTTGCAACGACATCGCAAAACTCATTTGGGATTGGGCAGAAAAACAACACGTTTGGATTACAGTAGCACACATCCCAGGTACACTAAATACATTGGCCGACAACAAAAGCCGACATTTCCATGACCATTTAGAATGGTCACTGAGTCCCGACATTTTTCAAACAATCTGTCATGAATGGGGTTTGCCAGAGATAGACCTTTTTGCCTCACATAAAAACAAAAAACTTGATAAATATGTATCCTGGCACCCAGAACCACACGCTTGGCGAGTGGATGCCTTTTCTCTTACTTGGAATAACGCATTTTACTATATTTTTCCACCATTCAGCCTGGTAAGCAGGGTAGCCAGAAAGATCAGGCTGGACAAAACCCATGCAGTACTGATAGTACCAGACTGGAACACTCAGCCGTGGCGAGCGATAGTGGAGTGGGAAGCCAAAAAGTTTGTAAGATTCCCAAGAGGACCAGTAAACCTACAACATCAAGGAAAAGTGACAACACACGGGGACGTGTCAACAACCCCCCTACTGGCATTCCTTTTCTAAGAGCGTACTTACAAAAATACGGACTGGATAAAATAACCCAAGAAAAGTTAATTTCGCATGCGTGGAGGCCAGGTACTGTTAAGATGTATACCACTTACCTTAAGAAATGGGGAATATATTTCCTGTTACATAAGGTTAAACCAATGGCCCCTGCTATCGCGCAAGTAGGCCGCTTCCTGCGCATGTTGGAAGACGATGGACTTGATTATGGGGCCATAAATGCGGCGCGCTGCGCACTCTCTATTATTGTACCAAGAATAGACGGACAAACCATTGGCAAACACGTCATTCATTGGATCATGAGATCAATCTATGAAAGAAACCCCCCAAAACCGAAATATAGCCGGTTTTGGGATGTTTCTACAGTGTTTAAGCTTTTCAAATCCTGGCCTGAAAATAAATTCCTCACTATCCAACGGTTAGGCTATAAATTAGCTGTACTATTATTATTAGTTACAGGACATAGAGGACAGACAATTGTAGCCCTCTCTTTACAAGGCCTCGATATTGACAAGAATGAGGCCACGTTTGATTTAGACGTACTGTTAAAGTCAAACAGGACGGGAGATCCTCTCTCCTCTATCCATTTAGATAGCTTTCCACAAGATAAGAAACTTTGTGTAGTTGCAGCTATTAGAACATACATATCCTAGACTAAGGGAATACGAAATTCCAAACAGCTTTTAGTGAGCTTTATCAAGCCACATAAAGCCATCTCACGGGACACACTCGCCAGATGGACTATTATTATACTCAAGTTGGCTGGCATAGACACGGAATGCTATGCTTCGCATTCCACAAGGGGTGCTATGGTCTCCAAAGCAAGAAAGTTAGGAATCTCAGTGCGAAGAATCCTAGCACACGCCGGCTGGAAGACGGCCAAGTCGTTTGCTAAACACTACAACAAACGGCTAGAGAAACCAAGCGGGGTGGCAACCCGCCTACTCACCAACTAACAAGATCGGGTGAGATGTACAAACTTTTGATTTTACTACTGACACAACTTTATGTTCATCAGATAATTGGGGATAAAAATGAGGCTACGTAAATGTCTCCCTCAGCCTCGAGTAGCCGAGGCGTTGTACCGAGGTAAAATAGTATAGTTATACGAATCTTACCTGGGTACAGATGATGGATAACTCTTGTTTTCCTGAGGTACAAGCCTCGGGTAATCGTGGACTAGGGCCCACCCGCCACACCCTGCCACGATTATCACGTTCGCTTGTGCCAAAACGAAAACATCAGATTTCCATCATTTTAAGCTCATTTTTATCCTGAATAATTAGGTGAAGATTGCTGAACCCGGATGTTGCTTCCTTCTCCCTAGTCCACGATTACCCGAGGCTTGTACCTCGGGAAAACAAGAGTTATCCATCATCTGTACCCAGGTAAGATTCGTATAACTATACTATATATATTTTACCTCGGTACTAAGCCTCAGGCTAGCAAGAAAGAAGCACATCCGGGTCCAGCAATTAGCATAAACAACTCATGACGGGAGGACGTTCGTTGAGTTGCTCCGGTGATTTGTTATCTACAACTACGTACTAACTGAAGGCCCTGTCACATTACGGCGTATGGCGGGAGCGTATGGCGGCGTAGCCGCTTTACGTCATATACGTCGGCATACGCCGTATACGCTACTCATACGCTACTCATACGCTACTCATATGCTACTCATATGCTACTCATACGCCGTCAGGTGACGGCTTATGTGAAGCGTATGAGGCATACGCCGCCATACGCTTTCATAAATCCGTCCGTCCCCATTTTTTTGTGCATGCTAAAAAAATCTCGACCTACGGGGACGTATGGGCCATACGCTACTCATACGCCGGCGTACGCTCCGCATACGCTCCTCGTATGCTGGGGGTATGCCGGTGTATGCTAGGGGTACGCCGGCATACGCTACTCGTACGCTCAACTTGCGTCACGGGCGTATCAGGGGCGTATCTCGGGCATATGCAGCGTACGCAGAACCTACGCGTTGCGTATCAGAGTGTATAAAAAGCGTATGGGAGGCGTATGCGAAGCGTATGGCGGCGTATGCCCGACCTATGGTCTCGGTATATAAAGGCGACCCACGCCATTCCTTCGGTCATTCCTGCTCTGCTGCTCATACAGGATGGATGCCCAGGCACTGCAAGCACAGTTCCAGCTTTTCTACAGAGTTGCCCTTTATCACCATGAGCTTACTCCTCATGGTTCTTCTGGCGTCCCGTATCGAGAGACGAAGGAGGAGGGAGCGGCGGCGACGATGAGTGTGGGTCAGACCCTGGATTGGGAGGCGGCCACAGTTTGGCTTGTTCGACAAGCTCATGGTCGAGCTCCGCAGCGAGGACACCGCGTCGTTTGTGAACTTCATGCGGCTGCCTCCCCAATTGTTTGACGAGATTGTGGCGCGAGTGGGACCCAGGATCACAAAAAAACGGTCCACATTCAGGGTGCCGCTCGACCCGGTGCTGAAAATAGCACTTACTCTGCGGCACCTGGCATCCGGCACAAAATACTCCTCCATGAAATTTGGGTGGAGGGTGCCCCACAACACACAGTCGCTGATAGTGCGTGAAGTCTGCAAGGCCATCGTCGACGAGTACATGGCCGAGGTCATGACGTGTCCGACGACTCCAGAAGGGTGGCATGCCATCGCGGACCTCTTTGCAGAGAGGTGGAACTTCCCCCATACCTGTGGCACTCTGGATGGGAAGCACATCGGCTGCCGGTGCCCTCCAAAGAGTGGGTCGCTCTACTACAACTACAAGGGCTTTTTCTCCGTGGTCCTGTTGGCGCTTGTAAATGCGGATTACAAATTTATCTGGGCAGATATTGGCGGTATGGGCTCCGCGTCCGATGCCCAGATCTACAACGCCTCCGAGCTGAAGGCGTGCACAGAAGGTGGCACCATCGGCTTTCCGAACCCTGAACCGCTCGTCGACGGCCAGACGGATGTGCCGTATTTCCTGATCGGTGACGACGCCTTTGCCCTGCGGCCGACCATGATGAAGCCGTACGGCAAGAGGGGCTTGACCAATGATGAGCGACTCTTCAACTACCGGCTTTCCCGAGCTAGGAGAGTGGTGGAGAATGTCTTTGGCATTCTAGCCAACCGCTTCCAAGTGCTCCTGACGACTATGCAGCACCACCCCTCCAACGTGAAGCTCATCGTCAAGGCGTGCATGGTTCTGCACAACCTCATGAGGACACGCTACCCAGCGCTACAGAACATGCAGCTGGATCGTCCTGAGACAGCCAACAACAACTTTGTGCCTGGAGGATGGCGAGAGGGCCACAACCTTCGTGACATTAACGTTGAACCTGTTAACCCCAACACCGCGTCCAAGCTAGGAAAGGAACAGCGCAATCTAATTAAAGACTGGGTCGTCTCACCTGCCGGAGCACTGTCATGGCAAGACAGGATGATCTGACAAAACATTTTATCAGTCTATATGCGCTGTGTCTGTCTACTCTTTTTGCAAACATGTCTGTGATGTTGTGACATCTCTCCTGGTATATGAGATGCTAATGTTTATATGTCTAGTATAAAATAAACGATATCATTTTATAGATATGAAAACACAATTTTACATGTCTGTTACGTTCTTTCGCTCCTTAATTTAAAGTCATCTAGTTAATGTAATTGTAATGAATCTCCTCTCTTTTTACATACATACTAAGAACACAGGAAAAAATAGAGTGACACAGAGAGAGAAAGGGGGAGACGAGAGGGAGGGAGGGAGGGAGGGGAGAAGAGAGACAGAGAGAGGGAGGAAGAGAGATAGAGAGAGGGAGATAGAGAGGGAGGAAGAGAGATAGAGAGAGAGGGAGATAGAGAGGGAGGAAGAGAGATAGAGAGAGGAAGAGAGAGAGAAGGAGGAAAGGGAGATAGAGAGAGAGGGAGATAGAGAGGGAGGAAGAGAGATAGAGAGAGGAAGAGAGAGAGAAGGAGGAAAGGGAGAAAGGGGAAGGAGAAACATTATAATAAATATGTTAAATTTAACGTTATTTATGTTTTAATTTTAATTTTAATGTTAATTGTACTTTAATATATAACAATTAAATGATGGCATGCCTTTACTGAACACGGACAAAAAAATTAAAATTGACAGTATATTTATTTATTTTAGCATCTTGACATATAAATGTACAAACAATATATAAACAATATATATACATATATACATACAAATGTACAAAGATAAATAAAAACTAAGACTACATATATACACATATTTACAATCACTTCTCTCCCTTGCCATTAGAAGTGGCATCAGCTGGTGACTGTGTGGCTGACGAGGGGAATAAGTCCAAATTTGCGCCCAACATGCCAGATATGCCGGACAGCCCCGACAAGTTCAATAGTCCTTCTGGGCTGGCCGACTCAGACAAGTTCACTGGGGTGGGGTCGACGTGTGTTGGAGTCACAATGTCTGCAGCAGCGCAAGTCCCCGGCCATGCCGCACCCACAGTGGGCGGAGCACCCGCGCGCACGACTCCGGGAGAGCCCCTCGTGTGCCCCGCCATCCCTAATGTCCGTAGTTGTCCAGCAGTGTGTGACGGCCGTACCACCAGCGGAGCTGCGGGCGCCTCGTGACCTACGGAGGTTGGAGGTAGAGGCTGAGGCGGAAGACTTGGCAGAGGCGACTGTGGCTGTGGCTGATGAGGAATCTGCGGCTGCCCCATATAGTGCTGCACATACTCGTGTGTCTGTGAAGCCCATGGTGATGCCGGTGGTGGCTGGTGAGTCCACTGGTGGGGTTGAGGCTGGTATGCCTCACTTGCAGACACACGAGCAGGTCCAGGAGCAGGCGCAGGAGCAGGTGCAGGAGCAGGAGCAGCCACACAAACCACTGGGGCCACGAAGGTTCCTTCCTCCTCCTCCAGATGGTGCGACGCCATGCGGTTGAGTGCACCGCAAACCGACACAAACCGCTCCTCTGGCATCGTGAGGATCATGTCCCGCATATAGTTGGCGAATGCCACTCGCTTCGTCACCGCCGGTGGATGTGGAGGTGGAGGAGGAGGCGGCTGCATTACCTTGAGGATGTCGGCAGACTCATCGAACCTCTTGTGGATGGCAGCGAGGAGGTTGTTGTCGAATGGGGCAGATCGCTTCCCTCTCCCCTTTCCCCGCTCTTGGGATGTAGCGGGGGGAGTGGGTCCATCCTCGTCCATCGCCACCTCCACATCGGTTGGGACATTCTCCTCCAAGCTGAGATCAAGCTGCGGAGCCGCGACAGGACTGGCCAACTGCAAAACAAAATCATAACATAACATAAGTAACATGAATGCAAATCGATATTTCGACAAAAGACACGACAAGTCAACAGTAAATCAAAATTATATAAAGCAAAAATAATTAACGTTAATTGCAGACATGGATTTATAACGATTATATCATGATACATCTATTGTCAATAACATTAACAAATTACTAGAATATTAGATGTTGCTAGGACGTAAAACAACAACAAACAAACAAACATAAATACAACAAAAGCATAACATAACAAACTAGAATACGATACTAATGGCCGCACTTGTCAGAACGAAAAAAGATTATGTACTTACACTCCTGCAGGGCTCTGGTCGGTGACGGACGACGGACCGCAGGAACCCGAACTTGCGCAGGATCCACTGCTCCCGCTCAGTCAGGTCAGCGGCTCCGTCCCCGCTCTTTTTTTGTGGAGCCGCGTGTTGGTGTCCCTGAGCGACTTGAACCACTTCTGGAGATGGACTGTTGTGGTCCCCAGAAGTGTCGCCTGGTCCTCCCACATCTTGGCCTTTCTGTCTGAGCGGCGGTAATCCGTGAGCTTCATGTTCCAAATGATGGGGTTCTCCTTGAGGAAGTCCAACATTTGACCCTCCTTGAAGACCGACAGAGAACAGTCGCTCTTCTTGGCCCTCCGTCTCTTTGACGTGCCGATGGCAGCGGTGCTGGTGGAGGCGGCGGAGGCAGCGGACGCCGCCCGTGAGCTGCCCGCAGAGGCAGGAGATGGCGAGCTGGAGCGGGGACGCCAGCGTTGCGTCGTCGACCTCTCCACTTCCATCTCCAGCTCCTCCAGTGGAGAGTGGTGTTCTGGAGAGTAGTGTTGTGGAGAGTAGTGTTGTGGAGAGTGGTGTTCTGGAGAGTGGTGTGGAGAGTGGTGAGGTGGCGAGGCAGGTGAGGAGGCTGGTGATGGAGACCATTGTAACAAAGTCTGCCTCTTTCTGCCTCTCCCACGGCCTAGTCCTCCTCCTGTAGTAACAGCAGCTCTGGAGGCTGGTGTAGTAGCAGTAGTACTGGTAGTAGTAGTAGTAGTAGCAGTAGCAGAAGCAGCAGCAGCAGTGGTGTTCCTCTTAGCAGGCATGGTGGCAGAGTGAAGGGAGCCTGTTGCTCCAGGCTTTATATACCCAGGAGTCACCAAGCGGCGGACCGTGGAGAGATACCATAGGTCGCGCATAGGTTGCGCATAGGTTTTGCATGCGCTCCTCATACGCTCCTAAAATATTCATACGCTCCTCATACGCTCCACATGCCAATCAAAACAGTCAAAAAATGTCGCAGCACGCTCCCATACGCTCCTCATACGCTCCTCATACGCTCCTCATAGGTCCCCCATACGCTCAAACCCACCCGAAAGTTCACCGAAGGTCATCATAGGCCGGCACCAGCAAGGCGTACGTAGGTTTTCAATACGCTCCCGCCATACGCCGTAATGTGACAGGGCCTTAAGTATAGTGATAACAATGTCTAACATTGTTGTATGATGCCATAGGGCATCTTTTGCCAAAAGTTTAGAACTTTTGCTCGGGTTATAATTATTAGAACAAAGCGAAACCAAACTTTTTTTCCTTTGTTCTACAAGCCGCCTGTTGCCGAACGGAGAGCAATGTGGCTGGAGCCACATCTCGTCTGGATTTTTCCTCGATTTCTTTTATGGATTCATGTTGGAAATTTCCTGGGTTTCTTCTATAGACTCCCACACTTTTGTAGGCATACCTCCGAGTTTCGTAGCATTTTCTCCAACTTGCTGGCGCAGAAGCCGCGGATGGGAGAAGAGTACGGAACAGAGAGTGTGGGAGGACCGATACACTGGTCCTACCCCTCGTATGGTTGGTTTCGATACCAGATACCTACGACAATACACTTAGCTTATCCCGCCTGTATTGGAACGGTGTAAATACGTTACCCAGTACCACATAGATCCTCAATTTGGTTTTTGCTAAAACCTGTTGTCACAGTTAAACCCTGTTGTCACATTGAGTTGATTCCGGTTTATAGTAACTTTCTTTCGTTTGTTACAGACTACCGATGGCGCCGAAGCAGAGTAAAGCAGCCGTGCCAGCTGCTGGTGAGGGACGGCCGACACCCAGTTACGACTCGTCACCGGTGTTGACGGCTCTGCCGTCCCTGAAGCCCGGGGCTATGATCATGTCTGACCCCGAGCGACACAGCGACGATCCAGGCCCTTTTCCGGCTGACTGGGAAGCTCGGATGAGTGAAATGATGGAGCTGAAGTACTAAATGGCCGGATCTCCCGTATCCGGACTCGGTTTGGGAGGATGTGTCAGAGGACGAAGACACAGACAAAGCACTGGAGGCTGCTGCTGTGGCTCCAAAGAAAAAGAAAAAGAAAGTCAAGAAGGTAGCGAGCTCTTCTGGTGATGAGTTCACCGAAGCGAGAAAGGGTCTGAAGAGGCCCAAGAAGACCAAAAAGAAGAGTAAGAAGAAGGACTCTTCTTCAGATTCTTCTTCCGACTCATCTATGACAGAGTCAGACTCGGACACACAACGAGATGGCCTCTATGCACAGATAGGAGGCAAAGTCCGTAAAAAGTGTGTCCAACAGAAAGCTAAAAAGGTGTTGACTACAACGATGATGCCGGACACCATTAAGGGCCACTTCAACACCTTTAAACCAGCTGAGGTAATAACTAAGCTGGCTGAGCAGCTCACAGGAATCAAAGGGATTCCCGACACGGTCGTCAAAGAAATGGACACCGGAGTGAACCTTAATGAAGACCGTAAACGCTTCGAAACAGTGTTGTTTACGGTCCATAAGGCAGTGTTGGGCGCTCTGATAGCGGTTGCGCCGATCGCAAACCGCATACAGAGAATAAGTTCTCGTCCTTGGCTAGATCTATGGACAAAGGGATTGCCATGCTGACAGCCGCCAGCAACTTCCTTAGCTAGAGGAGATTTGAAAATGTTTTCAAAGCTGTCTGTACTGACGCTGGCAAGGAGGTGGCCAGATCTAAGAAGATCGTAGATAACTATGGCAAGGAATACACATTATTCTTAGCCCGAAGCCCATCAAAGGAAAGCCCTTCGACAAAACGAAAATGTTCGGAGGGCAGCTGCAGTACCTCTTTAAGGAGGTAGAGACGGCATCCAAGAGTGGCAAGCATATGGATGCCAAGAAGAAGCCAGACAACACCTCCCGCTTCCGAAAACCCAGAGGGGATTTTCGCAACCGCCGGACCACCAGGGGAGGACGGTCAGGCCCTTCCTACGGTTTCCAGCCGAGCGGACACGGATGAGGAGAATGCCACTCCTTCGGTTGGAATGAAAGCAACCGCCCGTTCAGACGGGAGTACACGCCGAGCAAGCCGTTCCCCCGGCCAGGGAACAAATTGAGGTTGCCACGCAAACTCAGACAGCGGCGGCACCAATGGTGGCTTCTGAAGAAACACAAACAGACGTAAGCAGTTTCCACGCTGGCAACATAAAGTCATGCTTACATGAATGGCAAATGATTACAAATGATGTTAACATTCTAGATATTGTGCAAGGTGTACGGATTCCATTTACACAACTACCAGAGCAGGAATTTATTCCTTTCCATTATCGGTTTAATGAAACAGAAAAGGAGGCTTTAGCAAACCAGGGGGCACTTTTCCAACGAAAAGGCATTATTGAATGGGTGGACCATACACCCGGGGAATTTATTTCAAATATATTTTCCCATCCCAAACCTAATGGAGAGATTCGGATGATTCTGGACTTAACTAAGTTGAACACAATAGTAGAATATAAACATTTAAAAATGTTTTCCTTGGAAACCGCCAGAGACTTGATAACCAAGGATCTTGGTTGGCTAGTGTGGACTTACGGGATGCTTATTACACCATACCATTTTTGCAGCAGACAGGAAATTTTTTAGATTTATTTGGAATAATGAACCTTTTCAGTTCACATGTATGCCTAATGGTTTGGCTTGTGCTCCTCGTTTGTTTACAAAACTGTTGAAACCAGTCTTTTCATTTATGGCGAGGAAAGGACATGTTCTGTTTCCATATATTGATGATTCATTTATTATGGCTCAGTCATATCAGGGGTGCACAAATGCAGTAAATTACTTATGTGATTTATTCACGAAACTAGGTTTCTATATACATCAAGACAAGTCGGTTTTTCACCCGACTACCAAACTAAAATGTTTGGCTTTTTTGCTAAATACAGAACAAATGACGGTTTCACTTACGGAACAGAAACTCTAAGAAGTTTCTAGATACAGCGACCCACTTGGTCACGTTAACCAGGTCAAAGATTAGTCAGGTCGCGGTTCTTATCGACATCATGATATCGTATGCCCCAGCTATTCTATATGGGAAAGCCCATATTAAGTCGCTAGAGATAGATCAGAATCTAGCATTGGCACGCACTAAAGGCAAATTTGAGAGGAAAATGGTTATTTCCGAAGAGGGATTTCAGGATATTGCCTGGTGGTTTAAACATATTAACACTTCTCCCAATCCCATGAGGATGGGTGAACCCAATACTGTGGTGACTACAGATGCATCATTAGAGGTTTGGGGTGCGCATCGAGATGATGTAGCTACAGGAGGTAGATGGCTACAAGACGAAATTTCTGATGATATTAATGTCTTAGAATTGAGAGCCATTTATTTGGGATTAAGTAGTCTAATCCGCATACCAAGATTTTATGTTAGAATTCTAACAGACAATACTACGGCAATGGCCTACATACGTAACATAGGAGGGACCAAGTCAAAACCATGTAACAAGATAGCAAGACTAATTTGGGAATGGGCGCAAAAGAATGATGTATGGCTAACAATAGCACATATCCCAGCTAGTCAGAATACTTTAGCAGATATGAAAAGTCGACAATTCCATGATCATTTAGAATGGTCACTGAATACAAACACTTTTGAACACATTTGTCAGAAATAGGGTCGACCAGGAATAATTGTAAATTGCCAAAATATGTCTCTTGGCATCCAGAGCCTAAAGCTTGGAGAGTCGATGCGTTTTCACTGATTTGGGGAAATAAATTTTATTATATTTTCCCACCATTCAGCATTATCAGCCGAGTGGCCAGGAAAATCAGAATGTACCGAACATGGGCAATTCTGATTGTGCCCGACTGGGACACACAGCCATGGCTAGCAGCCATAGTGTCGACAGCCAAAGACTGCCTACGATTCCCAAGATCTCCCAACAATCTGACACATCAAGGTCCATTGACCGTTCACGGAGATGTGTCGACAACACGGCTGCTAGCATTCCTTTTCTAAATAAATATTTAGAACAGTTTGGCCTGGATAAGGTTACCCAACAAAGACTAGTTTCGCATGCATGGAGGAAAGGAACAGTAAAACTTTACGCATGCTATTTAAAGAAATGGGGTATCCATTGCTTAATTAAGAAGGTTAAACCTATGAAACCTACAATATCCCAAGTAGCTAGGTTCTTACGGATGCTAGAAGCTGAAGGACTAGGATATGGGGCAATAAATGCAGCTAGATGTCCATTGTCCATTATTCTACCATGGATAGATGGTCAGACAGTGGGAAAACACCAAGTAATTCATTGGCTCCTTAGATGAGTCTATGAACGGAATCCGCCAAAGCCCAAGTACAGTCGTTTTTGGGACGTGTCGGTTGTATTTAAATTGTTTAAACAATGGCCTCATAACAAACATTTAGATGTTAAGCAGTTAGGTTTTAAGTTAGCAGTACTATTACTACTAGTGACAGGCCAGAGAGGACAAACTATTGTCACCTTATCTCTAGATGGACTTGAGATAGATAGAGAACAAGCTACGTTTGACTTGACACAATTGTTAAAATCAAACCGCACGGGAGATCCTTTGTCCACTGTGAACGTTACCAGCTTCTCGGAGGATCCAAAATTATGTGTAGTGTCAGCCATCAGGGCTTATATATCCAAGACAAAGGAATTACGCAATTCAAGACAGCTGTTGGTGAGCTTTATTAAGCCACACAAGGGGAATTTTGAGAGATACTCTCGCACGATGGACCATTAGAGTACTGAAGTGGGCAGGAGTCGATACGGGACGCTATGCTTCCCATTCAACACGAGGAGCCATGGTCTCCAAAGCGCGACTGCTAGGGATTTCAGTGAAAAGAATCCTAGCACATGCAGGCTGGAAGACTGCTAGATCGTTTGCAAAACATTACAACAAACGACTAGAAAAGTCAAGCGGCCTCGCCAGACGGTTGCTCACCAATTAACAACATAGGTGAGAAACAAGATGTTCACTTTCATTCATACTGTTTAACATGTTATGAACAATGTTTAAATTATCCCGTTGACAGGGAATACAATAAGACAAATTACCCCTTTTTTGGGGAATACAATAAGACAGGATAAAAATGATATTACGTAGAAGTCTCCCTAGCCTGAGGCTAGCCTGAGGCTTAGTACCGAGGTAAAATAGTATAGTTATACGAATCTTACCTGGGTATAGATGATGGGTAACTGTTGTTTTCCCGAGGTATAAGCCTCGGATAGACGTGGGCTAGGGCCCACCCACCACACCCTACCACATGTATTCCATTTGCTTGTACCAAGAAAACATTACAGTTCCATTGTATTAAGATCATTTTTTATCCTGAATAAGTAGGTAAAGATTGCTGGACCCGGATGTGCTTCCTTTTCCCTAGCCCACGTCTATCCGAGGCTTATACCTCGGGAAAACAACAGTTATCCATCATCTATACCCAGGTAAGATTCATATAACTATACTATATATATATATATATATATATATTTTACCTCGGTACTAAGCCTCAGGCTCCTCATAGCCGAGGGAGAAAGAAGCACATCCGAGTCCAGCAATTAGCATAATCAACTCACGGCGGGAGGACGTTCGTTGAGTTGCTCCGGCAGTTTTTGATCTACAACAATGTACTAACTGTGTTGGGCCAGACAATACATTACGTTCCAAGGGGCGCCAAACAACCTGACCCACAGCGGGCCGTTGGCAAGAAGGGGAAACATCAGTTCCACCCCCTTGGTGACATTCCTCTTCTGAGAAAACATTTGGAACCTTATGGTATTGATAAGGTAACGATAGAGAGACTGGTGTCACCAGCGTGGAGACCAGGAACAGTTAAGATTTATGCAAACTATTTAAGGAAATGGCAATTGTTTTGTTTAGTAGCAAAAATTGATAGTCTAAAGCCTTCTTGGCCTCAAATATTACGTTTCTTACAAACTCTAGAAGACGAAGGGCTAGGTTTCAGAGCTATTAATACAGCCCGTTGTGCCCTATCGGCAGTCCTACCTAGAAGAGATGGACAAACAGTTGGTAAGCATTATGTTATCCATGGTTTCTAAGATTGGTTTATGAGTGAAATCCGCCAAAACCAAAATATTCCAGGTTCTGGGACGTGTCACTTGTGTTTAAGTTGTTCAATGATTGGCCACATAATGAATATCTGGCCCTACGAGACTTAGGATTTAAGGTAGTTATCCTAATCCTTCTGATTACAGCTCACAGAGGACAAACTGTTATAGCATTAAGCATAGATAGGATTGAAATTTCGAAAGAACTTTCCAAACTATTAAAATCAAACAGGTTAGGAGACCCAGTATCCTCGATTAGACTGAAAGCGTTCCCTGATAACAGAAAACTTTGTGCTGTTAGGGCTATTAAAGCCTACATATCTCGTACTAAGAAATTAAGAAAAAATAACCAGTTATTGTTAAGTTACATAAAACTTTACGGTCCCATTGCAAGGGAAACACTTAAGAGATGGACTCTGAAAGTGATGTCTCCAGCAGGCATTAACATTGACAAATATGCGGCACACTCCACCAATGGAGCTGTGGCGTCTAATGCTAGGAGTTTAGGAGCTTCCATTAAAACCATCCTTAACAATGCGGGATGGAAGACTTCTCGGGCTTTCGCCAAACATTACAATAAGAAAGTGGACAGGCAAGATATGGTCGCGAAACTTCCTAGGAAGTAGATTCACTAATGTAATTGAACATATTGAAATAAATATGAATAATTGAAATAACCAAAATTAGGATTACATAAACATCTCCCTGTGCTATAATTAGCCAGGAGGCTAGGGGACGAGGTGAAATAGATTAATTATGTGAGACTTACCTGTGGTATAGTTAACACATAATACCTTTTACCGAGTCCTGTTATTTTAGTACAGTTCCCACCCGGCCATCCCATTGGGGGTAGACGGGGCTTCAAGCCACTGAAGGGATTAGGAAAGATAGACATAATTTCGGTAAATAGGGTAAACATTGTTCGACCAGAAATTCTACATCTCCCTGTACTAAAATAAGCTTAGGCTATAGGACTCAGTAAAACAGCTATTATGTGTTAACTATACCACAGGTATGTCTCACATAATTAATCCATATATTATAAGGTATTTAGTTCTTTTAAATATAAACAAAATTGTAATTGTTTAAATATTTCAAATATTTGTTTCTAATATAGAAAAGAACTGAAATATACATACATACATAAATACATACATACATAAGTACATACATACATACATACATACATACATACATACATACATACATACATACATACATACATACATACATACATACATACACACACACACACAATATAAGATATTTCATTTCTTTAAAATATTAAAAAGAAAATTAATTATAATTGTATATATTTAAATATTTGTTTTTAATATATCTCTTGTAGGTTCATCCAGTGTACCCACCAGCGCATGCACCACATAACGCAGGCGGAGTACGAGGAGTTTGTGGGCATCGTGTGCAGCGCACGAGCCGCCTTCTACCTGACCCCGGGCGGCATGGTGCAGTTCAACGAGCTGCTGCAGAGTCTGCGCCGATCTAAATCCTGCAAGAAGGACCTCTGGCAGCGGATCGTCAACGCGCTGGCCACCGGCAACATTTGATGTTGGCGTTCACATAGGGAGCTTCTGTACAGTACTATGGGGGCGGGGGGCCGAGTGGGCGTGGGCGTGGGCGTGGGCGTGGGCGTGGGGGCGGGGCTGAAGGTGAGGCTGGAGAATTGCGCCGGCGGGATTGTGGGCGGTGTGGCCTATTGTTGTTGCCATGGGGGGCATTTCGGTGGTTTCTGAGCGACGCCATCTGTGGGAGTCCGTAGACATTTACTGTATGTAGTAAGCAGAGAGGGGAGTGTGTTCAGTGCTCGCTGTCACCCAGTGCCAACAACGTGCACACTGTCCAGCATGTAGACACGCACACAATGCTGGGTCTCCACCACTACGTTGACGTCCATTCAAGACTAACAAGACTAGTCTTGCGTTTCAAGTATTTTTTTACAAGGTTACATGAATTGTTCAAAATATGACCATATTTAGAGGAGTATTTGAGGAATCGGGGGGATATGTTTTTGAGAATCTGGTTGTAATGTTAAAAAGAATATATGGTATATAAGGAACTTTTATATATATATATATGTATGTATATATATATATATATATATATATGTATATATATATATATATATACACACATATATATACACATATATATATATGTATATATATAGGGACTATTGTCATGCCATATGCAAACTGATTGTTGTATTAATATTTAGCAAGAATCCTCTTTCTATCTTTCTTTTTTAAATAACATGACATTTGTTTAACAAATGACCGTAAACCTGTACGACCATTGTAGATGAATAATTTAATTTGTTATAGATAGAAGTCATATTTAAATCCATTATACAAAATTATCCTTATCCCCCCTCGCCCCCCTCTATCCCACTACCCCTCTCTTCCCAATTTGTGACATTTTTACTTTTACAGTTTTTGGTAGGTCAACCCAGGTGAAATGAAATGTACATAGTAGTGGGCAGCAGGGCTCAGATGGTAGTGGCATCGGCGCCCCGTGCTAGTGATGTGGTTTCAGTCCGTGGTTGTGTGGTACAAGTGGTAGCGTGTAACCCCGCCCCCCCCCCCCAAATCCCCGTCGACTTCGTGCTAGCGGCTGGAAGCACACCGAAGCTCAGAGGTGCCTTCTCCCTGCCTCAGAGTTTACTCGGTGTGCACCCCTAGTGTCTTTACCTTCGAGTAGAGCCAACCATAACGGAACTGACCTAGTTGAACTTTGACCCGCGCCGGTCACCTCATCACGATCTCCTGACCTACCCGCTGCCGCGCTGCTAACGTTGCGCCTTAGGCAAATTTAGAACACTTCCCCCCCCCCCCCCCATATCCCACCCCTTTTTTTCCCCTCCGTGCTCGTCCGGCCCCCCCTTTTTTTTTTAATTAGGAAAATATACTCTATAAGAACAAAAAGATAGTGGCTGCTGTTTTTGTTTCCCCCCCCCTGCTTTTTTTGTTTTTGTTTGTTTCTCCGGATTAGCGTTTTAGGTTGTGTGGTATGCTAAGGAGCGAGTTAGTGAAGAGTGAACACATTAGAGGCTAACCATAGCGCAGGCCAACATGTTTAGGTGTACAGAATCACAGGAGGATTGGAGAAACGTATTATGCCAGTCTCCTCTAGGTAAATGTAGGTAAGCATACACCACTGGTTGGTATGCGATGGTCTTCACACATTGTTATATTATTAGACTTTATCATTTACAGACACGTTCGGAGGATAGAGAGTGCAACTGTGTAAAATGCCATCCCAGATCTCATTGACATTAGAACCCACCTTCTTCATGATGCACTTAGAAAGTGGCAGTTGGTTTTCTGAAATGGAGCACAGAAGTTCAAAGCGAGGAAGAAAAAAACATACAGAAGGGGGACAACAAAACAAAGCCGGATATATTTGTATATAGTTATATCCTGACACATTTATGAAAGCACAAGATAAGAACGGAATGTTTAACCCGCCCCACACTATATGTCTAGGGACTTTTTCCGATTGTTAATATAATGAAATGCGAATAGCAATTTAATAAAATTGTATTGTACACACATTCAGATGTTTCACAGTCATGCAGGTCAAGTTTGTTGCGGTTTGGCACCGTTCAAATTCAGGGATGTCGGATGGACTTGGTTCATCTTATGTTATAGCTAACTATACATGTAATAATCTATGTATGCGTATATATATCTATAAATAATTTACAATAACGGAGAGTATTGTTGGACTGGATGGCTCACTGTTGAGATGTAGCACTATGCGTGAAAGGGGTTAAATGTAGAAGTCAGGGGAATCGAAGGTGTCGTTAATAATATTGATTGTTTCTGGAGCATTCAAGGTTGCATACCTGCGATCTGTTTGGCCTGTGTGCCCATGGGCTTCAGGCTGCGTACTTGGAATGTGTTGAGGTGTCGTAACTGTGAGACTCGCATCTATGTGACTATTGAGTACCTGTGGCATTCTCAGGTTGCACACTTATGGTAATCTCAGGACATACCTCTGGCATGTTGAGGTGGCTTACCTGTGGTACTCTCAGGCTGCATACTGACTCTTACTCTGAGTATCTCCAGCTCTCAATGTGCGTACCTTTGGCACTCACTGCTTACCTGTTATGCTCTCAGGCTGCATAAAGGGAGGGCAATTATAAATGATTTGTGACATATATTATCACCGAATTGGGGTCCAAAAGCACACAATTTGGCGATTATGTGTCCTAAAGCTTTAGTAATGTGCCCTGTGGCACACTTGGGCTTCAGACTTGTGGTGTACTACATACCTGTGGTTCCCATGGGATGTAGGTGTATGGTACTCTCATGGTGTATACGAGTGGCACTCTGAATGTGTACATGTGGCACTCTTGACTGTGTACATGTGATGGTCTCAGGATGCAAGTCAGTCATGCAACCAAAATGCATACCAGAATGTGTACCGATGGCATTCTCAGCATGCCAAAGTGTGACACTCACACAATGGAAACGTGTGTAATGCGCAGGATGCATATCTTCAGCATTCTCATGTGGCAAACCTGTGACATTCACAAAATGCATACATGTGGCACTCTCTGGATACATGCATTTGATGTTCTCTAGATTCGTACATGTGACACTTCTGAGCTGCATACATATGATGCTCATAAGACATGCACCTTGGGTGCTCCCAGGATGCATTCTGGTGACGCTCATGCAATGCAAGTTTGGCCCTCAGCCTGTGTACCTGTGGCACCCTAAGGCTGCATACTTGTGAGATATTGGGCTGCAGACCATCTATGCTCTCAGATGGTGTACCCGCAATGCTCTCAGGCTCCGTACCTGCAGAAAAGGCTGCATACCTGTGTACTGGGCTGCATACCTGCAATGCTCTCAGACTGCATACCTGTAATGCTCTCAGGCTGTGTACATGTGGCACATTAAGGATAGATACCTGTAACACTGGGCTATAAATTTGCGATGCTATCACAGTGCGTACATGCAATGCTCTCTGGCTGTGTACATGTGGCACATTATGCTGCATATTTGTGACATTGGGCTGCATACCAGCAATGCTCTCAGCCTGTGTACCTGTGGCACATTAAGGCTGCGTACCTGTGGCACATTAAGGCAGTGTACCTGTGCCACATTAAGGCTGCGTGCCTGTGGCACACTGGGCTATAGATATGAAATGATCTCAGACTGCATACATGCAATGTTATCAGGCTGCGTACCTGTGGCACATTAAGGCTGCATACATGTGGCACATTAAGGCTGCATACCTACAACACATTGGTCTGCAGACGAATGATGCTCTCAGACTGCATACCTGTAATGCTCTCAGGCTGCGTACCTGTGGCACATTAAGGCTGCATACCTGTGAAACTGGGCTGCAGACCTGCGATACTCTCAGACTGCATACCCACAATGCTCCCAGGCTGCGTACCTCCAGCATTCCCACTGTTCTGTATGCTTAAACAACACAGCTCTAATTGATGCAATTATGCAAGATCAACGTAGAACCACTGCTCACCTGCACATGCACAGACCAGCTCGCATAAACCGATTAGAAAATCGTAGTATGGTGTATTTTTCTATACAGTCCAACAAACGCCTGAATAGAAGAATTTTAGTTGTCGATAATTATTGGATCTCACGCTGCCAGGACAGCACTTCTTGGCACTACAAAGAAGCAGATTACTGCCACATTGCTCAATCGCTTGGTCGGTCTCACTGGAACCATCAATGGCACGAGTGCTCCCGGCTGGAAGGTCCCCGGGCCTTGGCCGCTAGGTAGCGCTACAGAGTGCCGAGTGGCACAAATCGCCCGCTGCTAAACCAAAGACCAGTCTATATTGCATTATATTATTAGTATTATTATTATTAGTATTACAACTACTAGTACTACTAGATAAGAAACAAATGGTATAATCAAAACAGAAATAAGGAAAGAAAAAAAGAAGAGGTTTGCCTCAGGGTGTATTGTATTGTTTGGTATTATACCACTAGGAGGAATGGGGAGAAGCTGTGAAGATTTGGGTGGTTGGTGTGGTTAATTTAATCGAGGCCTGAAATGTAGCTGGGGGCGGGGGGGGGGGGGGGTCAGTAATCAGACAGCGATGGGCCGGTAATGGACCCCAGGGGTGTATATAGAGCCCAGAAGTTCTCATTGTACATGTGTATTTTCGACATGTGTGCAAGGTACATGGTAGTGAGTGTTGGCGTAGGAATAGTGTTGTTATAATTCAACCAGTATTGACATCGTCGTACTCTGACTGTGACACAAACAAAAACACAAGCTGTTGACGTGAATGCTTTTCTTGTACCATGCGAATATACCTCTTAGGTTGCTTGAGATTGTTGTCGAGTTTCCAGTTTTGTTATTTAAATTTTTTTTCCCATCATGGTATTTACGTGTGCTGCGTTTGTGTTATGTCAGTGTGTCTGATAGTGAAAGCTCTCGGTTCGCCTTTTGAAATTTTCCCAGAACGAATCTAAACGATGTATCAAATGTGAAAACTAAGTTGTATGATATTTACCATGGCAGCCATAATCATGTATTACTAGAAATATATATTTGTTGACAAAAACACACATACACACATACATCACAGTTTGCAGGTAGTGCGGGCATGTAATAGACTTTTTGTCAAAGTGTAATATAAATAATATCGAAGTTGTTTGCGTACTTCTGGCGACTTTAGAGAAAAGGTCATGCGTAAGCGGCTTGTTAAAACCCAACCTGACAAAAACACTTCCGTTTTCTGCCAAATTTACCAAACACTTCAAACTTTTAATATTGATTACCTTAAATTACAACTAAAGAATTAAATGAAATCGCATTGTCTTTCAGCATCAAGTTATGTCAAAGTGTCCATTAGACCATCGCATTACCTCTAAGGAACAACAACAAATCGATTTTTTTTCTGCTGATGTTTGGTTTACGCTTGTTACTTTAAATGTTTACATTCTTAGATGAAGTTGATGACAGTGTGTTATTTCTTTGGGTATAGTTTATGTGAATGTTTGTGCACTTGTGTTTTCAGGTATGACATATTTATTCATGTACATAGCAAAGCAACAATCAGACGTCATTAATAACGTACCAGTTCTTATGAATGCCTCTAGAATTCCTCCACCCCAAAACATTTTTTGTTAATTAATTAATTGCCTGCTTACATTAAAGCATTTATATTTCTTTCGATGTGAAGCAACCTTTAATTAGCTTAGTGTTGAGTACTCCATGTTTGCGAAACTCTACCGTGTGTGTCTGAGGGTGACCTAGATTTTAATCAAATTCCTCTTAATGATACTAACATGGGGAAACAGTCCATATCAGTGAGAAGAATTAACGATAGCGTACATTTTTGTATGACGATCACTTACTTTTGTTACATACTGAGTGCTGCATGAGGGCTGTATGCCCCCTGACCTCTCTGATCGAGATCTTGTCCTGACCTTGGCCTCCCGCTAAACTGACTTTGACCTATAATTTGACCTCCATTCGGCACTTCATCGTAGGTAGCAGCTGATTGGCCTAGTCCTTATCAAAGCAGGGGCGCCCCCTACTGCGATATGGTAAACTCAACATACCCTCCAATCAAGTTCTAAATCAATCAATCAATCACTGAAAATGTCTGATATTAATTAACGGTACGAACATTACATATGCATCTGGCTCTGTGAATAGCGCTCCGCTTTTGAGCCTATCGGCGCGTTTAGTCGGTCGGGGCTGCACTATTTATAAATAAGCCATAGAGTAGAGTGTTGTTTGATGGTTGCCGCCACCAATTGGCCGAGGTAGCCTGTTGTAGAAGTTCACGCCGCATCAAGTAGTAGAATCTCCGTAGACAACATAGCTCACCCGGGCGGCTTAGCCTGCCCGCTGCCACCTTTATATGCAATTAATTCAACTCTCCCCCATTTAGAAAGAGAAAAAAGAGAGATATATATATATATATATGGTATAGCTTATGATATTTAATGTCTGTGTTAGTTCCGATGGGTCACCTGTTGCCGAGTCCGAGGGGTGGTGTTTGACGCGTATGTTTTTAAACAAACTAAAACCTGAAGAGAAGGAAAGAGCACATTCGCCGGTACTGTAGAGTGCGATGCGCGTGCGCGTGATTAATTCAGAATATTTCGAGTACAATGATTGTGTCTTGACACCCATATATATGGGACAGCGTTTTTAATATTAAAATATCCCCCCCCCCCCCAATCCCCCAAAACAATCTATCATAGATATTATATCAGTGACGTCTCAGGTTTAAGGCTATTTTCTATGATGTGGGGAGGACTGATATTCACGGGGATATGGTCATTATCACAGAATGATTCAAACTATATATTTAAGAAAACAAACACACACACACAAATAAAATGTAAAGGAATGTAATTACTGAAAAGTATCCGAAAGGTGAATATTGGAATCGAGCGCGATTGAATGATGTATTATATTGACCATTTTTAGACTTTATATTGTTATATAATTTAGGCAATTTCCAAAAGGACGTGTATTCCATTAGTGTGTGTCTAGGTAGGAGAGCGGAATGTAGTAGTGTACATGCCAAGCACAATACTGTGACTGACTGGACGATGCAGAAGCACCCCTCGTCTGAACAATAAACTATTGTTATAATAATGATAATAACAATCATAATAATACAAATACAACAAAATTAAAACACGATGATAACTTGTCCCAAAAAAAAGATAAATTAAAAAAAGGGACATGATGTATTCAGGGTAAAGAGAAACTAAGGAAAGATAACAAAGTGTAACTATATAAGCCCGTGTGTATACTTATGTATGTATTCCCAGGTAGTCGTAGGAAACTAATTGTCGCGTTATTTTCATGTCGACTTGAGATTTGTGCTGTGTACATAATTGTTGTATCATGTGACCGTTAGCGTTCTCCCTGAGAAGTGGTTGCTTTTTCTCTACCCCTCCCCACCTTTAATTTTTTTAATTGTATTAGTGAGCGGACGCGGCAACATGAACTGATCATTAGAACTCCAACCGCGAGCAACCTCATAATTTTTTTATTTTTTTAAAAACTAACCATGGGCAAACCGGGTTGTCACGTGACGTGCATATATATATAAATAACTAATTTGGAACAAGGAAGCTTAAGGCATGAATGAGTAGGAAGCATTACAACACTGTACAAGGAACCCCAGGCTGGGGAGGTGTTCGAATGTGTTGGATTGTTTATTTTTGGTTTTGTTTGGGTTATATTTCAAGATGCTGGTGTGTGATGAGGTGTCCTTGGATACGACGAACAGAGACACAATTGCAGTGTTAGGTTTTGTCGCGAGGTTGCCTGCGTTATGCTGCTATTTGCAATCTCATTGTTAACATTAGTGAACAAGATTTGATGACGGGAGGCATTCTCTCAGCGTGTCGCCTGTGCGTGCTCACAATACATACAGCCTACTCTCCGTTATTCGCGTAGGCTGTCGAGAACATCATGAATCATTATAAACACATTTCTCATAATTTATTTGAAATCCTGCCTAGCACCGAGGTGTCATTCAATGTCATTTGTTTAGTTGGTCGCGTTGCACAGAACGCGACGTTACGTGGTGATTGATGTAATTTAGAAACTTTAATTTAAATTTATAAAACAACAAAAAACTGTTGGATTTTTGAAGAAAATAAAATCTATTCCGGAGCTGAAAGCCCAGACGTTCTCTTCGTCGTTTAAAAAAATTTGAAATGGATTTTCTTTCGAATTTATTTTTCTACTGAATTTGATATTAAAATCAGTTACCAGGTTTTTACGAAATTCCATGTATTTTGTTCAATTTCCATTGGTTATACAGTTTTTCTATGGTCATGATAAATGTTTCTATTTAAGAAATGTAATTAACTTTTAATCACCCAGGTCAATTCAATTCGTTAATCATTGTAAAATAAAATTAAGTGAAATAAATCAAATTATTTCAGTTCTTGTTCAATCAGATATGGTTTACACACATTTGTATTTATAGTAGTTCACACCGAGTGGTTGAATAAGGCATGACAGTAACAAAATATTGTCATAATTGTACTTTATTTTTCAATGATATATTGGTTTTATGATAAACTGCACAATGTACAGCATCAAACTAAGTTTAACAAATCTTGTAGTTCTCCAGAGTATAACTATCATGTTCACAAACTATAGTGGTTTTTAAATATATCTATTTTTTTATAACCCTTAAGGGATGTATACACATGAAGTAGTTTGCACTTTGCAATAGTTTCTGCAAATACATAGCCGATTTATGATACAGCTCATTTGCATATATGTTGAATTATTAATTGCCATGATCTGTCGCAACTTTTTCAAAATGGAAATTAATTAAAAATAAATAAACCATGACTATCATGAGACCGGCACCTGTAAAAACGTGACTTGACGGAAGGGATATAATGATACAATGATGATAATGAATTATATACAGTCACCCGAAACAAGGCTCGCATTTTGAGAACCTCGTACCACTAAAGGACAATCATATACCATTAACACTAAGATATATACATGGGAATTGATGCACCACTGAGGCCATGAGGGCGGTTACAAATATTTTATATCAGCACTTGAAAAGGGGTTTATGAAATACCTAAGTGATATTAATAAGATATATAGTGATATCGTCCAGTCAAATTGATATCACACCTTTATCTAATAGTGCGGCCAATTTTATGTTAAAATATATATATAGACAATCTCAGCTTTGAATCTGATCAAAATGACTCAATTGAAAGCTAATATTTTAATAAACTCCCTATCGCCCTGCTATCAGTAACTTAGCTCCTCAGGCCTCTGGAATGAATATTAATCTTGGCTTCGCTTCTGAATACTCATCCCAAGGATCTCTAGCCTGAGATCACATCTCGCGCAATAACTGCTCAGTCTGTGCAGTGGGATAAGATCTAGGTGGTGAGGTATCCAATGCTGACTTGGTGCTCCCTGGTGTGAGTGACGACAACTTATAGTAGTGGGGCCTCTCGCGTCAGACAGGCCATGAGAATCTCCACCTTGTTTATGAAGTTCCGGCCGTCGATCTTGTCGATGTGGACGTCCTTGAAGGGCCCACCAAGCTGCGTCCACTTGGGGTCCTTCACAATGGTGCCACTGGCGTTCTCTTTTGGTTGCCATGGACAATGCTGGACGCGCACTTGTAGCCCGCTCACCGGCCCGCTCCGGACAGACAGCACTCTGTATGGGAGAGTAGTGGGGCGGATATGTAAAATTTTTACTTGAGGTGTGCACTTCCGGAAAGAAGCATGAAACTTTGTCCTAGGGGTTTTTTGGGTATGCTGATTTCAGAAATTGTGGGAACCATGACGTCACTCCAACGGTTCCCGCCCAAAATTAAGAAATTCAAAATGGCCCCCACAAAACACGTTTTTGCCCATAAAACTGTTCTAAGTCCCCCGATTACCATGATCTTGATGTCTACACCTATGTTTTTAAGGTCAAGGAATCCAATAAAACACATGTGAAGACCCATAACATACATCTTCATGGTGAAAATTTAAAAAAATGCTCATAACAATAATTATTTAAACACCAACTTTCTTTAAATCTGATGTTGTTTTACTTCTTCATGGTAATTGAGGATTAAAAGCAGAAGACATTCAGATGATATTGGTGATCTTAAATTTCTCATAATATGCTAATTAATTAAAATCCTTTCAATGATTTCGCATTTCAGAGTTTATTAATAGTTTAGAATCAAAGACGATACCTGGCACAGACATCAATACTAATGACATTTCTTCTCAGCAGGGTCATAATCACAAGGAACAAGTACATTTAACCCGTTATAATTCTTATTTTTCAGAAACCAGTGACATTCGTGTCATCTAGGCGATCACCATGTCCAAAAGGCTTAGACTTGCTCCTCGGGCTTGCGCTGCACCAGTTCAACCGACAAACTGGGACATATGTTCTATGTGCCAAGAACTTGGTGGAACTCTCATAAACCCATCAGCAACAGGTTATGCATCGCTGGCCACAAATTTATCTGCCCTTCATGAACTAAACAATGTGCCATTGAACATAGACGTATCATGACTCGATAAAATGCTGCCTAAGCATGAAGCTAAGTGGCACAAAAAATGTTACGTCCTGTGTAATGCAACAAAAGTGGAGAGAGCCAGGAAGATGCAAGAAAAAGCTTGTTCGAATACAGCTCAGTCACCACTTAAAAAACACCTTCGCAGTGCAACCACTCCAGCATGTCCCATGGAAACAGAAGAGACACATCAGCCAATGTGTATTTTCTGTGATGAAACCACAGGAGACTTTCACGAAGCCAAAAAAATATGCCTTGATAACTGTGTCAGACAAATCGCTAGAGACACAAAGCTGTTGGCCAAATTATCAGTTGGAGATATGATCGCTATTGATGCTGTTTATCACTTTAAGTCCTTGACATTATTCTACAACAAACATAGATCTCAACAAAGACATTTGACTGAGAAGTGTCACCAAATCAACACAGATTCACTTGCATTTGCTGAGGTGGTGTCTTATATTGAGGAATATGATCAATTGGGAGGAGACCAGAATCATGTTTTTAAACTCACTGATCTCAAGGCATTGTATTGTGAGCAGCTACAAAAATTAGGCGGTAACACAACTGGAAACATCCATTCGACCAGACTTGCACAGAAACTCCCACAGCATATTCCAAATCTTGAAGCTCATCACAGCAAGTTTGGCAGAGTATTTTCATTCGAGGGTGATGTTGGTGATGCCTTGCTCAACATCTGCCACCTTGATCCAGATGATGAAGCCATCATGCTGATGAGAGTAGCAAAGCTGATTCGCAAAGAAGTGCTTGAGAAAAAATACCACTTCAATGGTTCATGTGATAAACAATATGACGATCTCCCAGCGTCTCTATCTGCTCTGGTTGGGATGATTCTAGGAGGTTCAAATGCAGGAAAATGTATTGATGACAATGAAGTTAGCACAGCTGCCTCATCCAGTACGCAGTTATTCGTCTTCAATGCTATCAAACATGGTAGGAGAGAATCTGTAGCAGTACGGCACAACTCCGACCGTGAGACTGTTCTTCCATTGTACCTAGGCCTACTCATTGACAATAGAACACGAAAACATCATCTCATTGACATTCTTTTTGAGAAAGGTCTATCTGTATCATATGACAGGGTTTTGCAACTGTCCACAGAGGAAGCCAATAGAGTAATAGACAATTATGAGAATGAGGGCAGTGTCTGTCCGTCTACCCTCCGAGACAATCTGTTCACAACTGGAAACCTGGATAACATTGATCACAATCCGTCATCCACTTCAAGTCTTGATTCTTTCCATGGCACAGCAATATCGATCACACAGCATGTCACAAATGACAATCCGGGTGTTTTTAGGGTCCTTCAGAAGATTCCTGAAACCAGAGACCAGCTAAAGTCTAAATCTATCAAGTCATTACCGAAGTCATATACTAATGTGCCACCAATATCGCTCCCTGGCAATGTCATTCCACAAGTAACTGATGACCTAGCAATTCCAATACCTGTTGCCATGAATGAAGATCAAATGCAAATGCCTTGGTTTGAAAAAGTGAAGACAGCTTTGGCTGATGAAAACCAAACTGATCTGGTGAACATATCATGGTCAGCCTATTTTGCCAGCTTACAGTTGTATGTACCCAAGCCTCCTGCAATTATCGCTCTACTGCCAATGTTTCGAGATGATGCACACTCACCCGCTATGGTCAAGCATGGAATGAATATCATCCAACAGATCACAGTTTGTAGGAATCCAGAACAGATACCTGTGCTCACTGTTGATCAACCATTATATGCGATCGCCAAAAGAATTCAGTGGAAATGGTCGGATGAGTACGGGGAAAAACAATATGTTGTACTTATGGGGGGTCTCCACATCGAAATGGCCGTGTTGAAAGTCATCGGTGATTGGCTTGATGGAAGTGGTTGGACCTATGTGATGACTTCAGCCAATGTTACAACTGAGGGGCATGCCGCTGGTCTACAGAAAGGTTCACACACATCCAGAGGTCAATGGGCCCATCAGGTAACAGCAGCAGCTCTGTTCATTCTGCTTCACAGGTCATATGATGAGTATCAAAAGAACACACCAGAGGGTGAACAACTACACTTTGATGAGTGGTGTAATGAGATGGCTTCAGAGCATCCTCAGTTTGATTACTGGTTCAAAGTTCGGAAGTTGGAACTCCTATTCCTACAGTTCCTTAGATCACAGCGTGTACAAAACTTTGTTCCATACGTGGAATCACTTGGAAAGATTATTCCATGGATGTTCGCTCTTGACCACTACCACTATGCTCGCTGGATGATGGTTCATGTAAGAGATTTACTTACCCTGGAAGTGAACAGCCCTACCACACATGCGCAGTTCCTCCAGGGCAACTTTGTTACACAGAAAACAATGCACAAGTTCTTGGCACTAGCCCATGACCAAGTTCATGAACAGCTTAATGCAATGGTGAAAGGAGACAGAGGTGTAATAGGTGTCACAGAAAATGAAGCAGCACTGACACGCTGGATGGTGGCAGGTCCAGAAACAGCTAGACTTTTGACGGAGTATGATGACAAACATTCCATGAACAAGAAGGACAAAGATCGCCACCATGAACAGATACCAAGTGTACAGAAGACGTTCCTATCTCAAGTCAAGAGTGTCACTGATGTGATGGAGGAACTTGGCACCCCCTTTGCAGATACAAGCACGGTCCTCTACACGCTTGACACCAAACGGATAATGCCCGCTAGCATGGTGAATACAATAAAGACTGCAGAAGACATTGGCAAAACACAATACCAGAATTTTGTTGCGGAGTGCGTCAATGCCAATATCACTGCATTCAATGACACCATACACAAGAACAGTCTACCTCTGTTAAATTCTAGTTCGGGAAAGAAACCAGCAAAGTCCGCTTCTATAATCTCCAACCTGCATAATGATGTTCATCTCTTCTCAAGGATGTATATATCATGCCAAGCTAGAGACAGTGATATGGATGCCTTCTTCATGCATGAAAATCATGCCTGGCCTCCATCGTTGGCATCAAATCATGCAATGCACCAAACAAACAAATCTGACTTGATGGAATGTTTGGAATTATTGGTACCTCAACTGGAATCTGCACCAAATGTTGATGTCAAGATCGTCGATGGTGCTGCCCTTGTGCACACACTTGATCCAAAGAAGTCGAAGGTTTGTGTCAAAACATTCCAGGACTATTCCCAACTGGTGTTCTTGCCCTATTTAGAATGCATGCTAGAGGACGTTGTTCGTTTGGATGTTGTTTGGGATGTGTATAAGGAGGACAGCCTAAAGGCACAAACACGACAGAACCGTGGAGCTGGTAACCATCTCCGGGTTGCCAACAACACTAACATTCCTGGTAACTGGAATAACTTCCTTCATTGTGATTCAAAAATGGAGAGCCTGTTCCAACTTCTAACCAATGCAATACAGGAGTTTCAACCCACTCAAAGTAAGCTAGTAATCTCCACACATGGCAAGAATGCTGTTTCATCTCCCATAGCCGACCTCTCCGACTTGTCCTGCACTCATGAAGAAGCAGACACACGGCTACTGTTTCATGCTTCCCATTCGTTCCATCAAGGATTTACCAAGCTGATGATACATGCAACAGATACTGACGTGGTGGTTCTTGCAATTGCTGTGTCAAGTGTCTTAAAGGATTGTGAAATATGGTTAGCATTTGGTCATGGATCTAAACTACGCTACGTCCCCTGTCACCTGATTTCAGCTGAATTAGGCAATGATGTATCATGGGGTATTCTCTTCTTGCATGCGATATCAGGATGTGATACGGTTTCCGCCTTCTATGGAATTGGAAAGAAAACAGCTTGGGCTGTATGGCGTAATATGCCTCAGCTCACACCTACTTTCCTTCATTTATCTCATGCGCCAACTCAGATATCCCCAGACGAAATGGAGCAAATAGAAAGACATGTTGTTCTTTTGTATCAGCGAACATCAGCACTTAGCCATGTGAATGAAGCCAGGAAGCAGTTGTTCACTCATAACCGTAAGATGGTAAACATTCCTCCAACATTACATGCCCTAGAACATCATGTGAAAAGGGCTGTTTTTCAGGCAGGGCATATCTGGGGACAGTCACTTATAGGAGACCCCAATGTTCCATCACCAGATTTATGGGGCTGGGAGAGAGCGAAAGATGATGGACTCCATGCTGGACCACTCTCCCAGAGGCAGCCAAAGGTTGTCAAGAACTGTTAAAATGTGGATGTAAAAAGGACTGCACCAAAATATGCAAGTGTGTCAAGGCAAATCTGCCATGTACACAGTTGTGCTTTTGTTTGGGACAGTGTAGCCGAGAGTAAGAAGTTTGTAAGAAGATAAATAATTTGAATGTTTTAAAGGAACACTTTTGCCGTAACCAGTTCCAGCTGTTCTGAGCAAAACATATTCAAAAAGAGGTAACTGATAACTTCATAGCTGAATAGTACTGAGAATATAGACTACTGGAACAATCTGCAACCCCTGGTGGTAATTCTTGGAACTCGTTCAAGTCATTTAGTTCTATGGAATATGTGTCCCTTTATCAGAATGTACGACACACAATCAGATTCCTTAACATTGGTACTAAGATGGTTTATCGGTACACTTACATATACGCTGTTGCAAAAAAATTGAAGTCATGAGCGTTTTAAAATATTTTCACCATGAACATGTATGTTATGAAAGTTCAAATGTATTTTATTGGGTTCCTTGACCTTAAAAACATAGGCATAGATATCAAGATCATGGTAATTAGGGCACTTAGAGCGTTTTATGGGCAAAAACGTGTTTTGAGGCAGCCATTTTGAATTTCTTAATTTTCAGCGGGAACCGGTATAGTGGCGTCGTGGTTCCCACAATTTTAAAAATCAGCATACCCAAAAACCCCCTAGGACAAAGTTTCATGCTTCTTTCCAGAAGTGCACACCAATTTCAGATATCCGCCCCACTAGAGGGCAGCATTATCAGCATAGCGTTAAAGCCAATTGTCACGGAAAAGGACCCATCAACAGCCTCATACCCCAACCCACCCCTAGAAAACACCCTACCCACACTTACCATACCCTACCCTACCCAAACCAGTGGCGGAGAATACAGAATGCAGGGTGACCCACCTGTTGCCATGTGGCGAGACGAGGAGGATGCTGAGGGGATTCCCCACGGGCTCCATGTCTGACACGCCCATGTGGGTGTTGATGGACAGCACGGCCCAGCCCATGATTTTGGCCAGGTTGTGTACCGTGTTGATGTGGTGCTGTGCGATCTGCAGGAAATAACATGGATCACTTTAGGTTGTACATTATGTGCATAAAAATCAGCATGGCACACTTAAACAGGGATAGACGTGGTGTCCGTAAAAAAAACACACCTGAAAACCGCGACATCAGGCCAAGACCATGGCACCACCTAATGGGTTCTGGCGAATTTCCGCGACCCCCCCCCCCCCCCCCCCCCCCCCCCATATGAGTTATCACTGTCAGAGAATCGTGGGGAAATGCCGGAAGTCAGGTTTCAACTGTCCTTATTGTGACTATATTATCGTCTATGCCAAACTCTTTCTTGTTTGGGTTTTATATTCTAGCAATATAAGGTCATATAAGAATGGGATTCGGACGAACCAATTACTGTCATATATATTGGCATCTTGTGAACATTAATCAGTGAATAAAAAAAATCGTGGAAGTCTGCGAAATCGCAAAGATCTTGTATCCCTCCTTAATTTAATGGCCAATAAATGCTGAATTGCCGGTATATGGACATTATAGGTCGATTCAGGGCTCACTTTAAATTCACCAAATATGCAATGTGCCTACCTTCAATTTCTACCAATAATCCCTGGAAAAACAGAAGGGCTTGAATCATATTCACTGAAATATCAAGAGGAAATTAAACATATACACCTCCTTCCTACCTTCTCCACCGAAACTAATCCCTCTCATTATTGCCGTGTGTATGCAAGACGTACAGTTATCAGCTTAGTTGGCTTATTGGCGTTTTACATCCGAACAACTTCCAATGTCATACATGGATACCAAGCTGCCCGCACCATGATCCAATATCCCATTCAGCCACTCTATCTCGAGACTGAGCCAATCAGCCTCTGAGGTATCCTAGTAATCTCAAGTGCCAGGCTAGGTAGGTACAAGGGTAATGTTTGTAAGTCATTAGTTTGACTCGACCGGGATTCAAACCTATATTATTAATGTCGAGCACTAGGTCATGTGCGACAAGCATAAATTGTTGTAAGTCTTTGGTTTGACTCAGCCGGGGATTGACCTCACTACATCCTATTCGGGAAGCGAGTGCTCTACCCAGTTGCCCACCATGTCCGGTCGCAACGTTACCGGCTTAGCTAAATGTAAGGTAGCTGAGCTAAATGTAAGGTAGCTGTTACATTAAATTATTGTTTGTTTGTTGTTGGGGAGTTTTACGTCCTGCAAGATGTATGGTCATATCAGGACCGGTACCGACTTGTGACAGTGCACACTCATGGTGACTTTATAGTGCTACCCTACTGGAAAATCAGGCCACCTACACATGGCCCAATATCTCACTCAGTCACATCATCCTGACACTGAGCCAACCAGTCCTTGCCCTATCCTCTTAATGCCGAGCGCCTGGCTAGGAAGCGACAAGTATACATTTTTATGTCATTGGTTTGACTGGACATGGGTTCGAACGCATGGTTTCAAATCCCACGATCTACCAAAACGTAAGATGGATGCTGAACTCATTCGGCCATCTCGTTTGGTTGCATTACATGGCTGCCCCAGGTTCCTACCTGGCAGATGAAGAAGTCCTTGAGTTCCTGAATCTCGTAGGAGAGCTTCACGACGCGGCCGTCCTTACACACAGCCTTGATGTCGCTCACACCGATGTGCAGGGCCACTGTCGCCCTGAGGAGCATTAATAGAAAACTCAATTACAGCAGTTTAAAGATTTTATCATCTGATTTTATCATGCATTCTCTACATGAATATTCGCTACATGTTAACAAAATATTCAAATGCTAGAAGTCCTGTTTGTTGTTGTTTTATGTTCTGTCAAAATCAAAGATCATATCCATATGGGTACCGACTTGTGACAGTGCGCAATCATTTTATGTCATTGGTTTAACTCGGCTGGGACTCGAACTCCTGTGCTCTACCGATTTGGCCACCGAGTACGGTCCTATGAGTATCAACTGCACTACACTCATTAAGAATAGCCAGCCATAGGTCATATTGCACCTGGACAGATCACGTGTGACGTCATCCAGGGAACACACAGGTGGAACTCAAATGGCTTCAAAGTCGCTATTATTCAACCTAGGATTTGTGCTATCTTCTTTGGGGAATTCTATTGTCGTGAATCGTCTATAATTAGCAACCCCCGAATCGAAGATGGTTTCAGTTCTATTTCATCGAGAAAGCCCATCCACCTGAATAGATTTTCCCTGGCCTATGTCACGCTAACAGTTGAGAAGGGTCATTAGGCCTGAAAGAGTCTAATAGTCACAACTTGACTACTTTCAACCTCGGCCTAGCCCGAAACAACTCCAGAAGATAGGTAGTTCCAATTTTAAACAATCTTATTCGATCACGATAATTGTGAATAAGTAAAGTTGTATTTGTCATGTTACTGCCACTATAAGCTACATGATCTGGTTCATTATATGTACAAACTATTTGGTACGCGAAATTCAGGGATTAGAATGGGAATTTGACTGGGGGGTGGGGGACCGCATACTGTAAATGCATTCATTGTCTCATCAGTCAATCCTTAGTGGATACAACTGGAAACTATTTTTTCTCCTCAGATGTACATGTTTCACAAAATAAGCTAAATTCAACAGAAGTCATTGGATTATGCAACTTTAAATGTAAGCTACTTCATATATCGGCACCTGATGTTCTCGTAATTCTGTGAGGTGATGTTGACCTTGATGAGCGACTCGAAGGCCGAGCTGATGTTGCTTGCGTGCACTGTTATCTGCGGGTCGCTCATTGTCTGCGCCATTTTGTCTATGGTTTCCAGCGCCCTATACATAAACACACACACAGAAACAACTTATAGCAAGGGTGAATAGTGCCTCACTAAAGGATGATGCCATAATACTTCATGCATCTCTTCTAAGTCATTATCAAATATTACTTAAATTATTAAATAATATTATATATTGATCAAATAGTACTTGTATTATCAAATATTTTTATTAATAAATAATATCTATATTATCAAAAAATATTTATATTAGTGAATGTTTAATAGACCCAAACAAGCAAATTATATATGCACATTTTTAATATATTAAATAGTGTCACATGACTTATTATATATAAGAATCTCCAAAAGCTTGCTGCTCGTGCACACTGTACACTGACATCTCAACTTGAAATGATGCAAGCAACAAATCATTAAACCTCCAAATCGTGGGTTGAGTGGTCAGCAGACGAAAGGAATTTAAAACTATTTCACATGGCAGACTTAGTTCTCACCTCTTCCGCAGGACGATGTGTTTGGCCTGTTTGATGATCTGGTCTAGAAGAGATTCGCTGTAACAGAAAGAATTTCGCAAGTGTGCTTAGTTGAAACCGTTTTTTTATTTCACTTGGGGGGGGGGGGGAGGCGGCGAAGTCCTAAAGATATTTATTGGGTGAGTGAAAAAAGGGCAACGGGAATTCCAACCTTCATGAGGGCAATAAGCATAAGAGCAGACATTTAAATGTGCATCATTAAATGGTTGAGATACCATTTGCCTTATTCGAACCCCACAATAAAGTATACCAAGATTCAATTAATGTAATGCGCTCAAACCAATGAGACGATTTGATCAAAGTCTCCCACCAACAAAGAAAGGTTCAAACTTACAGTAACAGACCAGCGAGCCGAGGTTTAGGCTGCTAGAAGAAATCAAATTTAGTATTGTGTCTATATGCCCGGTGAGCAGCTGTCGGTAAGCAGATATTGTTGCGGTTTTGCTTCTTATCAACATCTATGGTCATATTTGGACGGCTACTGATTTGTAGCAATGTGCACTCAGTGACTTTATTGTACTATCCCAGTGGAAGATCATGCCGCTGGCACCATGACCAAATATCCCACTCAGTCGCATTATCCTGATATTGAACTAAGCTGTCCTTGCCCTATCCTAATAATGCGGAGTGCCAGGCTAGGAAGCGATAAGTATCAATTTTGTAAGTCATTGGTTTGACTCGATTGGGATTCGAACTCCCGACCTTCCACACGGAAAGCCTGCTCTCTATCGATTGGAGCACCACATCCGTAAACAGGTTAAATGCCTAACATAACAACAAAACAGCCATCAATCAATCAATCATTTAATGAATAGTAGCTCCAGATATTGGTTAGCAAAATGCATAAGTGAGGCAGGTAGTACTACTCGGGTAAATATGGTACATGCATATATATCTGTTGCTCTGGCATCTATCTGGCAGCTTGCCAGGCCGGTGCACTGGAGACGCTACCTACCCGTGCTAAAGGTCGTGGATTCGAAACCAGGCTGTGTCAAACCAATGACGTACAAAAGTCTATGATAGGGCAAAGACTAGTTTGCTCAATATCAGCACTACAAAATCGCCATCGGTGCGCACTGGCACAACACAAGTCGATACCCGTCCTTTTCTGAGGGTAAAGCCCCCAAACAAACAAACACCAGCCCGGCGGCGCGGCTACCTCTGCGAGATGTTGATGAGGTCTGCGCGACTGTATGAGTGGGGCCCGGCGAGCCGGCGGCGCTTCGACATGCCCATGAGGGCCGTCACCGGGTGCGGCAGCGGCACGAACATGTTGCGGCAGTGCACCTCCCGCAGCAGGTGGTGCAGGGAGTGTTCCAGCACATAGTTGTGGTTCGGTTTCTGCTGCTGCTGCTGTTGTTGTTGTTGCTGTTGCGTGTTGACCGGCTAGAAGGAGCGTGGCACGCAGTTAAGCATACTACTAGCAGAGAGCGTGTATATAGATGAGAGGGACAACTCCCGCGAAAATAGGTAACACAGGCTGCAGTGACGATCCTGGCGGTTATTGTTGAACAAGCCTTGAGTTTGCCGGTACGCGCAGTGCAAACCATTAATTTTCTTAAAAGATTAATAGAAATCCAGAACCCTAACCATATAAATTCAATATAATCTTGTTCGTAAACATGTTTTCTATATGTGTACTAAGCGGCTTGTTTCTATTTGGTGTAGTTTTAGAGATATTTCACTTTTTCTGTAGGAAGATTTCACACGACCATTGACAATGCATTGAGTTTGCCGTACGTGCAGTGCAAAATGTTTATTTTATTCAAAATTAATAGAAATCCAGAACTGTAACCGTATAAATTTAATATAATCCTTTCGGTAAACATGTTTTCTATATGTGTACCATGCGATTTGCTTCTAGGTGGTGTAGTTTTAGAGATATTTCACTTTTTCTGTAGCAAGATTGCACATGACCATTAACAATGCCTTGAGTTTGCCCATATGCGTAAACCATTCAACAACCACCACTTGGAGCGCCACAGTCGGCAGCTGTTACACGGTCTAGTATGGGAGTTGTCCCTCTCATCTATATACAAGCTCTCTGCTACTAGGTTAAATTTTATCAAGAGGGTGTTTGGGTGTGTTGGGGGGGGGGGGGGATAAAAGATAAACACCACACACACTAAATACAAGGGAGGGGAGGAGGGGGAAGGGGGGGAAGGGGAGGGAAGGAGAGGGAAGGAGAGGGAAGGGGAGGGAAGGAGAGGGGGAAGGGGAGGGGAGGATGAGAGGAGAGGAGAGGGGAGGGGAGGGGAGGGGAGGGGAGGGGAGGGGAGGGGGGAGGGAAGGGGGGAGGGGAGGGAGGGAGGGGGGGAGGGGAGGGGAAGGGAGGGAGGGAGGGGAGGGGAGGGAAGGGAAGGGAAGGGGAGGGGAGGGAGGGGAGGGGAGGGGAGGGGAGGGAAGGGGAGTGGAGGGAAGGGGAGGGGAAGGTAGTGGAGGGATGGGGAAGGGGACATCGAAATGGTTATATATTTCAATAATGTGCATTTCTCAAAGTCTATGGTAGTAAGTAGGCTTTGCCGAAAACAAATGCCGAGTTTAGCAGTATGAGCTTCAATAAAGTTATGTCTTACGTGTACTTTAAACAAAATTTAGCTGCTTTCAAGTGCTTATATAGATATTATTGAATACCCGATTAATAAAAAACTTAATTTGAATATATAAAATCACCAAAAGGAAGGTTGTTGCAGAGATACATTGTCGACACAAACGCCCTTACCTTTCGGTCCCCATCCGTGTAGTGACACAAGCCCATCGTTAACTGGTAACCTGGGAATAGCTGAAAATACAAGCTGATTCATTGACGACACCGTATTTCGCCATCAAATTAAATCATAACAAGTATGTTACTTATTTTCGTAGACAGAAAAAACACCACAGGCGATTTTTAAATGCAAATAATATATCGGATTCATTAGTTACTAATTTAGAATTGTCTGAATAAGGCATAAGTGACTTACGTGGCAGAAAACTTTGTTTCCAACAACCATGTGTGGAATAACTGACCGCGTCTGAACCGCGTCCCGGGCCAGCTGCAAACAATTAGAGCTTCTTGCAATTACTTCTATATGTGTCTGTATATCCTTTGTCTCAGAATTATGATTATATACTTTAGGCTTGTTTGTTTGTGTTTTACGTCTTTGCAACATCTAAGGTCATATCAGGACAGGTACCAACTTGTGACAGTGCGCACTCATGGTAAATTTATAGTGCTGCCCAACTGGGAGACCAGAGCGATGGCACTATCACAGGATACCTCACTCAGTCACATTATCCTGATGCTGAGCAAACCATCTCTTATTAGAGTTAATTAGTAGAGCAGTTCCTCAAATTGTTACGAACCACATTTAAATTCAAGGCTTTTCCACACTTCGTTACTTGGTACGGCAAAACTGCTCAATTCAGCACAAATTGTTATAGACCATATTTGAATGCAAGGAGGCTTTTCAACTATGTTACTTGGTAAGGTAAAACTGTTTAATTCAGCCCAAGCTGCTTTGAACCAAATTTTAATTCAAGGCTTTTCAAGACTACATTACTTGTTAAGGTAAAACCTGTAGACTTTCACTGCCAGGCCCCCGTGTGAACCCTGGAGGATCTAAGCATGTCTTCCTACCTGTTGAAAGACCTCCTTACAGAAGATGACGTGCTGAGCCGCCTCCAGCTTGCGCTGCCAGTGCACGTCCGAGGGCACCGTGCCCTCAGTGGGCAGCTTCATGTCGACGGAGGCCAGATCTGTGTTACTGTGCACATGCTTGATCATCACCTGCACGCACAATGCACAGTGTCAAGCTATTTGAGAAGGGCCTAACAACATGTCTCAGATGTATATCCTGCAGATGTATATCCTGCAGATCGAATGACCTCGCACTATGGGCCCAGGTACTCTCCCGTAGGGGGGGGTGGGTGATTTACTATTTGTTTGTTGTTGTTTTATGTCCTAGAAACATTGAAGGTCATATCAGGACGGGTACTGAGTGGTGACAGTGCGTACTCATGGCGACTTTATATATATGCCTCACTGGGAGGCCAGTCCGCCAGCACCATGACCTGATATCCCACACAGTCACATTATCCTGATACTGTGCTAACCAGTCCTTGTCCCATCCTATTAATGCTCAGGGATGAAAGTGGTTTACGGGGGAAAAGCGGAAATGCTGATATTCTCCCATAGGTTTAGCATTGTCAGGGAATCACAGAAATTCCCGGAAGTGAGGTTTCATACATATTGGTATATGTTGATAGTGCTGCGGCGTTTGAAGCATGTATCAGTAGTATACGCTGATAGTGCTGCGGCATTTGAAGCATTTATTAGTAGTATACACTGATAGTGCTGAGGCATCTGCACCACATATTGTATTGTATAACGTGTTATGCCAATATTATTTAGGGTGTAGGGCCTGCCTATGACCCACCGTCGGGTAGGTGAGCACTGTGCCGCCTGCCCTGATGGTGCTGCAGCGTAAACCAACGTATTAGTTGATCGTGCTGCAGAATTGAAAAATCCCGGAAATCCACGAAATCGCGGAGATATTTCATCTATGAATGCTGAGTACCAGGCTAGGTAGTGACAAGTATGAATTTGATAAGTCATTGGTTTGACTTCCACACAGGAAGCCTGCGCTTGATTAATTCGGTCACCGCGTCTGGTCGGGCACGGATAGTTTTGTAGAAATCATATTTCAATATTTCTTTGGACGATATGAAAGGTATGGCAGCAAAGCATATAGGGGAAGGGAGGAGTGGGGTGAGGGATAGAGAAAGGACAAAAAGTTATAACTAACGGTACCATCAAGTATTATAGTTGTTGACGCGCATGTGCATATCCCCTTACCTGAATGTAGGAGACGCCCTCCAGTTCGCTCGGCACGGACACCTGCAGTGGGCTGCGTTGGTAGGCAGCGCTATCACCAAGGTCAATCGGATCCAGGTCGTTCTTTGTAACCTCAAAGGTTCCCCCCTGCCAAAAGCGCGACCCCGCTGGCAATAGAAGTCGCACCGTTAACATTGAGATTCACTGAGACCGATAATATAAGTGGTTTGTACTATGTACCGACATCAGCCGATCTTAGGTGAATATAATTAAATTACCACCTGGGTATGACGGTAACCATTGCTAAGCCATACTAAGTGATGTCATCACCGTAGGATTCCATTGTACTAGCTTATATATATATTTTTAGAATAAATTGTATTCAACCGTTTCAACATATGTAGCTAATTTGGCTCATCGCAAGCTCCTGTTTCATTCGCCGTTATTTAGCCCATGACATTTTCGATATAATATTGGAACAATATCTATTTGAAAGAAAAAAGATCTAGTTCCAAGCAAGAATAGCTTCACTGAACAGAACAGAGGTGAAAGTTGATCTGACAACAAAAAAGCGGAAATCTGACTTCCGGTAAATCTTCTCGATTCACTGGTAGTTAGGGTTCATATGAAAAGTTGGCCACCCGATTCAAGAACATTTTCAAGGAGACACACAAGATATTAATACCATCTACTCAAAGTATGTAATGTTGAGAAAACACTTCTACAAAAGTAATTGACAGGAATTTGTCAAGAACATACAGTTAAATTCAAGGACATTCGGGGGTACTTGAATCAAAAATCGAAATCGAAGAACATTCAAAACTTTCGGCGAAGCATACAAACCCTGGTGGCAGTGCTAAGCCTACAACAGGATGCTTGCTTTATCGTGGAAAATAACGGAAAACACAGACCTTCCACCCCTGGATGATTGGTACCTGATTTGTAGCTGAGGTCCCCGAGGATGACATTGCCGACCTTCTTCAGCTTCCAGTTTTGGCGCAGGCGCAGCAGCTCTATGTGGAAGTCAGGCACTGTGCGCTTCAGGTTAATCTCCATGTGTGACTTGCGCAGTCGCTCAGCACCACTCGACAAGATGGCTGCTGCCGCTTGCAAGCACTGTGGGGGGGAATCATAAAGAATGCAATGCGTACTATTAAAACACCGAAACAACTTATGACTTTGGAAAAATCAATCCTTCAATATTGACAATCGAATGCATAAAAATCATGCGTACTAGGTCAGCTCATGTTGAGCAGACCATTATTTAATCTGAAATATTGCTATCTGGCTAAAACATCCATGGAACAGATTTCTGCCATTCATGTTATCTCTCTAAAATCAGAATTGTTTATGCAATCTCGTTAATCCGACATTGGGTTCTGAGAACAAAGTAATCTGGATTAATGAGGGTCGAGTTTATGTGGCTAAGGCTCCATAATAAAGCATATAATTTTGGAAGCCAAAGTATGTACATTGATTCGATGGTACATATTCAACTTCGATACTGGTGTACTCAATAAACATGTATTGCAGTTTGCTGCTCCTGTACTATGCTGCTACACCCCAAAAACGAGTAAACAAAGCCTGTGTCCAGTATTTCGGTGTGCACACCAAAATTAATTTTCACTTCAAATACCTCCAAAGTTAGTTCATCAAAATAGCTTACTTTAAGCTAAAGAAACGTACGTTATATATTTATTTATATAAACAGAAATATTGCAGTAACCCAAAGCCTACTTCTTATGCGGTTTTAACACACTGGCATTTGCGACAAGGAGTGGACACCTATACAACCCTGTAACCCTGTAAGTGTAAGCGCAATGTATCCACATGTCGCCTCTCGGGCTCCAATAGACAACCAGGGGTCTCGCTACAGAGTATAAGGGATGGCAGGCCCGCCATCTGTTGGCAGCATAAGTTGACTTATTCAGTAAGCCTGCCATTCGGTGGCAGCAGCTTACACATATTGCCAATATGTTTCCACTAGCTCTACCGATTACCACCATCCCTTTTCTACCAACGTTATCAATTCCTACCATCCCTTTCCTGAATAATGGCGAGACCAATGGACAACTAACCTCCAATTATACATTAAGACAAAACTACATAAAACTTCAAAATGTAACATAATCGACTTTTCCACTTTTAAATATAAAATAAATAAAATATAAATCGCGAATCACAAAAAATAATCAGAATTCCGCCAAAATGCCAAGATCTGTCATGCCTGTACATACCTTCTTCTTGGCGAGGAGGTGGTACGGCATCTTTGAATCCTGGGCCTCCTGCTGCACGGGGTCGAGCACCATGTAGCGCTTCTCCTTCGAGATATTCAGAACATCCAGGAACACATTCATTTCTGTCTGCGCACGCCTGAATCAACGCCAGCATGAGTAAAACCTCAACATTGCAAAGTGGTATTACTCCCATCAGTCAAGAAGAAAATACATTCGAAACCGATTTTAAGTCGGTGATATATTTTGTGGGTGTATCTGCGCGCGCGCGCGCGCGCATGCGACCAAAATCAATAACATTAAGTAGGTACTGGCAGCGCCATGAAAAGTCCAGGAATGGGGCTTTTTTTCATCAATATTCACATACTTGTATCTATTTCTGTATGTATTTGATTTTGACGAAATTTCATAACCTAGAAGATCAACATATGTTCTATCCAATGTTGTTGTTGGATTGAATACATAGTAAGTTTGTGAAATCCGTTTGTATGATGAGTGTATTTACTGAATATTCCTTCATTACTGGTGTCAATGAAAACGGCTCTGAAATCAGGGTATTGTTAATGGGCTCGCACTTACTTTCACTACATCGTAGAAAGTCGTGGATGGGAGATAAAGAAGCGCAGTGACCTCAACTTTCTATCCATATATAGTTTGCCATAGGTCAAAAAGGTCAAATCCTGCAATTTAAATTATTTTGACAGTTCAAAACCAATTTACTGAATTAAAAAATATTTAAAACCAAAAAAGATTTGGTATGGATAGATAGACCATTTGATTCCCTTTCCAATGATACCAATCTTGCAATAGTGCTAGTTAGTGCAAGGAGCCGCAGACAGAATATTGACACCAACTTGTTTGGACGTTTGCTGACCACACTAGTTTCACAATGGTAACACCCATGTAGAAACATGTATATGACATTTTAGGATGCAAATATCTTTTGGTTCTCTGCAGATAGAGCTCTGAAACAAAGGGTGTTACACTGGTATGATTAGGTGAACTACTTAGCATTTATTCAGTCTTGTTGCACTTTTAAATTCCTCTATATATAGTATAGTTATACGAATCTTACCTGATGGATAACTGTTGTTTTCCCGAGGTAGAAGCCTCGGGTAGACGTGGGCTAGGGAGAAGGAAGCACGTGAGGTACCAGCAATTTTAACCTACTTATTCAGGATAAAAATGATCTTTCAATACAATGGATACTATGATTTTCCCGTAACGGTACACCAACGGGATAGACGTGGCAGGGCGTGGTGGGTGGGCCCTAGCCCACGTCTACCCGAGGTTTAACTATACTATTTTACTTCGGTATACAGCCTCAGGCTAGCCTCAGGCTAGGGAGACCTTTACATAATTCATTTTTATCCTTAATATCATCCATTCTTATATAATATCAAACGTTTTTGTTCTCACCTATTCTTGTTAGTTGGCGAGCAGGCGCTTTGCAATGCCGGTAGGCTTTTCTAGTCGCTTGTTGTAATGTTTTGCAAACGACTTAGCCGTCTTCCAGCCTGCATGCGCTAGTATTCTTTTCACAGAAATACCTAGCAACCGTGCCTTGGAGACCATGGCACCTCTAGTTGAGTGGGATGAGTATTTGCTCGTATCCACTCCAGCCAATTTCAACACCGTAATTGTCCATCTGGCAAGGGTGTCTCGTGAAATTGCCTTATGTGGCTTTATAAAGCTCACTAATAGTTGTTGTGATGCACGTAAATCCTTTGTCTTAGATATATAAGCCCGTATGGCTGACACAACACATAATTTCCGATCACTCGGAAAAGTCTAAGTGAACCGTAGATAAAGGGTCACCTAACGTGTTCGATTTAAGCAATTGTGCTAAATCAAACGTAGCTGTTTCCTGTCTATTTCTAATCCAGTTAAGGATAAAGCAACAATCGTCTGTCCTCTGTGTCCGGTTACTAATAATAACAGGACCGCGACCTTAAAACCTAACTATTGTTTTATATCTAACCACGAGTTGTGAGGCCAAGCCTGAAACAACTTAAATACTATAGAAACATCCCAAAACCGACTATACTTTGGTTTTGGAGGATTCCTTTGATAAATTGAACGAAGTAGATAACAAAGAACATAATGTTTTCCAACTGTTTCGCCATCAATTCTAGGTAATATGATTGATAACGCACATCTTGCCGCATTAATCGACCCAAAGGATAGTCCTTCATCCTCTAGAGAACGAAGAAAACGAGCTACTTGTGAAATTGTTGGATTTGTTGGCTTAACTTTCATTAACAAACAATGTACACCCCATTTCTTTAAATAGGATGTGTACATTTTGACAGTTCCTGGCCTCCAGGCATCAGATACTATCCTATTCTCAGTAATTTTGTCCAATCCAAATTGCTGCAGCTGTTTCCTTAGAAAAGGAATGCCAATAGGGGCGTCGTTGACACGTCGCCGTGAACCACTAGCGGTCCGTGGTGTGTCAGATTCCCGAGTTTTCTTGGGAATCGTATATGTTCTTTTGCCAGTTGTGAAACTGCTGGCAGCCAAGGTTGCGTGTCCCAATCGGGCACCACCAGTATAGCATGTGTCCTTTCCAAACCGATTTTCCTGACAACTCGGCTGATAATGCTAAACGGTGGGAAAATATAAAAATAATTATTTTCCCAGATAATAGCAAATGCATCTACTTTCCAAGCCTCCGGTTCAGGATGCCAAGAAACATAACAAGGTAATTTGTTATTATTTCGTGATGCAAACAAGTCAACTTCAGGTGTACCCCATTTTTCACAAATGAAGTTAAACAAAGGTGTAGAGAGAGACCACTCTAAATGGTCATGGAAATTTCTACTTTTATAATCTGCAAGTGTATTTTGTGACCCTGGAATATGCGCTACAGTCAGCCAGACTTGTTGAGCCTGTGCCCAGTTCCAAATCAGTTTAGATAACTGATTGCAAGACTTTGATTTGGTTCCACCCATGTTACGAATATATGCCATGGCAGTAGTATTATCAGTTAGTATTCTAACCTGTGATTTATTTATCTTTACTAAACTACGTAAGCCCAGATAAATAGCACGCAATTCTAGTGCATTAATATAGTCTGATTTTTCATCATCAAGCCATCTACCTCCTGTTGTGACCCCATCTCGATGAGCTCCCCAACCTTCTAACGAAGCATCAGTAGTAATTACTGTATTAGGTTCCGCCATGCGGATTGGATTTGGTGAACTTGCTATATGTTGCATCCACCATCCAATATCCTGTAACCCTTCTTGCGAAATAAACATCTTTCGCTCAAAATTGCCTTTAGTTCGTGTTAACGCTAAATTTTTATCTATTTCTAGCGACTTAATATGGGCCTTCCCATATAACACAGCAGGTGCATATGAGGTCATTATGCCAATAAGAACAGCAACCTGTCTAATTTTTGGCTTTGATAACTTAATAAGCTGAGTCGCTGTAGTCATAAACTTAATTAGTTTTTGTTCTGTTATCGACACTGTAAGGGACTGTGTATCCAGAATAAACCCTAAACATTTGAGTTGTTTTGTTGGTTTAAACACTGACTTTTGTTGATGTACATAAAACCCCAATTTAGTGAGTAATGCACATAAATCCAAAACTGCATTCACACAACCAATTTGTGTTGATGCTATAATAAAAGAATCATCTATGTATGGAAACATTATGTGACCCTTCCTCGCCATTACCGAGAAAACAGGTTTAAGCAATTTAGTAAATAAACGAGGCGCACAAGCTAAGCCATTCGGCATGCAGGTAAACTCATAGAGTTGGTTATCCCAAATAAATCGAAGAAATTTTCGGTATTTTTCCCTTATGGGAAGCGTATAATATGCATCTTGTAAATCAACACTAGCCATCCACGCATCTGGCGTAATCAGATCTCGTGCCGTATCTAGAGAGAACATTTTAAAATGTCGATATTCCACCATTTTATTAAGGATTGTTAAATCCAGGATCATTCGAACATCACCATTAGGCTTCGGTCTCGAGAAAATGTTTGAAATAAACTGTCCTGAACAGTGTGTCACTTTTTGTATAATTCCTTTCTCAAAGAATTTATGTACCTGTTTAGTTAGTGCCTCTCGTTCAACTGGTTGAATGTTATATGGAAAAGGTATTATACTTTGTACAGGAATTTGTGTAAAGGGAATGTGAACACCCCTAACTATTTTTAAAATTTCTTGGTCACTAGTAATTTTGTGCCACTCAGAAATATGATTACTAATATTACCAGCCACAAAGTTGCTTACAGTTTGTGTGTTTTTAGAGGCTTCAGGGACTTGTAAAGTTTGTGTTTGGACCTCTACTTGGACCCGCCCCTGGGGAAAGGTCTCGACGAGTTGAACCCTCGGCCTATTGGCCGTGCGGTGTTGTCGGTCCAGCCTGGGCGAGCGCCCCGGCCCCGAAACCCTTGACCGAAGTTTGAACTCGGTCTGGTTCCTCTGGTGAACCGTCGTGGACGAAAATCCCCTCGTGACTTTTTGAAACGAGGAGCTTCCTGTTTCTTCTTGCCATCCATGTTTTTGCCACTCTTGGCTGCAGTCTCTACTCTTTATAGAGGTATTGTAGTTGACCGCCAAATATTTTGGTGTTATCTAAAGGTTTCCCTTTAATCGGCTCTGGAGCAAGAAAGAGCGTAAACTCCTTCCCATCATTATAGGTAACCTTCTTTGAGCGAGCCACTTCTTTGCCAGCATCTGTGCAAACTGACTTGAAAACATTTTCATATCTTCGATACGACAGCTAATTACCTGCCGCCGCTAACAATGCAATGCCTTTGTCCATTGTCTTAGCCAAAGACGAGAACTTATTTTCACTCTGCATCCTATTAGCCACAGGAACAATAGCTGTTAGGGTAGCCAACACTGCCTTATGCACTGTGTGCAACACATCCTCAAACTTCTTACGGTCATCCGTCATATTGACATCCCGATCCATTTCTTTAATGATGGAGTTGGGAACACCCTTTATGCCTGTTAACTCATCTCCTAACTTGGAGATAACCTCCGCCGGTTTGAACGTGCGAAAATGACCATTAATGTTCTCGCGCATAAGCGTAGTGGTTTTCAC